>VDFB02234062.1:39101-446517 GCA_007258455.2 Sequoia sempervirens
TTTGTCTTTGTCTAGGGGCATCATTGTGTTAGCTTTGGTCTCTTGGATATGCTTGTCTTTAGGACACCTCGCAAACGGTGTTTTTCAACACTAACCCAACTGTGTTTTTCAACACAACCCCTGACATTGTGTGTTTTTCAACACTTATTAATTTGGTCTTATCCAGTTCGGTCATGTGATCCTACCTACTTGCAAGCATTCGATCCTTATCCTCGGAACTCAGTATTAGTTTACACACTTAAAATTTTTTAATTGCAACACTTAATGCTTGAGATATGCCATGATCTTTTCTTTGTGTGCTGACTGATATTGATTTTCGTTGAGTGTCCTTGTCTAATAAGTCTCTCCGTGATGCATAGCTAGAGGACTTGGGGCATGGAGCATGTTTTTATTTGCTTTCTGCTTGTGGGTGTTGTCTTGAACTTCTTCAGTGTCTCTTGTTGTCTCCTTGACACACTTAAGAGATTTATGGCATCATCCTTGAATGTTTTTGCACAACCATTCTCATGGCCATCCTGGCATTTATGTCTTGATGCGAGCATGGTTTTGCTACATTAAATTGGGTAAGCTAACATTGTAGTCATCTTGACCTTCATGTCTTTGATGCTCATGTTAGAATCTTTCCACATTCCAAGCTAATATAACTCACATTCATATCTTCATAGTTGCGTTTGTGACTAGTGATGATTGTGTGATTGTCCGATGTCCGGTAATAATGGCCCAATGATGAAAATAAGTTCTCTTACATTCTCTAATGAATGATGAACACACAAAAACCTATGTTACCCTATTGCAAGTACACCTTTGCATTTTCATATAGCTTGCTTGCATTAATTTAGACTTCATGTTAATTTGCACTTCGGTGGTATTATGGGTTTGAGAGGGTTTCCTTCATCTTTCTTGTGGATTTTTCATCAACTGTGATCACGTTCTTCATTTCCTTATCTTCTTTCGTGATCTCAATCCAAATTCCCTATCTTAAACAGTTGATTGATTTTGATGCATCCTCTTTATTGAGGCAAATTCTCTTCCTTCTCTCCATTTCTTTCCATTTCTTCCAAACTTCTATCTTCCATTCGATTTCACCCCACTTCTTTTCTTCTAATTCAACCTTAGGGCATAATTTTCTTGCTGATCTACCTGGGTTCTATGATTCTTATATTTTTCATCTTATATCAAGAACCTTATCTTTTGTTTGATTTGATCAAATTTTTCAATTTATTATTTCTCCTCTATCTCATTTCGATTTCGATCACGAGGGGGCAGTACCTATCAAACTTCAATCCTTGATTCAACTTTATCAGTTTATCAATTGCTTGCTTCTCTTGCAGAGACGGCCTTGCTTGAGATTCTTATCTCTCACTTTGGATGTGATCGAATGCGACCTCATGTTCAAGGCCTTTTGTTTATGTTTGTCCAGGATGTGATCCCGAGTCAACCTCACATTTGAGTTGTTTTGTGATCCCAAATCAATCTCACATTGCAACTTCATTCTTTGACTACATGTGATCCCGAGTCGACCTCACATTAGTCAAAGAGGGGCAAATGTATGCAACCTAAAATGGTCACCTAGACTTTGGGCCCCATTTATTTAATTTGTCAACATCAACTTTCTGAATCAATGATTGTCGCATTTTCAAATCAAATTTCTTAATCAATTCATGACTATTTCAAATGTTTCAATTTTCCCTAAGGTTTGAATGCTTCATTAATGTTATTTAATCAAAAGAAATAAATCCCTTTTAATAAATAAAATGATGTTATTTAATTGAAGTTAATATTACTTAAATAAAATGATGATATTTAATTAAATCTATTTTTAATTAAATAATTTTATTTTATTTTATTAATATTCATTTCTAAATTACATAATCTTATTTTATTTTATTAAAAGAGATATTATCATCTTAAATTAAATTAAATAAATGAAATATACTCTCAAGAATATCCTGTGATGAAAAAAAGGGAAACAAATCAGTTAAAAGGGAAATAAACTAAAAAAGAATTCCAATCAAGATTTGTTTCTATTTTTCTATTTATCCCACATTGCTTCTGAATTTGCCTTCAATTCCACTTTTGCCTATAAAATGAGCCCTCTCATTCTCATTTAAAAAAAAGAGAATCACGAATTTTTACATTAGACTTATGCTACAATTTTTTCTTGAATTTTATCATTTGAGATTACACATTAGTTTGATTTTATAAGAATCTTAGTTTTAGAGCATATAGTTTAATATTACATTTTAGCTTAATCTTCATAGTAGATTAATTTGCAAAGTAATTCATTTATGGCATTGTATGTAGATCAATTTTCATTTCAATAAATTAGTTTTGTTTATTGCATTTTACAGTCATTTAGATTAGTTTTCATTGTTGCATTGCAAGAACAGGATTCATGGAGATTGGCATTCTTTCTTCTCCTCTTTGAATCTCTTGTTCCATGACTGTATTTGCAGGGGTAATTGGGTCAATCTGAGGGCCACAATATCAATCCCTGCTCTTCTCGGATAGAGAGCTGTGAATTGATTTGCAAGGACTCATTATTGAGTATCCTTGCATGCAAGGATTCACAGAAGTATAACATATTTTCAGTTATACAATTGCAAGTTTGTACAACTTGATAGTGCACTTGGAATTTCACCTTGGAAGTTGTTGAGAGACACATCTATAGCTTGAACCATTACCATTTTACTCATTAGTAAAATAGAACCTTGGAATAAATTGCTAGAAATATTGAAATAAAATTGGAGATTTGTAAGTCCTTCCCATTCAAGAGGCATGCTTCCTTCTAGTTTGTTGTGATCCAAGTCCACCTTCTCCAAAGTGATACATCTCCCTAATTTAGCAGATAATTTCCCTGAAAGTTGATTGTAATGAAGAACAAGTTCTCTTAGTTGTTGAAGATTGCCAAGAGCATCTAGAATTTGTCCTAAAATCATGTTGTCACTTAATGATAATAGCCCAAAATTTTTTGCATGACCCAAACTTTTTGGAACTCTATATAAATACAATCTTTCAATATTTTGAAGTTGACCAATTGTTGATGGAATTGTTCCATTAAAACTATTGATGAATAAGTCTAAGATTTCTAACTTTGTAAGGTTGCTAAGGCTTCTTGGTATGTTTCCCTCAATTTTATTAGAGTCTAGGTACAACTGAAAGAGTTGGCTTGATAGTTGGCCAATTGAAGAGGGCAAGAGGCTAGTGAGATAATTATTAGACAATATTAGGACTTGTAAATAAGAGAAATTAGTTAAGGCTATTAGAAAAGACATGTCATTACTGGGTAAAAGCATAGAGTTGTGTCACACTTTATAATTGAAATGGCCAACACTGGTCCAACTTTTAAACTTGAATCACTAAAAAGTGGCATATATGTTTTAAATTTTGAAATGATGTAAACTAGTAAAATATGTATTTTTTAGTATATTTTATGTTTGTATTTTTATTTTTTTTAAAGAAAATTATTTTAAACTAGTTCTAAATAAATTAACACTATAATTTAGTTGTTGATAAAATGCTGAAAAATGAAGTTGCATGGGATGCCAAACTTTTTATAGTAATTTTTTTTCTTTCAATTTTTTTTTGTGTATTTATAACTTGAAACTTTAGTGCATGGATATTTTTTTTCCAATTTTGATAAATATATAATTTTAAATAAATATTAAAATGTGTGTGAATCAATAAGCAGTTGTTTCCATGGGACATCAACTTTCATATTAAATATTGATCTAAAATGGAAAAAAAATTATACCATCTTGAAATAGATTCTTTGATCTAGTGTATCATATTTTTTTCTATTTTTTTAATAAGTTTTAGTATTTTTCCTTGGGGTGGTAATAAACCTATTTTTTCATGTTGATAACCTACTTTTAGTAAAAATAAATAATAAATAATAAATAATAATTAAACTATTAAAATAAATATTTTTTGAAAACTACACTTATGGATCTACAAAAGGTTATTTTTTATATTTTTAAAAAAATGTTATTTACATTAGTATGAGTTATTGAAACTTCAAATTTTTCAAATAATTTTATTTTTTTAGTAAATTGGACTCAAAGTGGTTTTCCATATATTTTTAGCCAACAATTTTAGTTGAAAAAGTTGTGGAAGTATCTAACTTAGCTAGAATGAATCTTACTAGATCATATGTTTGACCAAAATTGATTTTAGTTAGAAATACTTAAATTCAGTTGTGTTGATAAGTTGGCTGAAAGTGTGACACAATTTTGTGTTTTTACCCTGCTTCCACTTATAAGATTATTTCCCCATCAATTAAACTTTTGACGCTGAAGCAATTTGCCAAACTCTAAGGTAATTGTGCCACTCACTCAGTTCATCTCTAAAGAAATTTTTTGGAGTTGAGTACAATTAGAGAGGGAGGTTGGGATTTCTCCTATGAGTTGGTTTCCCAACAAATATAGTTCTTGCAACATTAATAGTTTGCCGACTTTCCAAGGAATGTCAAAAACTATTTAATATATGACTTTTTTATATAAAATAGTTAATTAATCATATATGTTAAATACCAAAAAAAAATTCTATCTTTAATAAAGAAATGCAAATCATTTATTTATTATTTAAAATATATTATTGTGTATCAAATGTTAAATTCACAAAGTTATTTTTGAAAAGAATCATAATTCTTAAAACTTCTAAATCAAAAAAGTCTTTAAATTTTTTGAAAATTAGTTATGTGGATATCCTTTCTATATATATATATATATTAAAAAAATCAATGTAAAAATTAGAAAACAATGATAATTGATAGTAATAAATGTAAAAATCATAAATATAGTATTGGATTAACAAGAAGTTTCTAAATTTATATTTAAAATATTCAAGATAATTTGTTAAAAATATTTTAAAAATTAAAAACAACTACATTCTATCTTTTTTAAAAGATTATAAATTAATTGTTATTTTTATAATAAATATTATAAAATCATATATTAATATTATAAATTAAAATACTATATTATATTTATTTATAATAATTGTTATATAAAAATATAACAATTAAGTTATATGATCTAATAAATTTTATAGTCGTAGTATTTTATAGTTATAATATAAAGTCTAAAATAGAAAAAACGGTCATATAGACCATCAAATTACAGGCTTGGTTGCAGCTACAACATACAAAAAAATGCTTTTCTTTATGCTCACATTTTGGCACTGCAGGGAGGATGTTGGCAAAGATTGTGGAGTTCTGATTTACATCTGCCAATTAAATTTGATTGAAAGTCCATAAATCCTTTTCAACAAACGCATTTTGTCCATATATGCAAGCATAGCATTCCATGACACCATATTTCTTTGAGGTATCCTGTTTGACGTGCCTTGTCCAGGTTTCCACAATATTGAATAATCCCCAGTCTCTTATGCTTTAATGGACGTCCATACTTTGTTCCAAAGCTGCCATTTTTGCATAGACCGTGATTGACAAATGAAAACCAATCGCGTGGGAAACCTGCTTTTGAATGTGCTGAAACGGTGAGACTGCGCGGGAACAATTTAAATGCTAACAGTGAATGGGGATAGCAAGCGGGACAGGTAATTGGGCCCCACGCCAGCCACCTAAGAGTGTGCTGGTTAAGCCCAAGAATCGAGATAAAAAAAAGCGGAGTCATCTCTTGTAACATCATTCACTTTGCGAATAATTAGCAATGGAAAAATTACGTTACTTTGCGAATAATTAGCGAGTATCTTAGTGGAATAATCAGTGTTATCGCTGGTCAATCACGCCCAAGAAAGTTGTGGAAAATGGATATCTCACTTTACTAACAAGAGACGCAGTTGCGTCACGTTCCTGCCGATTGGTAATTTGGGTTTGGTTGGTGGTAGAGGTTGCAATAATAAAGGCATATGCAATCGTCATTTTGATGTAGTTTTTGATAGCTGACATTTTACTACACATGATTTTATAAGTTAATGAATAATGTGGACATCATTTGAGTATAGTATAAGATATTAAGAATGTATATTTTCCATAATATTTGGATGTATAAATCTAGTATAGTTTGGAATGAAATCTTTTGCAACATGACATAATAGAAATCTTTAGTTGAAGGAGAAGGCATGAATTACAGTGATTTTTTTTTTGGAAAACAACATAATGATTGATTTGCTCATGATTAATATAGTGTATTAAAATTTTGGTTTGTAGTTAAGAAGGCACGTCAAATTATTAGCATAGTTGAAAAGGATGTTGATGTGGCATCATATTTGATGATGCAGCTCCGAAACATTAGTTATAAGAAGCAAACTAGCCAAGTAAGCTACTGCCAAAAATTGGGAATGACTTCAAATTTCCACATAGGATTTTGAAAAGGACTAAGTTAGGCTGCTCAACTACTAGGTGTTCTCCCTTATTTAGAAACAAAGTTAAAAATATAAAGAATTCGTAATTTCTTTCAAAGTTGTTCTCTTAGACAAAATATAAACCTTTTGGATGAATTTTACTGATTTGTTTTGAAAATTAAAATATATATATATATATTAGAAAAAATGACATTGTAAAAAAGTGTAAGAAATAGTACATTGTAATTTAATATTGAAAATATATATCGAGATTTAATATTTAAATCTGTTTAATTTATATTTAAAAATATTAATTAATATAATTAATTGTTGAATAATTATATGCATTTTATTTGATGGCTTAAATTAATCTTTTTACAAAATTTGTTTTTGTTTAAAGTAGCGTGTTTGATATTGCAAGTAATCATGATGCTTTGGCCATTACTAATATTCCAATTCAACTAGTGTTCCCATGGAAAGTCATAAACCATTGTGACGTGTTATTATATATTGAAGATACAATGTAAATATATGCTTAACTGAAAGGCTAAACATATGGCATCCCATTGTACAATTTTATATATTCATTCAAAAGTCTATTTGTAAATTTCAATTCTCTTCCACACATACTCTGCGAAATAAATTGGCAATCAATTTTTCCACTGTACAATTACACTGTGCTAAAATAACTAAAATGTCCATGCTTTATTTCCTGTCAATGCTTTAGGATAAAATGTCCAGATATACATGTGGCCTAATAACTAATTACGTAATATAATTGTTGTCTAAATATAATTATTGTAATATTATTTTTGTTTGAATTTTTATAAAATATAATTAGCATATTATAAAATTCTGAATTTTTGAGAAATATAATTATTTAAAAACAGAATTATCTATTTATAAAATTAGTATATTGTTCAAAAATATAATTCTCTTTTTTTATAATATAAATTATATTTATTTGTTGAAGCAAATTTAACTTAGTAAAAACTAATAACACTATCTTTTGTAATAAGAAATCTTTAAAAAAATTACTAAAATGAGTAAAATACCTCAACAGAAGCAGACGTACATAGTAAAAAGGAAGAAGGAACAAAATTTTTTAAAAAAAATTGGCTTTTCACTCTTGTTTACTACCCAGGTGAAACATATTCCAGTAAGTAATACATACCTATTTACTAATGAAGCAAGGATTTGTAATACGTATTTCCTATGTGTGCACAACCTCTAAGCCTAACTGGTCCTTTCAACTACGCAAGCTGTAATCTGGGGACAAAAACTTTGTTTTAGTAAGTTAATAAGAAGTCAGTAAATTTATCAACTAAATGAGTGAATTGTAGAGAATGAGTGAACTACAGAGAAATGAGAACTTCAAGAAAAGAAACTGCCTAGTGTTAGAAACAAATTAGAAACTTGAAAAAAAACAAAGTAATTAGTCATCGCCATTTTTTAGATTGTTGGTTCTATCAGTTGTAAAAAATAATAAAAATAGCTGACCATGAATGTTATTTGAATTAGTGCTTTCTTTGCCCTAGCACCCGTGTTGTGCGCTGTAAAAGTATGATTTTTTGAGAGGAGAAAAACATCAAAGATTAAAATTAAGATAAAATTATTTTATTAATATTAAATTTTTATTAATAAACATTAGACATAAAATTATATATAGTTAAAGTTACATATGTTAAATTAATTATTGATAATAGTAATAATTATTATTAACAATAAAAAATTAGTAATTATGTAAATTAATTTTTAAAATTAATAATATATATTATTAACTTTAGTCTTTAGTAATAATTTTGTTATTATAAATTATAAATTTTATTATTGTATAAGACTAATAAATATTAATAATTATTATATTAAAATATATATATTTTCTTTCTATGTTTTTTTGAGATAGGGCACATGTTCTGTCATGCAGGATCCTATTAGGGCACGCAGGCATACAACTGTGCAACACTGCTCATTGAGAACACCCTTTTGCAATTATATGGCATTTGTTTTATAGAACTCTGATTGACAGATGACTATAAACCCAAAAGGCCATCTGCAATGATAGATCAGAGAAAATGAAGGGCTTCAATGAAATATTTACTCCATTAGTTTAAGTTTAAAGGTTCTGTAAACATATTCTTGAGTTTCTATAATGCATTCTTAATTTTATAACTCACTTTGGATTTTTTTACAGACATTGTGCATTCTGTTTCTGAGCTCGAGATTAGTCTTCCTTATATTAATGGTAAATCTCATTGTGTTGTGTTGCCCTTAGCGAATTTAAAATTCATTGTATATTATTTGTTCTAAATTTTGTTCTTGCTGCTAAACTTTTTCCTTAGGTATCAGTCAATTTTACCCACACTTTTTTTTTCTTTTAGAGATTTGAACATTGTATTGTATATGCAATGTTACTAGATATCATACAAGAAAATTTGACAAAACCAAAAAGATGCCCTCAATCTTCTTAGCCAATATAGAGAGCCCAAATTCTATGGTCCAGTGAATACCCTTATGTCCAAATTCACTGTCCTTTACAATCTCCCTGAAATATATGTACTTCTTTCTTCTTTCTTGTTTTTCTCAGAGGAGATGTTGAATGGGGGCGTAGCACAATCTCTGATATGATTATTGTTCTTGTTGGTGTTGTTTATTCTGTGTGAAATGTGGGATTTTATGTTAGTGACTATGAGAGTGTCTGAAGATGAATATAACCCAGTATCATTTTGCTCAAAGGGTATTGGCATAAAGATAGGAGTTGCAAATTTATGAAGAGGGAATGAGAGATTTTACTGGCAAGGATTAATGTTATATTTGGTTTTGAGCAGGTGTTAAGAGGCATCTTTTGTTGCATTTCTTGGTGTGGAGAGTGGGCATACTAGACCGGGCGGTATTCTTCTGACAAGGTAATATCTAATAATTTTCATGGTCATAAATGTTTCCAGGAACTTGAATGTCAAAATTACAGTTAATATAATCAACCTCCTTATATTAATTTTTCACTTTGCAGTGTTTTTGTCACACAAAATGTTACTGACTCTAAGGCATATTTAAGCTTTTGTAGGAAAAATACTGACTTTTCATTGCAACAGTATTTTTCAAATATTTTATAAGTTTATTATGAATTTTTTATAATATTATCAAATGAAATCTACAGTGAATGTCTGTCCACACGAGCCCATGATATAATCCTTGTAAATAATTTAAAGATAGACATGAGCCCTTTGTAGCCCTTTATAACGTGGAATTTCCTACGCAAAACCAGAGTTCCCGGATCCTAATCCTCCTTTGAAGAATTCTTCAAAACTTTTTCTTTTAGCAAAAAACCACCGGCCCCTATAAACCTAGATTCCTGTGCCAAAAGAAAGGAAACCCCTCAAACAGCGCACAAACATCAGTTCCCAAAAAAACTCTTGGAAGGATTTTTTTACAGGTATTATAGTTGAAACGCTTTGCTAGACACGTACACATGAGGTGGAGACACAACACTGCACGTGGACAAGAGATAGAAGCCTCCAAGAAAGGTTTCACAACCTGAAAATCCTATTAGGAGAGGTGGGAAAACTTTGGAAGGTAAGAAATAAAGCATTGACTGTATGGTTGACTCCAAGCAAGGTTCCCTTCTTCCATTCTACGGTGAGTGTTAAAATACATAATATATGTAAGAAATATTTTAGCAACGTAAGCTTTACAACGTGCACTTATCTGTTTCAAACAATAGCACAACTAGGAAATTGAATGAGTGGACTACAGAGAAAGGAAGCAACCCTTACCACTGAAGATATTAGGAATAGTTGATTGCCCAGTTAGTCCTTGCAATCCACTCTGTATGCACAAGAAAAAATCCAAAAGATGTCTTACGCTTGAACAACCTTCAAGCCTAACTGCTCTAAAATGCAAAAGTTGTAAAATAGAAACAATTTTTTTTTATTTAGCAAGTTAATCAAAACAAGTTACACAGCCAAAAAAAAAATAACATAACAATTCAAATAATCTTACCTGATGTCTCGAACACTTTATGGCACTCTTTGTTTATTCGATTTTCACCTTAGTTTGTAGCCAGTAATTTTGCTTTAAATTTTTTTGTCACAAATCAAGTATCTGTTTGAATTGCACAATGCACAAATAAAGGTTACCTTGCTTTCTTTTTCATTTCAAAATGTTTGCAGGTAAAATAGTTTTTTTAAATTTAAAAATTCTTTTACAAAATTGCAGAGAAGAAATAACATGTAAAAAGAAGAAGAAGATAGTTTACAACATACAGACCATCAAGCTTCTCCGAATGCTCTTCAGTCTCGTGAAAATGGCCTTTCGGTCTTTTGAGAATGCTTTCTGACTACAAAATGTAACCTCTTAAATTATTGACAGAAACTTTATATTTATTTCATTGTACGAGAGATAAGATTTGTTCAGAATTTTAATAAGTATTACGTGCTCGCCAAATTGTACTCTTGAAATATTGTCTGGCAGAATTATTGTCTGACGGATCTGATGGAACTGTAATATTTATTATTTCATTCCATCATTCCATGAATATGAGATAACATTTTGCTAGATTTATCTACATAGTCAAAGATTTTATGGCCTACCTGTCTTTTCCGATGCACATTTTGACTGCACTTACTCTCTTTTTGTCTCCCACTCAATGCTAAAATAAATGCTAATAAATGCTCATACTCTGATTTATTAATTGATCATTGACAAAATTGCCAACGGATGAAATGAACTCTATTCCTCACACTCAATTATGAAGATGTCATTATAATATTTAAATTCAGTAAGAAAATTTAACTGTTGACATTTATTGCTAACAGTAAATTGGCCTGTAAGGTTTTTATTATAGCATAGAAAACAACAAATTTTTTTATTATTTATTTATTTATTATGTTTTCACAAGCTTTTACGAAATTGCCACACTGAGTGAATTATTTCAGATAATCATATGATTTTACTTTTTTCATCATCCAGTTTGAATTAATATGTAGTCATCTTATTTTTTACCATCAATCTATGTTATAATTAAACTGGATCAATTATTTGAAACAATTTAATGGTTTGAGTTTTTCATCATCCAGCTTAACTGTCGTGCATAATAAAAAAATTATCAGTACATGATTATCCATCCATATATTTTGAATATAATTTTATATTCATCTGGATACTACATTATTATTTAACTACAAATATTCAGACTATTTAAACCCAACCAAATTAATTAATCTATGAAAACTTTGTGAACACTATAAAACCACTCAAATGATTCTAAACACAATACAAACCAAACTCACTTATTTCCAAAAACTCTCACTTAGCACAATGAAAGCATCCCTTCAAATATAAACCCTGGTTCAAAGTTATCTGGTATTGTTATATAGCTAAACCAGCATTTGAAAGTACATAGCATGGGTTTCACTGATAGATGTGAGTTTCTTCAGGCCATGATACCTAATGGTAGCGATTTGGTACTATTTAGTGAGCAACATCCATACATTTTATATGTATTAATGGTATATAAATGGCGTTTGTCAGGGGCTAATAAAGTTGACGGTGCAAGCTCAGATTCCTAGAATGAAACCAGAGACCGGCAGTAGCGAGCATCTATCATTCATGTAATTAATAAGCTTTAAATTTTTTGTAAAATTAAAACTCTATTTTTATCACTGACTATTCACAACACCAATCAGTAGGAAAAAAGATAAAAGCATATTGTATTTTTTGAAAACCTAACAATTTAATATAGACTATATAAATTCAGTGATCAACTTTTAAATTCCAGTTTTTCATTGGTGACATTGTCAATGTCAAGACAAAAAAATTGAATTGAATGGATGCATAAGATTTCTGCCTGGGGCAGGAACTAATAATTTTGCGCTTGGGCATTGGTGATTGGAATAACGACTAGCGAGTGTATGCTGGTCAATATCATCTCGTGCATTTCTTTTGTATGCCTTTAATTCCGCGCTCATGTCTTCTTGCCGGCCATTACAATAACAAAGTGTATGTTGGTCAAGCACGAGTGTTCAAAATGGAAGTCACGCCCAAGAAGACCGAGACTAAGTGTAGGTAGTCAAACATTTATATATTAAAAAATGGGCAAAGTATTCAAAAATTGTATTCCACAACACAAACGGAAGAAAGTCGTGGAAAATGGTGGATTTTTTACTTCTTTAATAATTAATATATTTTAATTTCGTGAAAGATAATTGAAATATAATAATATTAATGGTTGAAATATAATAATATTAATGGTTTTGTATGAAATTATAATATAAAAAATAGTTTTGAAATGTGAACATTTTCACATGAAAATAAGTTATATACTTTTTATATGAAATGAAGTAAGAGTTATAGAACTTCTATACTAAAAAATGAGTTGTGAAGGTATGGTATAAATGGCATACGCAAATTCACCATCAACAATTTACCCACGAAAAATTTACCGCGAACAATTCACTGAAATTCACCACCAGCAATTCACCGCAGTGGAAAATTAACTGCACATTAATATTTTTAAAAAAATCAAAGTTTTCAAAATATATATTAAAAAATATTAATGCATTAATTTTCGGATGTTGTGAATTGTTGGCCATAAATTTTACTTGGCAGTGAATTTTCCTTGTGAATTGTTGGCGATGAATTTTCCTAGAGCCCGTATAAATATAAGCATATAATTACATTACTTAGTCGAGCTTTACATCATGGATGATGAGGTATGGTTAGCTGTTTAACCCTTAATTTATGTTGTATGAAAGAAGGTATATGAATGCAAAAAAAATATTCATAGGGTATTGTGGATTTTCATTCTCTAAATAATTGAAATCAAATCTCAAAAAATGTTTAATTTTTTTACTTTTAAGAGTAATAATCAATAATTAACTATTAAGTTTAATGGTGTTGAATAAGCTATAGAAATGAGTGGTGGAAATGAATAATATATTGAAAATTGTAACGCCTACCTTTTTGTGCGACAATGATAAATTCTCATGTTTCTTTTGGTGGGTTATAGTACTACTAGTTAATCAAGTTGAACTAATAGATTATGCAATCTTAATCTAATATGAATCTTGTAATCTATGATATATGTAGCTTTGCATGTGATATGATTGTGTAGACATATAAGTAAAACATGAATTATATAAATAAATCCAATTGATGTTCATGTATGTACTTTATTGTAGAGGTAGTCGCTCAAAGGAATGTGTTGTTCAATATTTCATTAATGTGATATTATAAGCTATATCTATCATAAATGTGTAGTAAATGAATTTAAATACATATTAGCTTATATTATGTGGCTAATTCATGCTAGTGATAACATAAGTCTTTAGATTTTTTCGCAAATAAGTGTTGTACTCTCTTTCCATGCATTTGCATGTTTATGATTTTGTATGAGATAGATATTAACCAATTATTACATGAAAATTAAAGTGTAAATGACAACATCAAAGCACTCAAGCACTCTAATTTTCAAAGTTGAGACAAAATCATGCACGACATCATGCCAAACCATATTTGAGGTATACAAAGTTAATTAATATGTCACTTATGTAGTCATGAGTATTTTCTTTCAAATTACTATGAAATTACAATTTTAATAAGTATGCAAGCGTAAGCGAAAGCCAATGGGAAAAATGAGAGAACCCTTAGGACCCTAGTCTTCCTACTCCACTTGGTGGGGTACCATGCCTTGTGTTGACATTGAGTAAATAAATTGATTTGCAAGGTCTAATATGGATTTATAATGGTGTTTTTACTTTTGTTGGTGTCCGCTGAAATTCCACGTCATAAGACTATGGGTTAGCTTTCTTATTGAGGGTACAAATCTTGTTAAATGAGAAATTTAAATATTCTTTTATTATTATTTTAAAGTGACAATTTTTTTAATTTTTGGGGAGGGGGTTTGGTGGAGGAGGAACTAAGAGGGTGGAAAATTTCACGTTCACAATGAGAGAAGAGACATGAGATTTTCTACATAATTATATAATTTGTTAAGGAGAGGGGATGCTTTTTCAGGTTGGCTGGTTAGGGAAGAAGGGAGGTTAGGGTTTATTCATCCTTTCTATGGTTTCTTATTCATCCTTAAAGGTAAAAACTTCTCGATGTTAATTGTTTGTTTTTTGTACTATCCTTGGGGTTGAATTTGCAAGGTCAGTGCGATTTGGTGTAAATATTTTGAAAATCTTATAATCCATATATGAGTATGCAAATCTATTCTTACCAGAGAGGGATCCTTTAGTGTTGTTCTATAAATTTTATTTTTTGAAATAGTTGTGGGTTGAATTCATGTGAGGGTGTGAGGATTGACATGTGTGATTCTATGTTTTGTAAATCCTTTTTAGGGTTCCATGAGGGTTCTCTTGGTTTATCCTTGAGTTCCTCATTTCTATGTATTAAAGCTATCCTAGTGTGTTAAAATTATTCTATCATGTACCTTTAGGTGATTAAAAAGCTACTAGATTGTGAACCATGTAAAAATCCTTCAACATAGTCATGAGGACTATCAACAAGATCTCTATCCTATGATATTCCTATAAATGTCATGATTTTTATCTATATAAGTCTTTGCAAGCTTAAAATAATCCTCATTGAGTGCACCATAATCACTTAGATATTTCCTAAAAACATGTGCATACCTACTCCCTTGTCACAAGTGTTTGTTTGGTTTTACAAAGGCAAACGCCATGACGAATCATACGAATCTCATAGTCAAGGTCTTTAACATAGTCAAAAATGACTATCACCCATTAGTGGTATGACTGCCCCTTGTTATGTTCATTCTTGTAAACCACTATGACTATCATAATATCTTCAAAACTAGGACTGTCATAATGAATATGATTGTTAAAGCTTCATTAAATCTTGAAAAGATTTACCTTGGCATTTGACACTTTAACTCATCAATCTTTATTTCCATTCACAAGGGTTTCCCTTCTTAAAATTCAAAAAATAAGGGTTGTGCTTATAATCTCTTCATTTCTCATTGTCCAACCTAGTTCTCTATGAATGTGTATCAAGTGCTTATCTGACTATCGTATGAAGTCATGACCATGATTATAAGATGTTTCCCTATTTGATGAATAAACCTACTTCAATGTTGTTGTCCTTTGATCATGTTTTTTCCTTCTTTGTGATGCCTCTGTGCATGCAATGTAAAGTTGCAAGGTGGCATAATTTTCATTTAGTTCTTTGTGTGACCAAAATAACAACTCAAACACATCTGGGTGGGGAGTTTATGCTAGAAAAGGTTCTATTTAATACCCCACTATGCCAGATCATTCTAGGCTACATTGTACCAACAATTTCTCATAAGAGATCCAAGTGAAAAAAAGTGACAAAATTTAATGAGCTCTTTCCTAGAAATCACGGTACTTACAACCATTTCATCTAAAGGTACAAGGTCATGTAGGTTCCTTATATAGTAACCTCTATCAGCTGTTCATATCTCCAATCCTTTAGACCATGGTGAAAAGTTTTTAGTTGATGAAAAAAACATTAGATGCATGCAATCTAAAGTTTGAAAGGTGGCATAATTTTTGTTTTTTTGTTGTACAACCTGTGGACACTGATTTTGGATTTCCCAAGGGTTCTCTCTAACACTTCTAGTTTTTTCACCTAGGAGAGGAATTAGGTCCAAAATGCAAACGTCTACACTCAAGATTAATGTAAATGCAATGCAATGTATCCAAATATGATGTACTAATGCAATAAACTAAAAATTAAATGATTTAATGATGCTAAACCTAAGAAATGCAAAGTGCTAGAAAACACACTTTGATATGCAAAAAACACCTAAAAATGAAAGTAAATGATGCAATAACTAAACAGAACTGGAGAGGTTCCATTGAAATCTGAAATATAATGTGGAAAGGCTCTAGAATCCTACATATTTGACTGGAAATATTGACTGGGACACTTACGCCAAGCTGGGCGACTTAGTCTAGTTTCGGGGAAAAAAATTTAGAATAGGAATCTACCAAATGGGTACCCAAAAATGCAAAAACCACTTTTCAGGCCTAGCAGTGGGACTAATTCACCATATATGGTGACTTAGTCCACCTATAGATTTTAGGAATTTCGGGACAGGATCATGTAGCCTCAGGTTTGGACTTGCCTTTTTGACAGTTGTTCAATCTTGATTATGCAGAAAACAGGATAAGAAGAGTCTCCAAGCTTCAACTAGGGTTATGGTGACTTTAATAGCTTTGATGACTCATTTACCAATTTTCAACACCTATCTCTTTGAAAATTATTCCTACAAGACCTGCAAACACACATGCAAAGAGGGGGAAAATGGTGAAGGGTTAGAGTATAGGGGTTTTCCTTGGTCAAACCCCACTTTGGTAATCAATCCAGGTTATGAAATTAAATGAAATAGAAAGAGAATGATAAATAGATAACATGCAATGTCATAAAATTACCAAACTCTTGATGTAGAAGTATGAAGATATGCAATGAAGTGCTCCAATGGATGACTTGATTATGCTTAGAGTGCTTGAATGCTTGAAAATGATTAAGTTAATTGCTTGAGTGAATGCTTGAATCAATGGGGGTTTAAATGAGAGGAAAAACCCTTATTTATACTTGATTTTCCTAAATTTCTAAAAAAAAACACATTACAAGCCAATCTCAAGGGTTAGAGAATAAAATCCCGCTAGAAAATTGATATAATTTTGATTCTTGTGCCAAATAGGACTAAGTCACCCCTATTGGTGACTTAGTCCCACTTAAGCAATTTAAGTGGGTGTCTGGAATTAAAGGGAACTAATTGATGTCTAACGGGAATATCCTTAAAAACACACTTAAGAATGGAAAGAAATTGCATTAAGGGGACATTTGTACATGAGAAAGGTTTGAATTAGTGATGACAAGTCTAGAAAATTGTGAGAGTTTGTTACAACTCTTTACAATAGGGTGATCGGACCACAAAGCTGATTTATAATTTCTAGGAGATTATGATTTTTGATGAAATCACATATGTTTAGAAAATATAATTATTTAATCCTTAAAAAGTTTCATTTAAAGCATTCCAATTGAATAGGGTTTGATCAAACTACCTTAGATCAAATTCCCTTGGATAGAACCCTATTAGTTTTAAACCATACCTATAAAAGAGTCTCCTTTACACCTATCAAAATGCTGATAAAAAAACCACTTTTGATTTACCTTTTGGGGAATCAAATGAATTCATTTAACATTTTTTTGTAAGTATGTAGTCCTTATTATAAGTTTCCCAAAAAGTATATAATTTTAAATAAATTTAGTTTTATTATTATATTTATTTTTTATTTCTTGTGAATGTAGGTTTTTCACCAAAAATCAAGCTCTTTGTTCTGCACATGTGGAAAAATAGAAAATTATCAAAAAAAAAATTGAAAAATATAAGTGCACCAGATATTGAATTCTTTGATCCAACAAAAAAAAAGAATTTTGATGCATACAAAAAAAGTTATGCATTATACGGTCATGCTATGTCTAAATTGTAATTGATTTAACTTTGAAACTTGATTAAAGAAAAAATATTCAATAAAAAACTATCTAACCAAGTGGAAGCACTAGATATTGGAGTTACAAATCTAAATTTGAATGAATTATAATTTTATCCTTCATAGAAAAAAAGTTATGCGTTATATAGTGAGAGTCACTTTTTAAAAATGTTGTTTTATGAAAAAACTAGTTTTTGAGGGAGATGGAAAAAGAAGTTCAATCTGATTCCAAAATATTTGAAAAAAATATATTTAGAATCTACAAACAAAATGTCACAAAACTCTAGTTTGCATCATCTTCAAATTCCTCACGTTTTAGCCGCTATAGGTGCCTGAAAGTAAAGATTTAGTTAAAAATAATAATTTCAGTGTCCAATTTGGCCAAAAATTGTAAATCACTATTGTGGGATCACCCAATACTTTAAACTAAGACTTGGTAAGTGATAAAAAGGAGTTATTTAAGTGAATTATAATGAAAGGGTCCTAGAAAAGTGTGAAAGTGGGTTACAACACTTCACAACACCTTTACAAGACATCCTAGAGATCTTAATGATTCACGAGGGTCCAAGACCTAATGTGAATGTGTTGACCACATTACAACATTAAATCTAAGAAAAATCAAGCCAAAGTCCATAAGAAAGAATCAAATGAGCATAAAAATGTTAACTATACATTTTTTGGCTACACACAACCAAACTAATAGTTCCAACACATCTGAGTGGGTAGGTTTATGCTAGGAAAGGTCCTATTTTGCACCCTAAAATATTGGAACATTCTAGGCTACATTGTACTAACGATTTCTTTTAAGAGACCAAAGTGCAAAAAATTGGAAAACTTGATGATCTCTTTCTCAAAAATTGTGGCACTTATAACCATTTTGTTTGAAGGTACCAAATCACATAGAATCCCTCTACAATAAACTATCTTAGTTTTCATATCACGAATCCATTTTCCCATTGTGACAAGATTTCAAATGATGGGAAAAACATGAGATGCATGTAGTCTAAAGTTCCAAGGTGGCATAATTCTGGTTATTTTCATAGTGTGACCAAGTTAATAGTTCCAACATGTCCAAGTGGGCAGGTTTATGCTAGGAAAGGTCTTGTTTCACACCCCCATCATGTCAGATTATTTCAGGCTACATTGTACTAGTGACTTTTTAAGAGCTCTAAGTGTGAAAAAGTGGCAAACTCATAAGAGCTATTTCTCAAAAACCATGGAACTTAAAACCGTTATTTCTAAAGGTACATGGTCATGTAGGTTCCCTCTACAATGACCTCTCCCACTTTTTCATATCTCCAATCCATTTGCACATGGTGACAAGTTTTTAGTGGATGGAAAAAGTGTCAAATGCATTGAAGAGAGTTGCAAGGCAGCATAATTTTTGGTATGTTTGTCGTATGACCAAACTGACCATTCCAGCACATTTGAGTGAGTAGGTTTATGCTTGACAAGGTCCTATTTCACACCCCAACATGCCAGAATGTTCTAAGCTACATTGCACTCATGATTTCTCTTAAGAGACCAAATTACAAAAAAGTGGTAAAATTTGATGAGCTATTTCTCAAAAACCATGGCACTTAGAACAATTTAATCTAAAGGTACAAGATCATGTAGGGTCCCTCTACATTAATCCCTCTTTATTTTCATATCTCTTATTCATTTTCTTATGGTGACAAGATTCCAGTTGACAAAAAAAAAGTTAGATGCATGTAGTCTAAAGTTACAAGGTGGCATAATTTTTGTTTTGTTCATTGTGACCAAACTGATAATTCTAACACATATAAGTGGGCAGGTTTATGCTAGTCAAGGTCATATTTTATACCCCAACATGTTGGATCATTCCAGATTACATTGTACCAACGACTTCTTAAGAGCTCTAAGTGGCAAAAAGTCACAAACTCATAAGAGGTCTTTCTTGGAAATTGGGGGATACTTTGAAATATAATAATATAATGTGAATAAATATATTTGATATTTTGACTCGTGCTCCAATTAATATATTCTATTATTATATACTTAATATATTATTATTATAATACCAATTTTATATAATTTAATATATAATAATATAATGGCGGAATAATATACCCTTTGAGTTATTATATTATTATATTATTAGTATACTATATAATTATTGTATATTATATAATTATATTATTGTATAATTATTATATACAATTTATATATTTTTTGTATGGACGTACTCGTACCCAACCCCAAAATTTTTTCCATACCAATGTATTGTACCCACGTACCCAATTTTGATTCGGTAACTTAGCCTGCAATAATATAAGGTATAAATAGAAATAATATATAAATTCTACATTAATATAGGTTATATATATAATCTAAATCAAAATAGGTTATATATTATATATAATAAAGACCTAAAATAATATAGGTTATCTTATATACCTATATATTATAGGTTATAAATTTTTTTGGAAAACCGATATATATAAATTAATATAAAAAATATACATGATGAAAAAAACTTATTAATGAAAAGAAGGAGAACATATATTAATCAAATTATACCACAACATATTAAAAGCATAGATAACAAATATATTAGTCTAATGGAAAGAATAATACAATTTTTTATTTTTTTAATAGTATGAATCCAAATTTCTATAAAATAGTTAATTGATTTTTGTAAAATTTTCTTTAATAAAAAAATAATAATTACATACATAAAAAATAATTCTTAAACTAAGTTTATTTATTTTAGAAATATTTAATAAAATGTTTTCTAAAGAAAAAAATGAAAAATCATTCTTTAAAAAAATGTTTACTTTGCTTTCTCTACAAATCTGCGAATAACACACATAACTTTTTAACCAATCATATGCATAAGAAATAATTTTTATAATTTGTAAAGTTAAATATTTTACAAGTTGACTTTACAAAATTAAATTTTATTTTAATTTTTTTAAAATATTATTTTTGATTAGTTGAAAACTAAATTATTAATAATGAGTTAACTAAAAAAGCCAAACTCATTACAATAGTACGAATAAAAGCTATTAGAAGTAGTTCAATTTATAATTATTTTTATTCTATTGAAATAAGACCTCTTGTAGAATAATTATGTTTTTAACTTTTGTCTTAATTTATAACATTTATTTAATTTATTTTAGATATTTTATATTTTTTTACAATATCATATATTTATATTCTTGAGTTTTTCAAACATAAGTAAAGATGTGTATACCTAGCTTAATATAAGTGATCTAAACTCTAATGTTTGTGCCCTATTAAATTATGATAAATCACATGGAAAAGCAACGTGTTATCCCTTTAATGAAGACAGGTAAGACCTTTCACATCACAATCATTAGATTGCATGGGACCGAACCCAGCGGCTTAATCTGCAAGAAAGCTCTGCACACTTTGTGGGTTCTTAGATTTGGCGGGGCCAATTTTAGTAAAGCTTTCGCTTGGGTCTACCCCACTGTGTCAGCTGAAATGGGAGGAGATAGAAAGTGAATTGAGCTAGAAAGCTATGAAACACACATGAAAAATTCCAAGGCTTAGGACAAGGTTAAAAGCGGAGGGTTGCTTCCTTTCCTGGAGAAGCTCCATGGCTCCAACCAGGAGGCTATGGACCTCTTTGTTAAAAATTGGAATAATGGTAACTTGACCCTGTTTGGTAGGAATGTGGAGCTTAGTGAAAATTTAATCGCCGATATTACGTGCTTATCAACTGAAGGGAAGAAGTTCTTCAGGGACATGGCTTTTTCTGATGAAGCCATGATCAAATTTCCTAAAAAGGACAAAGAAAGGTTAAGTCTGGTTAAAATTGCAAACAACTACTTCAATGCTGACACCGTAAAGGCCATTTGGGGGAAGGTTTTGCAGGTCATCATGGAGTACATTACGGTGGATGGGTGCTTCACCAGAGTCTATGGCTACCACTTTGCTCTTCTCAACCACTTTCGCTACAAGGTTAGGGTCTCTCTTCGCTATTATCTTTTCTGTTCCTTGAAGAAAATCTTGGACGATAATAAGAAAAACCCCAAAAGATTCCCCATCCTGCACACTGGGTTAATAAGGTTGATTGTTGAACATTTCCAAAAAATGTCTGCCCTCACTATCCTGGAAACTATTCCTAACTCTGAGAGTGATGACACTGAGCCCAGTGGCTCGAAGTATCTTCCTAACTCTAGTCTGGCTAGAAAAGTCCTTAGCTTGCATGTTGTCCCTTCTGGGAACAAAAACCCTACTCCCCTTTCTGGTAAAGCTTGCGCTGAGCTTGAGCCTAATAGCCCCTCCCTTTTGAACAGCTCCATTGATAAGAAACCCCAGGCTAGAAGCCTTGTTTTCTACTCCAAAGAATCCTCTAATTCAGAGGATTTTGATGCCAACAAAACTAAGTTTAGCACTGAACCTCTACTAGATAAACATGCTAAAGATGATTCCCTTGCTATTCCTAACCCTGAGAAAACTTGTCCTAATATTGGAAATGAGCCCTCTCTGGATGTTCTGAACCTTGCCAAAACCAATTTTGAGTCCCACTTCAAACTCTTGGAATGGACTTTCATCAAAGTTAATGAGTTGAAAATAAAAAATTGGGCCCTTCAAAGCAAGATTGAAGAGCTAGTTGCTAAAATTGCTGAGATTGAAAAGAAAGATGTGGACAGTGGGGCTCAAGGTCATAGTAACAGAAATATAGACTCCAAGGTTGATAATATAAGGAATACCATCAAAACCATTATTGAGCAAAACAACCAAATGGAAAGAAACAATGCCATTATCATTAACGCGATGACTGAAAAGCTTGATAAAGCCCAACAGGGGTCTCTACTGGTGGATCTGGAGGAAACGGAGGACAAAAGCTAGGATATAGATGTGGGCATTTCCAAAAGAACCAGAGCCAACCTGAAGCGCAAGTCCCCCCTACTTCTAAGATGATTCAAATTTTTAAAAAGGGAGTCAGTGACATGTAGAATTTGGAGGCGGAGACGGAGTATGTCCTCAAGACTCTGAATTAATGGCTAGGGTTTTTGTGCTTACTTTGTTGTTCCTTTTGGTTTGACCTTTCTAGTCTGGTTCGTGTGGTTCTTGCTGATCTTTTCTTGGGTAGCTGGTCTTTTTGGTTGGACTTTTGTGTCCTTTCTTCTGTTTTGTAAACATTGTGGTTTCAGGTCCCTATAAAACTTGTTTTACCCCTTTTATCAAAAACTAAGAGCTTTTGTTTTATTCATTCAAATATTTGTTACATAAAGACATTCATATTCTAAATGGCCTACCAATTGACCTTATTGCACAAATTTATGAAAAAATAGACCAAAATTTTCCCTATTTGATCTTCCACAACTCTTAGACATACCCATTGAACAAAAAAATGTGATGGTTAGTTATTATTATTTAATTATTAAGTCTTCCCATTTTCCACAATTTTTTCCTTTTTCCCGCTAACTTCTAAATATAAATAAAGCGAAGTGTGATAACACTAGGTTTTCATTCACCTAGTCTTTGTCGACAACAAAAAATTTCCACAACTTTCTCTCGCACTTTTGACAAGCGAAGAGACAAGTGCGGAATGGAATTGAAATAAATACATCACTTTAAAAAGAAATATTCCTCCGTTTATTATAATTTATTCGCAATAAAAGACAAGTGTAGGATTATTACGCAATGCCTAGCAACAACAGACGAAGATAAGATTAATCCCTAACCATATTAGATTTGGATCAAAACATACTCCATGGTGCTATTCCTATGGAATTGGGTATGCTTACTCAACTTAGAGTTATTTCTCTTGGGAAGAACTCCTTGAGTGGTCACATTCCCTCACAAATTGGAAAACTATTAGAGTTGCAAGAACTATATTTGTCAAAAAATCAAATCACAAGAGAAATTCCAACATCCCTCTTTAATTGCACTCAACCTCAAAGTGTTTCTTTAGCGACAAACCAACTTAATGGAAAAGTTCCCTTAGAGTTTGGAAAATTGCTTCAACTTCAAGAGCTTAGATTATGGGGAAACAATCTTGTGAGTGGAAGCAATGGCTTGTATTTTATAGCAGCCTTGACTAATTGCTCTTATTTACAAAACTTACAGTTTTCTAATAACTATCTCACTGGCCTTTTGCCCTCTTCAATTGGACAACTATCAAGCCAACTTGATACATTCAGACTATCCTCCAATAAAATTAAGGGAAACATACCAAGTAGCATTAGCAATCTCACAACGCTGGCAAGCTTAGAATTATCTAACAATCATCTCAATGGAACCATTCCATCCACACTTCATCAATGTCAAAATATTGAAAGATTATTTTTGGACAAGAATAATTTATATGGGAGAATTCTAGAAAGTTTGGGTCATGCAAAGAGGCTTGGGCTATTATCATTGAGTGAAAACATGATTTCAGGATAACTTCCAGATGCTCTTGGCAATCTTCCACAACTAAGACATCTTTATCTTGATCACAATAAACTTTTAGGGAAAATGCCTACTAGTTTAGGGAGATATATCACTTTGGAGGGAGTGGATTTGTATCAAAACAAACTAGAAGGAAGAATACCTCTTGAATGGTCAAGACTTACAAATCTCCAATTTTATTTCAATGTTTTCAACAATTTATTACAAGGTTCCATATTAGTAATGAGTAAAATGGTAATGGTTCAAGCTATAGATGTGTCTCTCAATAACTTCTTTGGTGAAATTCCACGTGCACTATCAAGTTGCACAAACTTGTAGTATTTGAATCTTTCATGGAATTCATTTGATGGCCCAATACCAGCATCACTCAAAAATCTAAAAAATATTCAAGATATTGATCTCTCAAGAAATAATTTTTCAGGTGCAATCCCAATGGCTTTCCAACAAATGAAAATGCTTCAACATATCAATCTCTCTTCAAACAAATTAACAGGAGAGGTTCCAAAGGGAAGTGTTTTTCCAACAACTGATGGGTCAATAGTTTCAAGAAATATTGACCTATGTGGCAAGTGGATTAATTTATAGTCATGCTCTATTCCAAACAAAGAAAAATCTTAGTATCTAAAAAAATAACAGTGTTAATTGTGATTGGCATTACAATCTTCATTATGTCTTTTTTATTGATTATAATTTTATATAGAAGGAGACATACTAGTCAGAGTCCCACTGACCTCAACATTGGGCCTCAGAGAGTTTCATATGAAGAACTTGTAGATGCAACTAATGGGTTCAGTGGGACCAATTTTCTAGGGGTTGGTAGTTTTGGATCTGTTTATAGAGGGATTCTCAACAATGGCACAAACATTGCTATAAAAGTTCTCAATTTGCATCATGAAAATTCTCTCCAAAGTTGTGACAGAGAATGTGATGTGTTAAAAAGAGTCAAACACCGCAATGTGATCAAAATTATTTCACTTTGCTCTAACCTCGATTTTAGAGCATTGGTTCTTCCATTCATGTCAAATGGAAGCTTGGAGAGATGGTTTTATCCCAAGGGAGGAGATGAATGCAAATTAAGTATATGTGACCAATTAAGAATAGCAAAGGATGTAGCACAAGGAATGGAATATCTACATCATCATTGCTTTGTCCAAGTCATTCATTGTGACCTAAAGCCTAATAATGTATTGCTAGGGGATGATATGACTCCATATATAGCAAACTTTGGCATTACCAAACTCCTATTTGAGAATGTAATGTATTCACAAACTCCTACAAATGCACTTAAGGGATCCATTGGATACATTGCAACAGGTATAGATTTTATATTAGAATATAAATTTTATATTAAATTATTTTTTATATTTTATATCTATGTTTCAAATGTCATGAGAGTTACTAGTTATTTTATTGTATTTCAGAGTATGGAATAGGTGGAAAAATTTCAACAAAAGGTGATGTATATAGTTATGGAATTCTACTTTTAGAGTTGTTGACAAGGAGGAGACCTACAGATGACATGTTTGTAGAAGGTATCAATCTTCCAAAATGGGCAAGTATGGATTTTCTAAATAGACTAATAGAAGTGGTGGACAACAACTTGCTTAGAGATTTCAATGAACTAGACTTATCAATGGTATTGGAATGCCTTACTCAATGTATACAAGTAGGATTGGTTTGCACAAGGGAGTTACCACAACAACACCCAAATATGATGGAGATAGTTAAGAGATTAGAACAAATAACAAGTGCATTTCTTGGCACTCCTAGAGATTTTCATTTGCCCATAGATATCTCACCTTTGCTTGAGAGGACAATTGGTCCAAGGAATACTACTGAATTATATTGGTCTGCATCTACGTCTTAGCTCATTAGTCATCTAGTACGATGGTCAATTATTGTTGCCTTGTTTTTAAATATATTTTTTACAAAATTGTAATATTTTAAGTTCTATTATATGAGATTAGTCTTAGTTTAATTTATTGTGAGATTATACAAGTAGGCAATGCTTAATGTTAGAGTAAATTGGGGATATTTAAAAATGGTGTGTAATTTAAGCTAGACATGTTTGTTGGTTGACTATACAGAGAAGATAGAAAGAAAATTAAAAACAATATTATATTTTATATATATTAACATGTAACATCATTCTTCCTTACAATGACTATAAATTTTACATATATAAAATTTAAATTGATATATAATATTTTGCTCATCTTTTGGTGTGGATTTAATTATTTTAATAGGACCACTATTTTATTAAAGTGAGAAAATTAAATAAAAAGTCACATCTTTTCTAAATAATTATTTTGAAAATATTTAAAATAACATATTTATTTAAAAACTTTATTGTTTGGACTCAAAATAAATAAGGATTATTCAGATTTTGGCAAAATCAATTCATTGGAAATTTATTTTTAATTTTATGGAAATTTATGAAAATGTATCTTTTCATGTAAAATATATTGAGCTATGCAATGGATTCATATCAAAGATGTGAAATTTTCTCAATTATAGTTGTTTCTTAGAATAGTATGTGTATGTCTACATACAACTAATCATAAAAATATTTTTTCAATGTTTCCAAAGCAAAAGTATAAAAGTGTTGTAAAATTATATTATTAGAGAGACATTACAATCTACAAGATATAGTTATACCACATAGTCAGGTATTATGATGTCAAAATATTAAGTCATCAAATCTTCTCTACTTTAAACTATAATCTTACATTGACCTTTTTCTTAACTTGATAGCACTCAATGTAACTCTTCTCATTTATCATACACCCAAATAATATAAAATATATAAAGAAAACAATACATTAGACTTACAACCCTCTTTGTGTAAAATATAAATAATAAGCTAATAATGAAAATATGAGAGAAAATGCTTATTATACATGCAACCCTCTCCATGTCAAATATAAATAACAATATAAATAAATTAAAAAATCAATTATTTCAATGGTTGGCAAGAAGAGACAATGATGAAGGGTTCTCTCACTCAAACAAAATCATACACAAACAATAAAAATTCAAGGATAAAGAAGTATGCAAATTTTGTTATTCTTTTACCAAAACAACTAAAAAACATGTAATGCAACTATTAAGATCATAATACCTCTATTACAACAATATGGGTTGCAATACATATAGGAAAATAACACATGCAAGTCTTAAAATGACAATAATGGCCACCAGAAATAACAACACCTAACCTTGTGCTGAAAGTGGTAACTTCCCAATCTCCTTATCCTCTATAAGATTCTTTCCATTTGTGATGAATTTATATGATTTTTATGCATTTCATCGAATTGTGACTTCCATTTGGGTGCCATATATTCAAATCTAACTATCCATTTTTCCCACCCAAGAAATTTTTTCAATTGTAATACAACTTTTGGGAGCCATAAATTTTGATCCAGGCTCCCAATTGAGTATGCTTTCTTAAATAGATTTTTACCATGTTTTAGGCCTATCAACTTAAAATTAAATGATTAATATCTACTTGAAACACAGATTTTTTGGTCCCTAATGGCTTCTCTTGCACTCTTAGGGTTTTTCACCTAAAAGGAGAGAGATAGGGCCAAAAATGCTTATGATTCACTCAAATTAGGATGTGTGTGATGTTTTATGAGCTAAATGAGATGATTTGAATGCAGCTATATGAACTAATTGATTGATTAAACATGCAAAACGTAAGAAATATGACTTGTTTGAAAACACATTGTGTTATGCAAGAATGAACTAGAAACTTAAATGAATGATAACGACAATTGATTAGATTGAACAGAGTGCACTTGGAGGCAAATTGATGTTACTGGAATATCCTATAATGTCTCATAAATCATTGTTGATGGCTGCTAGGATTGATTCACCATGCATGGTGAATTAGTCCTGCTTCTAGTGAAAACTTCTGAAAATAGGTTTCTGAATGCTGAGAGTTGAATTCTAAGAAAATCAATTTCCAGGCCTAAAAGTGGGACTAATTTCCCATGCATGGTGAATCAGTCCTCCTATAGGAATATGCAAATTTAGGACTTGGTTTTGTAGGCCTGGATCTGCACTTTTGTCTTTTACAGGTGTTTGCTTCAGAAACTGTCAGATTCGGGTCTGAAAATGACTTTTTGTTGATTATTTGACTTGAATGATGAAGAGATGACTTGAAGGACTTTACAACTTGATCTCCAATGATTTCCAAGCTTCCAAGAGTCTTAAATATACATACAAACAAGACAAGAGAGAGAGATGTTGAATGTTATGGCATGGGGGTTTGCCTTAGTCAAACCCCTTTTAGGTAATTAAACCAAAGTGATGAGATAAAGTAATGAAACATGAAACAATAGAGATGTTTACCTTGTCATGATGATTTTATATTAAAATTATACAACATACCATGTAGAATCAGCCCTTGAATGCTTTAGAAAGCTAACTTGAAAATTTATAACACATAAGTTACCCTAGCTTGCTTAACTTGGATGATAGGATAGATGATGAATTAAAGATGAAAGATGTAATAATGAGATAAGATGCATAAAATGAGGATAAAAATACTTATTTATAGACAATTATGCATTAGTACCTGATAATACCTCATCACAGGCTGACATGTAGTGAAAATAAACTTTAAATTTCACTTTTTCTTGCTCAAAGGTTAAAATGAGTGCCAGATAAGACTCATTCACCACAAATGGCGAATGGGTCCCACCTAGATGGGACTGATTCACCATACATGGTGAATGGGTCCCATATGGGCTAATTTGAGAGCTAAGAGGCTGAGGGATAAGGAAATAAGGTTTAAATTGCAACTTTGTCATGTGTTTGATCAATTTAATCCTTGAGATGCACAATATGGGTCATTAGGGACCTATTAGTAATGATGTGAATGTCAAATAGGGCTTGGGACACATAAATCAATGTGAAAGTGTGATTAAATGCAGTTTACAACACTATAATTAGGTCCACATAGCCTAGGAAGGCACAAGAACAGATGTGAACATGCAAGACACATTACAACACTGGTTTAACATTAAGTTTAAGTTAAATAAGCCTTCTAGATTTATGTAATAATGTTATTAAACACATTTTATAAAGTTGAATTAGGGAGAAATAGGTTAATTAAGTCTAGAAAATCATGAAATTCCTTTATAAGACTTTACAACACCTTTACAAGACGTCATTAAAAGCATGTTATTTGATTTGCAAGGGTCCAAGACCTAGTGTGGATGCATAAAATGCTTCACAAAATTATATTAAGACCTCATTAATTCCATTTACAACTTGATCTCCAATGATTTCCAAGCTTCCAAGAGTCCTAAATCTACATACAAACAAGACAAGAGAGAGAGATGTTGAATGTTAGGGCATGGGGGTTTGCATTAGTCAAACCCCTTTTAGGTAATTAAACAAAAGTGATGAGATAAAGTAATGAAACATGCAACAATGGATATGTTTACCTTATCATGATGATTTTATCTTGAAATTCTACAACATACCATGTAGAATCAGCCCTTGAATGCTTTAGAAAGCTAACTTGAAGAATTATAACACATAAGTTACCCTAGCTTGCTTGACTTGGATGATAAGATAGATGATGAATTAAAGATGAAAGATGTACTAATGAGATAAGATGTGTAAAATGAGGATAAAAAAACTTATTTATAGACAATTATGCCTTAGTACCCGATAATAACTCATCACAAGCTGACATGTGAAAATAAACTTTAAATTTCACTTTTTCCTGCTCAAAGGTTAAAATGAGGGCCTGATAGGACTCATTTGCCACACATGGTGAATGGGTCCCACCTAGATGGGACTAATTCTCCAAGCATGGTGAATGGGTTCCACATGGGCCAATTTGAGAGCTAAGAGGTCAAGGGATAAGGAAATAAGGTTTAAATTGAAACTTTGTCTGGTGTTTGATCAATTTAAGCCTCGAGATGCACAATATGGGTCATTAGGGACCTATTAGTGATGATGTGAATGTCAAATAGGGCTTGGGACACATAAATCAATGTGAAAGTGTGAATAAATGCACTTTACAACACTAAAATTAGGTCCACATAGCCTAGGAAGTCAAAAGAACGAATGTGAACGTGCAAGACACATTACAACATTAGTTGGGTATGTGCAGGATCATCATGGAAAAAACATGCCCTTAAGTGGCAAAAAAATAAGAAAAATCAGAGTTAAGCAACTTGATGTAAAAAATTGAATAAGTTATCTATATTATTTCAAAAATATGTAAGAATAGAATTTGTGGCAAATTGAATGTAGTTTCTAAACTACTAGGTTTGTTTAAAAAAAATCTATTTGGTGAAAATTTGAAATTTCAATGCAGTAGTACTTAAATTTTAGGGGAAAAATAAGAAGTAGGTTTCTATCGGACCACCATAACCACAATAAAATGATAATATTATTTTATAAGATTTTAGATATAAGTAGAGGAATCATGTCCCGATGTGGTGCATATTTTTTTTAAAAAAAATTCCAAGTAAATAATTAATTATGAATTTTTTATTACAATTTTTTAAAAATATAAAAAACTTGTATGTCTAACCACCTTAACTTGCTGAAAAATTCATGAAATTCATTTTTTTTAATCCTATATTATTTGAAGCATTTAATGTGATGCATGTTTTGGATTCAAAAAATTTGATACCGTTTGAAAGATATAGATTTTTTCAATCAGTCTATCAATTAGGACTTTAGTCATAATTTGAATAGAAAATGAATAATAATTACTTATTAAATTAAAAGTAAAGTATAATTTATATTGGTGGAAATATAAGAATCTCCTTTAAAAACCCTTTTCATTTCATCAATTTTGGGTAAAAAAAAAGTCGTCAACCACATACCCATCATATTGCCACTTTTTGGCCCATCATGATCTTGCACATACCCAGTTTAACATTAAGTTTAAGTTATAAGCCTTCTAGATTGATATAATAATGTTGTTAAAAACATTTTATAATTTTGAATTAGGGAGAAATAGGTTATTAAGTCAAGAAAAGTGTGAAAGTCCTTTACAATACTTTACAATAACTTTACAAGATGTCATTAAAATCATGTTATTTCCTCCGCGTTATCTCCTCCTTTAAATACCAAATATATTTCCCTAAACAAACACCATCGGATAACCATTGTATTGGACAGTGTGGATGATGTCAAACAACTACTATCTCATGCTCTTTTCATTATTTCTCTTTGCAATACCAATTTCTTATTCTTCTTCTCCTTCTTATCATTTTAATGAAGAAGCTCTTTTTCCTTTCAAACATTCTCTTTCAAGAGGCTACAACAATTACTTGTTTGATTGGTCTCCTCATCACTCTCTCTGCAATTGGACTAGTGTTTCATGCTTTTCTCATCATCAATGTGTGGTTTCCTTGAATCTCACAGGTATGTCTTTACTAGGCCTCATCTCTCCTTTCCTTGTCAATCTCTCTTTTCTTAGAGTACTTGACCTCAAGAATAATAGCTTCTACAGCAGCATTCCTCCTCAATTGGGGAGGATTTTTCGGGTTAGGATACTTAGATTGTCTAGAAATGAGTTGGAAGGCCCCATTCCATCCACTCTAGCAAGCTGTCATTTTTTGCAAGTTCTCATATTGTCTGTTAACCATCTGAGTGGCAACATTCCTTCCTAGCTTGGCCTACTTTCTCATTTAGAGACTCTTGGTTTAGGAGAAAACCAACTAATAGGTACAATCCCAACTTCCATAGGCCTACTTTCCCATTTATAGACTCTTATTTTAGGAAAAAACCAACTAACAGGTACAATCCCAGCTTCCATACGAAACATGTCATCCTTAATAATACTAAGTTTGGGTGAGAACATACTCCATGGTGCTATTCCTATGGAATTGGGTACGCTTACTCAACATAGAATTATTTCTCTTGAGATTGAATCTTTGAGTGGTCATATTCCCTCACAAATTGGAAAAATATTAGAGTTGCAAGAACTATATTTGTCAAAAAACCAAATCACAGGAGAAATTCCAACCTCCCTCTTTAATTGCACTCAACTTCGGATTGTTAATTTAGAGGCAAACCAACTTAATGGAAAAGTTCCCTTAGAGTTTGGAAAATTTCTTCAACTCTAAGAGCTTACATTATGGGGAAACAATCTTGTGAGTGGAAGAAATGGCTTATCTTTTATAACAGCCTTGACTAATTGTTCTTATTTACAAAACCTACAGTTGTCTAATAACTATCTCATAGGCCTTTTTCCCTCTTCAATTGGACAACTATCAAGCCAACTCCATAAATTGGAGCTATCCTCCAATAAAATTAAGGGAAACATACCAAGTAGCATTAGCAACCTCACAAAGTTGGCACTCTTAGACTTAGATGACAGTCATCTCAATTGAACCATTCCATCCACACTTGGTCAACTTCAAAATCTTGTAAGATTGTTTTTGTGAAAAAATAATTTATATGGGGGAATTCCAAAATTTTGGGTCATGCAAAAAGGCTTGGGCTATTATTATTGAGTGAAAGCATGTTTTTAGGACAAATTCCAGATGCTCTTGGCAATCTTCCACAACTAAGAAATCTTTATCTTGATCACAATAAACTTTCAAGGAAAATGCCTGCTAGTTTAGGGAGATGTATCACTTTGGAGAGAGTGAATTTGTATCAAAACAAACTAGAAGGAAGCACACCTCTTGAATGGGCAAGAATTAAAAATCTCCAATTTTATTTCAATGTTTCCAACAATTTATTACAAGGTTCCATTTTAGTAATGAGTAAAATGGTAATGGTTCAAGCTATAGATGTGTCTGGCAATAACTTCTCAGGTGAAATTCCACATGCAGTATCAAGTTGCACAAACTTGCAATAGTTGAATCTTTCATGGAATTCATTTGATGGCCCAATACCAGCATCACTCACAAATCTAAAAAATATTCTCAATATTGATCTCTCAAGAAATATTTTTTTAGGTGCAATCCTAATGGCTTTCCAAGAAATGAAAATGCTTCAGTATATCAATCTCTCTTCAAACAAATTAACAGGAGAGGTTCCAAAGGGAGGTGTTTTTGCAACAACTAATGGGTCAATAGTTTCAGGAAATAATGGCCTCTGTGGCAAGTGGATTAATTTCCAACCATGCTTTGATTCCAAACACAAACAAATCTTAGTATCTAAAAGGGTGGCAGTATTAGTTGTGATTGGCATTGCAATCTTCATTATATCTTTTGTATTGATTATAATTTTTTATAGAAGGAGACATGTTGTGCAGTTTTGCACACACGCCCCACTGAAAGTAGGGACCCTCTTTTTGCTCTGGCTTTTGGTGTCTCTTGGCCCCCTAATTTTATTGATTTGGTTGCTTTTGGAGGTCCTTAGATGTTCATCTTGCTTGCCTAAGTGATTTCCCCAGGTTGCAATTTGAAAAAACTAAGTTCTATGCAAAATTCAGGTTTTTGCCCCAGTCCAGGATTTTCTGGTCCGTCTGGATTTTCCCAGATTCTGCTCAAAGTCCGGCTTTGTGCAAAAATCCGGGTTTTTAGTCAAGTTCGGGATTTTTTGGTCCATCCAGATTTTCCCGATTTCCATGAAAATTCTGATCTGAATGAAGTCCGGGTTTTTGCCTGCGTCCGGGATTTTCCGCCCGACCCGGATTTACCTGGATTTCTTTAGTTTTTTGGAATGCGCCAAAAGTCCGAAATTTTATGCCATCCGCGGAAATCTGGTCCACCCGGATTTTTCTGGATTTTCTGTCAGGCTTTGTGCAAATTGAAATACTAGATTAAATTGATGAATTTGATGATAAATGCTCAACACCTCATGCTTAATGTGACATATTACACGATGTTTGACGCATTCTTGGTTCGTTTTGATGATCTATTGTTAAAAAAATTTCCTTATTTAGTCCAGTCCGGGATTTTCCTGTCCACCTAGATTTTCTTAGATTCCTGTCCGGCTGGATTTTCCCGGATTCCTATTTGTTTGGATTTTCCTAGATTCTGGTTTGGAATCCACCTGACTTGGATTTTTTTGGATTTTCCTGAAATTTCCCAAAAAAATTTTGAAAAATAATTTTTTCCAAAGTGGAGATTTTTGAAAATGATGCTGAAAATGAAAGTTTTTTGAGATAAAAAATAGAAAATATAAAATTTCCAAATGTGGAAAAAAAATATGGAAAATGGAAAGTTTCCTTATAAAAATGTAAGTTTTTTAGAAAAGGTCAAGATTTTATTTGGACATGTGGGCTATTAATGATGATATCTATTTTTTAGGACTAAACAAATATTAAAAGGGGGGGCTTGCATATCGATTCGTGCCAAAAGTGAGAAATCTGGAAATGTTCTATTTAAATTTTCAAAAGTGGGAGTTGCTGAAGAATTTGTGCCAAAACTGTCTATAGATGGAGGACTTTATGGATGACATGTGAATCTGATCTTGCTGGAGATTGTGGGCCGACATGGATAATATTCATGCATTTAATGCAAATCTTGTCCTCTTTTGAATTTCTCCTTAGGCCGACCTGTTTTGAGGCCAATTATTATTGTAAAATATAATTAGGCCGACATGTTTGGGGGGTTTTCAATAAATGGCATGTGTGCCTCATTTATAAGGGGGTGAGAGATTAGGAGAAGATTTGATAGAGAGCGAATTTAGCAGTAGAGTAGAGGTAGAAGCTAGTCAATTTCTGAGCAAGTGATGTAACAGAACATTGGAATTGTTGTTGGAGTTTGGTGATTCAATACAATTGAAAGCATTGTGATTTTCTGGTGATCTCTTTTGTGTTGACTTATCTTGCATTGTTTTTATGATTCTATTTTTAAAATTGCTCATGGTTATTAGATTTAGATTTAGATCTGATTCAATGATGTTCATGATTTAATGTTTGAAGTGTTTGTAGCAATCCTTGGTCCATACATTTTTGCAGCTAGCTGATTGTTAGTCGCTTTGTAAAGTTAGCCTGGACCTTTACATTCATTGTGCTTGGTTCAATTATGGAGATTTATTCATTTCAACTGCAATTGGGTTGTCTTGGGTGAATGTTCATAGTTTAAAAATCTTTAAAACCTTAGAAGATTGTACTATTTCTGTAAGATTGTAGATTAATCTTGGTCAAGCAGAGATTGGTTTCATTGGGATTGGTCCATTTCAAGTGTTTATCATTTGCATTGTTAATCTTAAGAGTTGGAATAGAATAGAATCTCTCTATACCCTTATCTCTTTTGCTGTTTATTTTGAATCTGGGTTAGTTTTAGGATTGAAAGCATCACCATATTGTTGCATCTGATGAAATTCACTTCTAGCATTGTTCATTTGTAAGGCCCCTTTGTGATTACCAGAATTTTCACATACTATCTGAGTTGTTTATGCATTGTCATGACCTGACACTCGAGAGACCTTGGGGTGATTTTTCAGTAATTTATTGTTGAGAATTACCTTTCAAGAGAGATAGAATATTGCATTCTGTCTGAGTTGTTGCTGTGCAAAAAACACCATCAACAGATTGGCGCTAGAAGGAGGGCTGAACAAGGTGACATAGCTGGAAGTTGAATGAGCCTTCATGTTGAAAATCTAAGATATGGCAGATCTCTAAATCTGAAAATTCAAGTTCTGAGTCAGGATGGAAAGGCAGCGCTATGTTTTTTATAATGGAAACAGTCTTCAGATTGATTTTTTTCAAATCTGTAAGTCCTTGAATAGGAGGATAAATCAATGGAATGGCAAGGGTTTGCATCATTGTGCATTTTTAGATAAGTGTAGGCTTCATAATACTTGTAGACACAATGAGTTTGAATACCTGGCTTTTCTAGACAACATTGAGACGGTCTTGCAAAGAAACGTTTTCATGCAAAACCTGTCTGAACCATTAGCCACCTTAGATCTGGGGATTGTTGATGTTGCAGTTGAGACATTCACACAGATAGTTGAAGATCAGCTTGCTAGTGGTAAATGCTTGCAGGATTTCCTTTCGTCTAAATGGTGCAAAGTCCATGATGCATCCCATTCAGAGTTCATCTGTCGTTCATGTGGGGACATTATCTTTAAAGTTGGAGAATACCTAGAGTGGAAAGGTGAGTTGAGCAAGGAATGCATTACAGAGAGGCTGACTAGTTCTGAATCCAGGGATGGCGTTGCAATCGATGTTGATGAGACTTTAGAAGGAACTGAGTGTTGTGAAGATGAATCTGAGGCATCAGAGATAACAGAGGAACATTTAAGTGAAGAATCACCTATGGAAATCAAGGAGGGCGTTCTTGTGGAGGCTAGTCAAGTTCCTGAAGACACAGTGGAAGCTGAGAAAGAAGTTCCCATACAAGCTCTTCCTATCCAAGACGAAAATCTGATACAGACCAGATACAAAAAGTTTGTTGCCAAAATTATAAAAGATTGGTCAAACCTGAGTTTTGGAGTCTACCTAGAGGAGCTGTTGTTACCAGCTTGGTGCAGGATACATGAGGAAGAGCATTCAGAATTCACCTGTTTCCAGTGCCAGACAGTCATAAAGGAGGTGAAGGAACAAGTACAGCTACTCTTACATGCAAATGATACACAAATAGGTACATCAAACGAGTCTCTGACTGAGGAATGTCAACTAGTTGCTGATGAATGTCTTGAAGAACATGAGGAAGCACTTAATAAAGTGATCAACGTTCCTGATGATTGTGATCAAGAATCTGAACCAGTACCAACAGAAGATGAATTCAAGGAGTCTTCTCATTTATCTAATTATGTTTTTCCTCAACTTATTGATGAATTGCATAATGAAAACTCACAGATTCTATGCATTATCGATGGGGTAGCTAATGTGGTTCATGCTAATGTGCAAGAAAATATGAATGATGTTGAAAACATAAATGTTGCAATTAGTATTGGTGGACATGCTCCAACTTCTCCAGGTGAGAATGTGCTGGAAGATCAATTTGTGATACCTTCAGATGAGCATCCTGCTCGGGGAATTGTTGTTTAAGATAATGCCTCTACATTTTCATTGTCGATCCCTTATGGAAATACTCAAACAGGTGAAAAGTTCCATGTTCATAGTTATGAAAGTCTTCGATATGAATTTCACTCTGCATCATGTAATGATTCCTCTAATTCTATCTTTCCTGTTTCAATTGCAAGTGGAATATTGCACCATCAATGGAGACCCCCTGATGACACTATGATCAACTCTTCACAAGTGCATGATGATGAACACAACACTCAGTCTGCAGAAATGAAAAATTAGGTTGTTTCTTTCTTTGCTAGAAATTCTGAATCTTGTCAATTTGATTATGGAGATTTAGGAAAGACAACTTGCATATGGGTTAATCATGGTCCTAATGAGTTACCTCGGTTACTAGTTATTCCTAATCTTGACATGGAGTTTGAATGCTACAGCACATAGATTTATTTTTTTGAATATAAAGACAAGTTTGCATTTCTGAGGACTGTTACCTTCACCTTATTGCTTGTCTGTGCATTGATTAATCATATGGGGATGAGTCTCAGTGCATCCTATCTGATCATGAGCCACTTTGAGTCTCTCTATACATAGTGTTGATCTGAATAAATGCAGCTTGGTCTGCTTTTCTTTTACTTTTTTTTGTTTTGTTTTCTTTAGGATAGATTGCTTTAGTTTAGATGGCTTTTCCTTGCTTCTGTTTTGGCTAGTTTAGTTTTCTTTGGGTTTTGGTTTGGTTGTTCTGCTTCTCTGGCTTGGGTTTTCTATTTTTTTTGGTTGGGGAGGTGTCCTTCCTGTGCAATAATTCTTTATTATCTAGGATTGTTCTAAGTGTTTTATTGATGGACTTTAGTCATGCGTCTTGAATTAATGCTTAAAGATCTTTTATTGGTGTCAAGCAGTCTGAATGTCTGATTTAAAGAGAATGGGTCGTTGGTCTGACTTGAATCTGAAGTATTCTAAAATCTTATATCCTTCATACATCTTAAAAATATGAAGGTTGCAGTAGGGTCCTTGCAAGGTCTTGTTGGGTGAAAATTCATATTTCTGCTTCAGTGCCACTGTGGTTCTCAGCCCTGAGTGTGGACTTCACTATTCATAGGTTGAAATGAAAAAAGTAAAAAAAAAAAAACAACAGAAAAGAAGATAAAATATTGAGAGTCAGAAGAAAGAATTCAACTTATCAAAAGTATCTAAATATCTCTACCAGGGCTATAGACGCTTGGCTAACAGTAGAGCTATGTTCAGGAAAACCACAGCGATAACCTCGTCGGGGCTATGGATGTCTGACTGGCAGCAAGGCTCTATCCAGGTTGCTTTTGGAGTTAGAATCTTTACGTAGCCCAACTTGACTGAGCTTGGTTTCTGCAGTAGCTTAAGGAGAGAAATGAGTTCACTTGCATACACTTGGATTTTCAGTTTATAGAAGGTCTAGTCTATCCTCGATTCTGACTCTTTAATCTTGCATTTTGATTTGTTTTCCTGATAGGTAGATTGAAACCAGAGATTTTTGCTTCATGATTCTTGTTCATCATCAAAATGCTCTAGAGCATTTTCCCAGCAAAGTCGCCATTTGTTGTGCAGTTTTGCACACACGCCCCACTTAAAATAGGGACCCTTTTTTTGCTCTGGCTTTTGGTGTCTCTTGGCCCCCTAATTTTATTGATTTGGTTGCCTTTAGAGGTCCTTAGATGTTCATCTTGCTTGCCTAAGTGATTTCCCCATGTTGCACTTTGAAAAAACTAAGTTCTATGCAAAATCTGGGTTTTTGCCCTAGTCTAGGATTTTCCGGTCCATCTGGATTTTCCCGAATTTTGCTCAAAGTCCGGCTCTGTGCAAAAATCTAGGTTTTTAGTCAAGTCCGGGATTTTCTGGTCCATGCGGATTTTCCCGATTTCCATGAAAATTCTGATCCAAACAAAGTCCGGGTTTTTTCCTGCATCTGGGATTTTCCGCCCGACCCAGATTTACCCGGATTTCTTCAGTTTTCTGGAATGCGCCAAAAGTCCGAAATTTTATGCCGTCCGTGGAAATCCACTCCACCTGGATTTTTCCAGATTTTCTGCCAGGCTTTGTGCAAATTGAAATACTGGATTAAATTGATGAATTTGATGATAAATGCTCAACACCTCATGCTTAATGTGACATATTACCCGATGTTTGACGCATTCTTGGTTCGTTTTGATGATCTATTGTTGAAATTTTTTGCTTATTTAGTCCAGTCTGGGATTTTCCTGTCCAGCTGGATTTTCCCAGATTCCTGTCTGGCTAGATTTTCCTGGATTCCTATCTGCTTGGATTTTCCCAGATTCTGGTCTGGAATCCGCCTGACTTGGATTTTCCCAGATTTTCCCGAAATTTCCCAAAAATTTTCTAAAAAATAATTATTTTTTCCAAAGTGGAGATTTTTGAAAATGATGCTGAAAATGAAAGTTTCTTGAGATAAAAAACATAAAATATAAAATTTCCAAAAGTGGAAAAAAATCTGAAAAATGGAAAGTTTCCTTATAAAAATGTAATTTTTTTAGAAAAGGTCAAGATTTTATTTGGACATATGGGCTATTAATGATGATATCTGTTTTTCAGGACTAAACAAATATTAAAAGCGGGGAGCTTGCATATGGATTCGTGCCAAAAGTGGAAAATCTAGAAATGTTCAATTTAAATTTTCAAAAGTGGGAGCTACCTAAGAATTTGTGCCAAAACTGTCTACAGCTGGAGGACTTTATGGATGACATGTGAATCTGATCTTACTGGAGATTGTGGGCCGACATGGATAATATTCATGCATTTAATGCAAATCTTGTCCTCTTTTGAATTTCTCCTTAGGCCGACCTATTTTGGGGCCAATTATTATTGTAAAATCTAATTAGGCCGACATGTTTGGGGGGTTTTCTATAAATGGTATTTTTGCCTCATTTGTAAGGGGGTGAGAGATTAGGAAAAGATTTGATAGAGAGCGAATTTAGCAGTAGAGTAGAGGTAGAAGCTAGTCAATTTCTGAGCAAGTGATGTAACAAAACATTGGAATTGTTGCTGGAGTTTGGTGATTCAATACAATTGAAAGCATTGTGATTTTCTGGTGATCTCTTTTGTGTTGACTTATCTTGCATGGTTTTTATGATTCTATTTTTAAAATTGCTCATGGTTATTAGATTTAGATTTAGATCTGATTCAATGATGTTCATGATTTAATGTTTGAAGTGTTTGTAGCAATCCCTGGTACATACTTTTTTGCAGCTAGTTGATTGTTAGTTGCTTTGTAAAGTTAGCCTGGACCTTTACATTCATTGTACTTGGTTCAATTATGGAGATTTATTCATTTCAACTGCAATTGGGTTGTCTTGGGTGAATGTTCATAGTCTGAAAATCTTTAAAACCTTAGAAGATTGTACTATTTCTGTAAGATTATAGATTATTCTTGGTCAAGCAAAGATTGGTTTCATTGGGATTTGTCCATTTCAAGTGTTTATCATTTGCATTGTTAATCTTAAGAGTTGGAATAGAATAGAATCTCTCTATACCCATATCTCTTTTGCTGTTTATTTTGAATCTGGGTTAGTTTTAGGATTGAAAGCATCACCATATTGTTGCATCTGATGAAATTCACTTCCAGCATTGTTCATTTGTAAGGCCCCTTTGTGATTACCAGCATTTTCACATATTATCTAAGTTGTTTATGCATTGTCATGACCTGACACCTGAGAGACCTTGAGGTGATTTTTCAGTAATTTATTGTTGAGAATTACCTTTCAAGAGAGATAGAATATTGCATTCTGTCTGAGTTGTTGCTGTGCAGAAAACACCATCAACAAGACCTACTAGTCAGAGTCCTATTGACCTCAACATTGGGCCTCAAACAATTTCATATGAAGAACTTGTAGATGCAACTAATGGGTTCAGTGGGACCAATTTTCTAGGGGTTGGTAGTTTTGGATCTATTTATAGAGGGATTCTCAACAATGGCACAAATATTGCTATTAAAGTTCTCAATTTGCATGATGAAAATTCTATCCAAAGTTTTTACAAAGAATGTGATGAGCTAAAAAGAGTCAGACACCACAATGTGATCAAAATTATTTCAGTTGGCTCTAACCTTGATTTTAAATCATTGATTCTTCCATTTATGTCAAATGGAAGCTTGGATAGATGGCTCTATCCTGAGGGAGGAGATGAATGCAAATTAAGTTTATGTGACTGATTAAGAATAGCAAAGGATGTAGCACAAGGAATGAAATATCTACATCATCATTACTTTGTCCAAGTCATTCATTGTGACTTGAAACATAATAATGTATTGCTAGGGGATGATATGACTCCATATATATAGTAGACTTTGGCATTACCAAAATCCTATTTGAGAATGTAATGGAGTCACAGACTCCTACAAATGCACTCAAGGGATCCATTGGCTACATTGCACCAAGTATAGATTTTGTATATTAGAATATAATTTTTATTATTATTTTTTTAATATTTTATATCTATGTTTCAAATGTCATGAGAGTTACTATTTATTTTATTGTATTTCAGAGTATGGAATAGGTGGAAAAATTTCAATAAAAGGTGATGTACATATAGTTATGGAATTCTACTTTTAGAGTTGTTGACAAGGAGGAGACCTACAAATGACATGTTTGTAGAAGGTATCAATCTTCCAAAATGGGTAAGTATGGATTTTTCAAATAGACGAATAGAAGTGGTGGACAACATCTTGCTTAGAGATGTTAATGAAATAGACTTATTAATGGTATTGGCATGCCTTACTCAATGTATACAAGTAGGATTGGTTTGCATAAGGGAGTTACCACAACAATGCCCAAATATGATGGAGATAGTTAAGAGATTAGAACAAATAACAAGTGAATTTCTTGGCACTCCTAGAGATTTTCATTTTCCAATAGATATCTCGCCTTTACTTGAGAGGACAAGTGGTCCAGGGAACACTACTAAAGATTGGTCTACATCTACATCTTAGCTCTTTAGCCATGTAGTACGATGGTTAATTATTGTTACCTTGTTTTTAAATATATTTTTTACAAAATTGTAATATTTTAATTTCTATATATGAGATTAGTCTCAATTTAGTTTATTGTGAGATTATACAAGTAGGCAATGCTTAATGTTGGAATAAATTGGGAATATTTAAAGGTGGTGTGTAATTTAAGCTAGACATGTTTGTTGGTTGAATATACATAGAAGATAGAAAAAAAATTAAAAAATAATTATCTTTTATATATTAACATGCACCATCATTCTTCTCTACAATTACTATAAATTTTATATATGTAAAATTTAACTTAATATATACTATTTCAATGGTCATCGTTTGTTGTGGATTTAATTATTTTAACAACACCACTATTTTATTAAACTGTGAAAATAACATAAAAAGTCACGTCTTTTTAAATAATTATTTTGAAAATATTTTAAAATAAAAAATTTATTTAAAAACTTTATTGTTTGGACTCAAAATAAATGAGGATTATTAAGATTTTGGCAACATCAACTCATTGGAAATTTATTTTCATAATAATTTTATGGAAATTTTTGAAAAATTGTATCTTTTCATGTAAAATTTATTGAGCTATGCAATGGATTCATATCAAAATGTAAAATTTTATCAAATATAATTGTTTCTTAGCATAGTATGTGTATGTCTATATACAACGAATCATAAAAATAAATTTTCAATGTAATTTACCTTTCTAGTTCCAAAAAAAAAGTATAAAAGTGTTGTAAAATTATATTATTGGAGAGATACTACAATCTACAAGATATAGTTATACCACATAGTCCTCTTATGGTGCCAAAAAATTAAGTCATCGAATCTTCTCTACTTTAAACTATCATCTTATACATTGAACTTTTTTTAACTTGATAACAATCAATGTAACTCTTCTCATTTATCATACACCCAAATAATATAAAATATAAAGAAAAAATACATTATACTTGCAACACTCTTTGTGTAAAATATAAATAATAAGCTAATAATGAAAATATGAGAGAAAATGCTTATTATAATGCATGCAAACCTCTCCATGTCAAATATAAATAGCAAGAAAAAGAAATAAAAAATCAATTATTTCAATGGTTGGAAAGAAGTGACAATGATGAAGGGGTCTTTCCCACAAACAAAATCATACACAAAAAACAAAAATTCAAGGACAAAGAAGTATGCAACTTTTATAATTCTTTTACCAAAAGAACTCCAAAACATGTAATGCAACTATTAAGATCATAATACCTTTGTTACAACAATATGGGTTGCAATACATGTAGGAAAATAGCACATACAAGTCTTGAAATGACAATAATGGCCACCAAAAATAACAACACCATAACTTCCCAATCTCCTTATCCTCTATGAGATTCTTTCCATTTGTGATGAATTTATATGATTTTTATGCATGTCATCGAATTGTGCCTTCCATTTGGGTGCCATAGATGAATCCAACTATCTCCTTTCCCCCCCAAATAATTTTTTTCTAGAAGGAGACCTACTAGTCAAAGTCTCATTGACCTCAACATTGGGCCTTAGATAATTTCATATGAAGAACTTGTAGATGCAACTGATGGGTTTAGTAGGACCAATTTGCTAGGGGTTGGTAGTTTTGGATCTATTTATAGAGGTATACTCAACAATAGCACAAATATTGCTATTAAAATTCTCAATTTGCATGATGAAAATTCTCTCCAAAGTTTTGACAGAGAATGTGATGTGTTAAAATGAGTCAGACACCACAATGTGATCGAGACTATTTCAGTTTGCTCTAACTTTTATTTTAAAGCATTGGTTCTTCCATTCATGTCAAATGGAAGTTTGGAGAGATGGCTCTATTCCGATGGAGGAGATGAATGAAAATTAAGTTTATGCAATCGATTAAGTATAGCAAAGGATATAGCACAAGGAATGGAATATCTACATCATCATTGCTTTGCGTAAGTCATTCATTGTGACCTAAAACCTAATTATTTATTGCTAGGGGATGATGTGACTCCATATATAGTAGACTTTGGCATTACCAAACTCCTATTTGAGAATGTAATGGATTCACAGACTCCTACAAATGCACTTAGGGCATCCATTGGCTACATTGCACCAGGTATAGATTTTATATTAAATTATTTTTTATGTTTTATATCTATGTTTCAAATGTCATGAGAGTTACTAGTTATTTTATGGTATTTCAGAGTATGGAATAGGTGGAAAAATTTCAACAAAAGGTGATGTATATATTTATGGAATTTTACTTTTAGAGTTGTTGACAAGGAGGATACCTACAGATGACATGTTTGTAGAAGGTATCGATCTTCCAAAATGGGCAAGTACGGATTTTCCAAATAGACTAATAGAGGTGGTGGACAACAACTTGCTTAGAGATGTTAATGAACTAGACTTATCAATGTTATTGGCATGCCTTGTAACTCAATGTATACACGTAGGATTGGTTTGCACAAGGGAGTTACCACAACAATGCCCAAATATGATAGAGATAGTTAAGAGATTAGAACAAATAACAAGTGCATTTCTTGGCACTCCTAGATATTTTCATTTGCCCATAGATATCTTGCCTTTGCTTGAGAGGACAAGTGGTCCAAGGAATACTACTAAAGATTGGTCTACATCTACATCTTAGCTCTTTAGTCATCTAGTACAATGGCCAATTATTGCTACCTTTTTTTTAAATATATTTTTTACAAAATTGTAATATTTTAAGTTCTATTATATGATATTAGTATTTGTTTAGTTTATTATGAGATTATACAAGTAGGAAATTCTTAATGTTGGAATAAATTGGGGATATTGAAAGGTGGTGTGTAATTTAAGCTAGACATGTTTATTGGTTGAATATACATAGAAGATAGAAAGAAAATTGAAAAAATATTATCTTTTATATATTAACATGCACAATCATTCTTCTCTACAATTACTATAAATTTTATATATGTAAAATTTAACTTAATATATATTATTTCTATTGTCATCATTTGGTGCGGATTTAATTATATTAATAGGACCACTATTTTATTAAAGTGTGAAAATGACATAAAAAGTCACATCTTTTTTAAATAATTATTTTGAAATTATTTTAAAATAATAAATTTATTTTAAAACTTTATTGTTTGGACTCAAAATAAATGAGGATTATTAATATTTTGACAACATCAATTCATTGGAAAATTATTTTCATAATAATTTTATGGAATATTTTGAAATGTATCTTTTTATGTAAAATTTATTGAGCTATGCAATGGATTCATATAAAAAATGTGAAATTTTTTCAATTATATTTGTTTCTTAGAATAGTATGTGTATGTCTATATACAACTAATCATAAAAATAAATTTTCAATGTAGTTTACCCTTCTATTTACAAAACAAAAGTATACAAGTGTTGTAAAATTATATTATTGGAGAGATACTAGAATCTACAAGATACTGTTAAATACCACATAGTCCTCTTATGATTCCAAAAAATTAAGTCATCAAATCTTCTTGACTTTAAACTATCATCTTGCATTGACCTTTTTTTTTAACTTGATAACACTTAATGTAACTCTTTTGATTTATCATTGCAACCCTCTTTGTGTAGAATATAAATAATAAGCTAATAATGAAAATATGAGAGAAAATGCTTATTATGCATGCAAACCTCTATGTAAAATGTAAATAGCAAGAAAAATAAATAAAAAAATCAATTATTTCAATGGTTGGAAAGAAGAGAAAATGATGAAGGGGTCTCTCCCTAAAAAAAATCATACACAAACAACAAAAATTCAAGGACAAAGAAGTATGTAAATTTTATAATTCTTTTACCAAAACAACTACAAAACATGTAATGCAACTATTAAGATCATAATACCTTTGTTACAACAATATGGGTTGCAATACATGTGGGAAAATAATACATGCAAGTATTGAAATTACAATAATGGCCACTAGAAATAACAACACCTAACCTTGTGTTGAAAGTGGTAAATTCCCAATCTCTGTATACTCTGTGAGATTCTTTCCATTTGTGACAAATTTATATGTTTTTTATGCATTACATTGAATTGTGACATCCATTTGGGTGCCATATATGAATTTAACTATTCCTTTTACCCATCCAAGAATTTTTTCAAATTTAGTACAACTTTTGGGAGCTATAAATTTTGATCCAAGCTCCCAATTGTGTCTGCTTTTCTTAAATAGATTTTGGCAATGTTTCAAGCCCATAAAATTAAACTTAAATGACTAATATCTACCACTATAGAACTAATCTTGCCTCAAAACTCACCCATGATGTGCAATTTACCAATCCATAGTTTTGTGGAAAATTTCAAGTTCCAATGCATTCATATGTAAACTTAGTAAAAATAGAAACCTACTATTTTTAGCTCTTATTCAACAAACCAAAATAGAAATAAGAAAAATATTTTTTCAGTGATGCAAGATTGCTCTTACACCTTGGATGCTCCTGCATCAAAAATTTGGGTTAATTTGAGAGGAGAGCTTGTCACATCTTAGGTAAGTGATTTATATCCGAATTCCCATCACCAATAATTAAATAATATTTTAACTATAAAGAAACTCATTTAATAAAGATTTAGCCTAGTATAGGTTACCCAAATTATTCCAAAGGCTCTCCATGGTGGGTTCTCAATATGTTTAGGTAAAATGGATCTACCAAACAAAAAATCCTAGTCTTCATCCTCCATAGGCATAGGTTTTTTTCTAGAAACTATAATCCATAGATTTGATCTATGAGTAGACCCTTCATTTTAAGATTTTTTGTGCCTCCTTGTAGGTGCAAAAGAATATTCACCTTTCCTTTTCCTAGTTCTTGGTGTTTTTCTAGAGGTAGGGGTTTCCTAGGTATCTCCTACTATGAGGTGCTCAGAGGCTATAGGTTGTGAGTCTTGTAGGATCTTCTCCTCTTGCTCTCCTCTACTAGGGGTATGTGAAGTAGCAGGGGAGCCAATGGGAATTTCCCTTCCTGATACAATGGGTGATTCTACATTTTCTAGAATAGTAGGTTCCTTAAGAATGTTATTGGTATGATTGTAATTTAAGAAAATCTTCCATGAAACATGTGGAACTGAACCCTCAAACCTATTTTTCTCAATAGGGTGACTAAGCAATAATGTGACAATGCCATGTTGTTCCTCTTCCTTTTATACTTAGAACTCATTCTTTTCAATAGATTATAAAGAAAATTGGGAACATTTACATGCCTATCATGGTGAAGATGGATTAAAATTTTAAAATGGACTGTGTATAATAGGGACTTCCTACCATCACAAGTACAGTACTTGATTATATAAGAAGTTATTGAGGCCCATACCTAGGGTAAGGATAATCTTTTTATACCTTGAGAAGAACTATCTAGGTTTTCTCCATGATCTATGAATTTGTTCCTGGTAGCTAGAACATTTTCCTTGATTGGAAACTCTTCCCCTTCCCATGATAGTTATGATACCTCAATAATGGCATCCTCTAAAGCATTCAGCTTAAAACTTCTTATAGTCATCTCATCATTTTGTAAAGTAGCAGAAAATTATTGTGTCATTTTGTTGAACTCTATGAGTTTCAAGAAGTAGTCCATCCAACTAGTATGTTGAAAAATAGGTAACGCCTGTCTATCTTCCATCAACTGGGTATGTTTTGCTAGTTCCCTTCAGATAATATCGCCACCCATGGTGATGCTTTGTTCTTTGCAGTATATTCAATCCTTCAATAAACGTTGTAATCCTTCTCAATTTTGTTTTTTTCTAATTCTTTCTCTGCTTATTATTCTCACTATACCAAGCCCATTATACTATATCTTCCCAATGTAGTTTGTTCTTACCATTCTCTTCCCCTCTAGGCTTATTTTATTTGAAAATGGGGATAAAATGTTAAAAGGTTGCAAAATGGTTTTAAAAGTAACTCTCCCCCCAACTAGAGGTATTAAGTTTCTACACTTAATTATACATTTCTTAGCAAAGGGTGTGATGATATGTAGTGGAAATATCAAGAATTGATATGAAGCATGTAATATTTAATGTATAAACATGTATAAAAGCAAATGTAATCTATGATAATTATGGAAAATGAATAGTACCTGTTAAATCACAATGAACTAAAATTTAGCTCATGTGAAGTTGATGAGAACTTCCCACAACTAGGTATGATGTGATTGCTCATAATTGCAATTGGAAATGCATGATATGACTACATGCCATGTGATAAATGATGGTTGAGAAAGGTTATGGGATGTATGAGTGATGGGATATGAAATGAGCTATATAGTTTGTGTACATCGAGAATGGTAAGATGAATGCTAGGTGTGAGATAATGGATAGGTTGCATGTGCAAAAAATGGTAGTGGAAAGTATAGAGATGCAATTCATTTGGAAAGGAATTTTGAATGAATGACAGGTAATTGCTATGGGTGTCTTCAATAATAGGTTTGTTTCTAAAGTTTTTCACTTTAGGCATGAAGCTATAGGTCCTCACTACTTTGATTGTCTAGAATGAAAAATTAATGTGTTATTATTGTCACCTGTACAATGTTTTCATGTAAAGTTTTTGTGTGAGATTATTCTTGTGAAATATCAGTGGGTGAGTTATGTATCTCACCAATTGATTCAATTGTGGAACTTGTACTGTTGAAACTTTGTGATCAGGTCCTTCCTCCATGTCAGATTCATTGGAATTTTGAGGTCTATACTTTTGAATTAATGAATGAATGAATTCTTTCTTTTGTATTGGCTTCTTGTAAAGCTTAATCCAGTGTCCATTAACCATTAATGATAATCTAACTGCATCAATTGTATATAATCAGACTGCCACATTTTGGAATACCTATTGTATCTAATATGGGCCAAGCCACCTTGTTTGTAACTTTCCCTTGTAGTCCTTGTATCTTGAGTCATAACAAAAAGAAAAATCTCCCACACTAAATTTTTTTTTTTATGGTAAATTGATCATGCCATTTATTTCTTTGATTTTGAACAACTTTACTCTGGTGAATAACTTTTGTTTTGATTTCATCAAGTGCATTTGGGTTATTTAATCTATCCTTTTGTCTTGATGTCAATTACATGCCTAGTGTTACTATTGTCCTAAATGTTTTGTACTCAAATTATATAGGAAGAACTACTTTCTTGCCATACACCAACTCATATGGTGTAAACCTTGTTGTAGTTTTCCAAGTTGTTCTTATTAACACTTTATTAATTAAAGTGTTAAGTGTAAAAAAAGGAGCTAAAGTGAAATGACAATGTATTGAAATGGGTCAAGTAAAAGGATATGTTTGACCAACTTTATTTTGTGTGCAAAGAGGAAGATTTCTTTTAGTTACCTTTACCAATGTAGGAAGGAGAAATATTAGGGTTATTGTTGTTTTTTCTCTTCTTCTTCCACTGTTTTGCATGCTAACATGGTGATTTGAAGCAAGTTTATGGTTGTTGCAGGAATTTAAGGGAACGTTTGAGGAGAATTCAATATATTTTGAGTAAGAACAACAATGTTTTTAGCTTGCACGTAGTAGAGAAAGGCATGTTTCAATGAGAACAAATAGGTCTCACAGGTCGTTTTAGTGTTACCCATGTCACATCTTCATATGCTTTCATTTTACATTGCTAGGTATCCTTTTCTAACTTCTTTCAAGTTTTCTTTAGAGGGGTTTTATATGTTATAGGCCTTTGGATCTTTTAGAGTTGGAGCTTACTTCACATGGTCATTCACCATTTTGTATCTAGGTCATCTACATGTGTTTAAAAAGATTTCCATTTCCATTAAACATTCAATATTCTTCATTGTTGGTTAGAAGATCAAGATCTCCCAAGTTTTTTGTCTTCATCATGATATGTATTAAAACATATTTAAACCCTTAGCAGGTATGAAATAGGTGTGTGATCCATTAATCCCTCAAGGCATGAACAATGTAGGTGCAACCACAAGTTACCTTGTAAGACTACAGTGAGATGGGATTAAAGTGGTAGGTTGTCATGAGATAAATAGAGATACACACAAGTGATAGGTCAAAGAGTTTTAAAGATTGTTTCCCTCTGAGCAAAGTCTCGCTAATGAATGGTTGTCTTTAATGAATGGTTTTGTATCAAAACCATTTGAAGAGGTTCAACTTTATAAGGAAGTGGCTCAATGTTTTCTTTATGGTTGATCTATACTCTAGTTTATGGTTATTGGATCTGTAAAAGGAATATGATACTTGAGCCATGTTTCTAGCATGTATTGTACTTGTGACTGATTAAGCAATGAGAACTGTACATGATGCTTTAGCAATTTAATACTTTTAAGGGAAATTGAGGAAAATAAGAAAAGGTTTGTATCAAGTTTGCACAATGGTAGAAGTGTCTTTTCCTATTGCAAAGCTTGGTTCTATGAGTTCTAAGTTGGGTTCTGAGAATGAGAATGATTTACTACAATCTGCAAATTATGTGAAGCTCAAAGCTAAATGTTGTTTCAATCATCTAGCAGAGATTACAAAATGCATGAAAATGGAGCTTGGCCAAAAAATGTATAGTTGACATTTTTTTGGTCAATTGAGTCTCTCTTTTGGACTTTGGATTGATTTTTTTTAGGTCTAATGTTGTAATGTGGCTAACACGTTCACATAAGGTCTTGAATCTTTATGAATCATTAAGACGTCTAGGATGTCTTGTAAAGGTGTTGTGAAGTGTTGTAACTCACTTTCACACTTTTCTAGGACCCTTTTATCATAATTCACCTAAATAACTCCTTTTTATCACTTACCAAGTCTTATTTCAAAGTGTTTTACAATGTTGTAACTCATTTTCATGCTTTTCTAGACTTTTCTTCACTAATTCAACCCTTTCTCGTGTATAAATGACCCTTTAATACACTTTCTGACTATTTTTAAGTGTGTTTTTGAGGCTACTCCCATTGGAAAAAATTTAATGCCCCCCAATTCTTGACACCCACTTAATTTTCTTAAGTGGGACTAAGTCGCTAGCAAGGGAAACTTAGTCCTTTTTGGCACAAGAGTCAAAATAATTTCAAATCTTTTGCGGGATTTTGTCCTCTAACCCTTGAGGTTGTCCCATGATGTGTTATTTTTGGGAAATTTTAGTAAAATCAAATATAAATAAGGGTTTTTCTCCTCATTTTACATCTCCTAGCATCTACTACAATTCATAATCTCTTTCACTCATTAAGAATTCAATTTTACAAGCAATCAAGCAATCAAGCATTATCAACTCATCCTTTGGAGCACTTCATTGCATATCTTCATATTTCTACATCAAGAGATTGATAAGTTTATGAAATTTCATGTTTTTTATTTATCATTCTCCTTTCATTTCATAGGTTTTGATTACCAAAGTGGGGTTTGACCAAGGAAAACCCCTATACTCTAACCCTTAACCATTTTCCCCCTTTTGCATGTGTGTTTGTATAATTGCGTACACATATTTTTCAAGAAAATAGGTGTTGAAAAGTGGTCAAGAAGTCTTCAAATTCAGTTAAGTCATCACAACCCTAATTCAAGCTCGGAGAGACTTTCTACCTTGCTTTATGCAGAATCAAGTGTGGACACCTGTCAAGAAAGCTAGTGTAGACCTGTGGCTGCCAAATTCTATCCTGAGATCCCTAAGATTTGTAGGAGGAATAATTTTCCACTACTGGCAGATTAGTCCCGCTTTTTGTCTTGAAAATGATTTTGACATTTTTGGATACCCATTTGGCATATTCCTATTTTGATAGTTTCCTGAAATTGGGAATAAGTTTCCTAGCCTGGCGTAAGTGTCCCAAACAATAATTTCAAGCATTTTTTTAGGATTCCAAAATCTCCCAACATTAGATTCCATATTCCAGGTGCACCTCTTTGATTCTGTTCTATTATTTCATCATTTACTTGCAATTTTAGGCATTTCTACATATCACATTATGTTTTCAAACAAGTAGATTTTTTTAGGTTTTGCATCACTCGATCATTTCATTTTCAATTTAAAGAATTAGTACATATTAATTAGACATAATACATCTCATTCACATGAACTTTGAGTGTACAAATTTGGATTTTTTCGCAATTCTTTCCCCTTTTAGGTGAAAAACCCTAGAAGGGCAACAAAGCATTTTGGTGAACCCGACTTTTGAACATATTTGTTTTTGATTTTAAGTGCATCCTAAGTTTCATTTTACATTGCATTAGGTATTGCATTGTTTAAATTGCATCTTAGGGTTTTCAAAATTTCATTATTGAAAATCTTCAATAGTTTGCATCATTTTTGCATTGAAAAACCCTAAACAATCTGCATTTCATACTTTCCTTACATTTGTACATCTAAAAACCATAAAATTGCATACAAATTTTTTGAAAAATCTCAAAAAAATTATCAGTGGGACTAAATCACCACACTAGGTGACTTAGTCCTCCTGCATATTTTTCATTTCAATTTTTTATACTTTCTAGTTATTATCTATATTTTTGTCTTTTGTTAACTGCATACTGTCATATTTTCCATATTTGTTGTTTTACTCTCTTTTTCGCATACATGGCTTTTTTATTTAATGAGTTTTTGAATTCATTGAAATCCCTTATATACATGTCTAAATGTGCCTTTGGTTGTGATCTTAATGACCTTGAGCTTCCTCATTCTCACTCAACTCTTAATGAATTTCCACCCCATGTTCTCAACATCACTGGAGAAGATGATGATATCTTGCATAAGTTCTTAGATAAATATCTTGATAACCTTGAAGCCAATGCATCCTTTTATCCATCCATGAAGTCACAAGATCTTCCTATTGTTTCACCTCCTTACATGTTTGGATACCTACATCCTGAAATCAATAAAGGACCTAAGTTCCCCTCAACAGGTAAACCTAGTTCCTCTACACAGCTACATCCTCAACCATTTTATGATAACAAAGTTACCAACACACCCATGAACCTTGAAGAAACATATGGCAAAGGTTTTACTATATTAAGAAAACAAGGATGTGATACAACAACTGAACATGACATTCACCAACTTTTAGAACAAAGACCAATAGAAGAAAACACAACAGGATTAGGATATCAAGATCCTTCTCATAATGATAAGCCTCCTTTTGAATATTGGAGACTTCAAGATGATGGTACAATGATCTTTGATTCCCTTCTTGACTTGAACGTTCTCCTTCCACATGACCAACCATTACTTGATTCTAATGATATGGATGCTAGGACCCCCATGGGTCCTCTTCCTTTTTCCATTCATGAAAAGGAGAATCCAGTAAACGTAAATGACCCTATAAATTAAAGAAAGTAAAATTTCCTCTCCATCCACCACCCGAATGTGAAAGGAAACTCCAAATGATGTTAAACAGATGTCTCATTTTATTACCACCTATGAATAGGTTGGTCATCCATCCTAAAGATTCTAACGTACCATTTTACAAATTTCATCATGTTCTTGGCCACTAAACTAATGAATGTTGGACATTGAAGGACATACTAAATAAGTATCACTTCACTGATACCGATTTTTATCTCATCATTCCATAATTCCTTAAACCCACTCCTCTCATAATGCAATAATTGCAGAGTTATAATTCTCATTATTGGATGATCCTTCCCATCACCCACCTTGGCTCATTATTTCCTTACACTCAGTGGGGGCAAGAAGTTGTTGGCCTTGTCTGCGTAATGCATTTGTCCTTGTCTCATAATGACATTATTCCTCTTCCACTTATACTACTTGATATTGAGAAGCCAATAACTTGGTTCATGATTGACATACATTTGCATTACTAGATACCATTTTACATTTTCATTTTTCTATGTGTTTATCGCATTCCCCTGTAATGTGTGTTTGATGTTCTCTCTCTTTGTACACTTCTTATATATGTACCTCTCTTCTATATTTCATACATTGGCTTTTTTTCTTTTGTTTTGTTTTCTCCTTTGTTGACCCAAAAGATCCTTTTTCTCTTTCATTTTCACTTTTTTTTTCCTTTTGGGGATGATGCAAAGCGTTGAGACACCCTATGTCTCTTCCATGTTGACCCAAAAGGTCCTTTTTCTCTTTTTTTTTTTTTTTCACTTGTGTTTTCCTTTGGGGGATGACACAAGGCATCAAGACTGAAATGTCTCCTTCATGTTGACCCAACAACTTTTTCCTTTTCTTTTTCCTTTTCGTGTTTGCCTGAGTTTTCCTTTTGGGGATGATGCAAAGCATTGAGACCAAAATGTCTCTTCCATGTTGACCCAAAAAAAACTTTTTTTTCTTCTTTTTTTGCTCTCTTTGTATCATTCTTCAATAGCTCTATGTGTTTTGGGGAATGATGATAGTTCTAATCTCTTTAATCAAAACATTGTAGCAATGAACATACAGCCCCAAATCCATAGATCCCTTATGTATTTGGTGTGTTCCTTTCTAGGGGGCAACTCCCTTTTCTTTTATTCCTTTTTCATTCATATGATGCAGCCTTATTTGGAAACATATGACCTGGCATAGAGGCTTTCCAAGTTGGCTCTCATTTCTTGTTTATTTTTGCATTTTTTTCCTTTGCTACTTTAAATAAATTTCTCATAGAATGGTGTGTATCAATTCCTTTGAAGTGGGGGAACACATTGGAATTATTCATTCTTGATTCTTAGTGTAGCCTTGTTACTTTATATGATGTGTTTGTCACTTTGTGGATGACATTGGGTGTATTGTACTGCATAAGTGTGATATATCTTAGCATATTACATTCCTCTTAGTGGCTTTATGTGACACACTGCATCCCCTAAGTTTTAAATATTCTATTCTTTGATTGGTCCTCTCTTGGTGACATTAGACACAATGTTCCCTAAGTGACAGACCCCACATGACCTAACAAGACTCATTTGAACTTTCTTCTGCATTTTTACATTTTGTATTTTTGCATGGCCACCTTGCATAACACAACTTGTATGGATGTGGTACCTTTGCATTTTTTCATGAGTTCTAAGCATACAAAGCTTTGCTTGTCTCATGAAGCACAAACTGACATTGTCTTCTTGGAACATTATTAAAGTTATCAGGAGGTATATCTTTAATATAGTTGAGTAGGAAAGCCCATCCAATGACATAAATTTTCCCCATAGCCACCTGCTTGTGTGAGTGCATACCAACCAAGTGTATGTTCCTCACCTTTTGGGCCTTCTCACCCCATGGACAACCAGAAGTTCTATGGCCCTAGAGTGAGTATACTTGGGATTTCTCACCCGACGGACAACCATAAGTGTCATCGCCCTAGAGTGAGTACATATTTTTATTTTTCAAAAAACAAATAGCCTAGATTCGATCCACAATAAGCTAAAAATATGTTCGAAGCTTTCCTTCTTTTTCATCACCTTCTTGTGTGTTTCTTTGTACTTATGCTTGGTTTGTCATGATACCTTGCTCCTAAGGGCTTGATCATCCCTCCCGATTGATATTTCATCTTACCAATGTGTGTGCATTTGGATCCCTCTTAATGTGCATGTTGAGCTACTTTAGTGAGAGTTTGAAGCAAGTTCATCCTCTCACTAAAGTGGGGGCTTACTGTGTCACCAAAAAATGTATAGTTGACATTTTTGCGCTCACTTGAGTCTCTCTTTTCGACTTTGGATTGATTTTGTTTAGGTCTAATGTTGTAATGTGGCTAACATGTTCACATTAGGTCTTGAATCTTTATGAATCATTAAGAATTCTAGGACGTCTTGTAAAGGTGTTGTGAAGTGTTGTAACTCACTTTCACACTTTTCTAGGACCCTTTTATCATAATTCACCTAAATAACTCCTTTTTATCACTTACCAAGTCTTATTTCAAAGTGTTTTAAAGTGTTGTAACTCACTTTCACACTTTTCTAGTCTTTTCTTCACTAATTCAACCCTTTCTCATGAATAAATGACCCTTTAATACACTTTCTAGCCATTTTTAAGCGTGTTTTTGAGGCTACTCCTATTGGACAACATTTAATGCCCCATAATTCCTGACACCCACTTAATTTGCTTAAGTAGGACTAAGTCACCAGTAGGGGCGACTTAGTCCTTTTTGGCACAAAACTCAAAATAATTTCAAAATTTTGGCAGGATTTTATCCTCTAACCCTTGAGGTCGGCCTGTGATGTGTTATTTTTGGGAAATTTTAGTAAAATCAAATATAAATTTAAGGGTTTTTCTCCTCATTTTACATCTCCTAACATCTACTACTATTCATAATCTCTTGCACTCATTAATCATTCAATTTTACAAGCAATCAAGCATTATCAAGTCATCCATTAGAGCACTTCATTGCATATCTTCAGATTTCTACATCAAGAGATTGGTAAGTTTATCACATTGCATGTTGTTTATTTATCATTCTCCTGTCATTTCATTTCATAAGTTTTGATTACCAAAGTGGGGTTTGACCAAGGCAAACCCCTATACTCTAACCCTTAACCATTTTTCCCCTTTTGCATGTGTGTTTGTAGACTTTTGTATGTAGATTTTTCAAGAAAATAGGTTTTGAAAAGTGGTAAAGAAGTCTTCAAATTCAATCAATTCATCACAACCCTAATTCAAGCTTGGAGAGACTTTCTACCTCATTTTCTATAGAATCAAGTGTGGACACCTGTCAAGAAAGCAAGTGCAAACCTGTGGCTAACATATTTTGTCTCGACATCTCTAAGATCTGTAGGAGGACTAAGTCACCACTACTGGTGGATTAGTCCTACTTTTAGGCATGAAAATTGATTTTGATATTTTTGGATACCCATTTGGCAAATTCTCATTCTGGAAAAGTTTCTTGAAACTGGGACTAAGTCGCCCAGCTTGGCGTAAGTGTCCCAGTCAACAATTTTAGTCAATTTTTTAGAATTCTAGAATCTCCCAGCATCATATTCCATATTCCAGGTGCACCTCTTCGATTTTGTTCTATTATTTCATCATTTACTTGCAATTTTAGGCATTTTTCCATATCACATTGTGTTTTCAAACAAGTAGCATTTTTTAGGTTTTGCATTATTAGATCATTTCATTTTCATTTTAGAGAATTATTGCATATTAATTATACATAATGCATCTCATTCACATTAGCTTTGAGTGTAGACATTTAGATTTTGGCCCAATTCTTTCCCCTTTTAGGTGAAAAACCCTAGAAGGTCTAGACAACATTTTGGTTCACCAAAATCATTGTCCACAAGCATAATCCATGTGAAGCATTAACCTCATAAAAAAAATAATGATAAATTCATGATAAATTAGTCAAAGTTCGAAAGTATTGTAAACAAGGTTAAGGATAGTCATAAACAGAGAAGAGTTTCACATAGATGATAGCCATTGAATGTGCTTGACAGTGGAAATTCTATGAGGTAATATATACAAGGATTCAAAGAAGATAACACAAAGTCATAGTAGTGTTTCATCATACAATGGATATCAAGGAAATTGTGTATGATGGTGACCATGGTGGATTTGGATATGATTGTGAAGAGAAATTGATTAGATGCCAAAAGGTTGTTGAAAAATGTCAAGAATTTCCAGTGACAACCCATGGTTTAGAGGGAAATGTTGAAGATGAGATCATGGGAAAGAATTATGAATGCATGAATACCTTCTTAAAATCTATGAAGTACATCAAGATTTTTAAGAGTCTCCATGAGAATAATGGAATGTAGTAAATGAAGTCAAGAAGTGTGTTGCAGATCATAGAGCAACTAAGAATAGGATAATGCATCCATGACAAGCATGGGAAAATCTTTTAAAAAGAGACCTAAAGATCCTCAAGGATATTCACAAACTTTTTCAAATGATAAATGGTCATGAGGATGAAGATAGTATTATGAACATTAAGAAGAAATCTCTCATAGAACTATTTTAAAATGAAGACAATCTTATGTTCAAAGATAGTGGAAAGTTACAGGGGGATAGTCCATTTAAAATGATAGATTTACTTTTGTTTTTCTAGCTCTAGTTTATCTAATGGTGTTTTAGTGAGCCTAGGATGGTTTGAGATAAAGGAACCTAGAATAGTGACTTAGGAATTCTACGAGTTTTGAATGGCCACAATCAAAGCCTTTTTTTCACAGTCGACTGTGCTTGATAGTCAAGGTTTCAAAAATTTTGCAAATGACAAAGTGACAAGGTTTGTAAAATCGAATAGTTATGCATGGAGAAAAAGTCTTAGGGGTTTTTAAGAATATGAAAATTTGGAACTTAGTGGGTATGGTGACAACATGAACATCAGATGACATAATGAGAAGGGGCAACCAATGGTTTAGAGGGGATGCCATGAAAGCTATATGAATGGACAATTGCATGAAGTTTTAAGGATTTTATAGGCCAAGAAGATCACAAAGGGAAGCATGGGGTCAAAAATCAAAATAAATAACAACCAATATCATGGTTTTGCATGTCAAAAGACAACTTGAAGACTTGATCATAGTATACGATGCTAAATAACCCTCAAGAGGTAGTCATTTTATTGATTCATGATAAGGGGCCAGTGATAGTCTAAAGAAGCAATGGATGTGGAAAATGTAAAGTGACAACAAAATAAGATGACAAACAAGACGAGTTTGGTCTTGTAAAATTTTGCATACATTGGTGAAGCTGAAGGAAATTGAACATAGTGTGGAAACTTGTGGTAAGAAACATAATGATGATGACAAGTGTACTTATGGGAAAGAAAATATGTTCTCTCTAAAATAAAAGACAGCAGTTCTAGAACTCCAAACTTGTTTGCTACTTTCCAATGATAAAGGGAGATTTATGTCAAGGAAAATTTCTTCAAACCTTGAGAATTATTGGTAAAAAAGGATAGAGGTTAGATCACAAAAAGGATAGTCATAATGCAAAGGGATGAATTCTACTAAGGCAGCCCAAAATTTAAAAACTATTAAGTGTTTCAAGTCAAAAGGTGTATGATGTGAAAGAAAGAAAAATGGAACTTCATCCTACACTTCAAGGAGTTCAAACCTAGTCAACCTCCAAAAACCACATGGCCTAAAAACTTGCATGAGGATGACACTATATAAGAGTGAATATGCACCACTTTTGCACTTTTCCAATTTAGAAAACCAAGTGCAAAGGCTTAATTACACATAAGCCTGCTGCTTGCATCCCACTTGGTGCCTATTTTGAGAGCCGATGGGGGAGTTTCTATCAGGGATGCCCGCGTAGCACGTAGACGTCTGTGTGGCATGCTTGTCCCTGGAAGATTCTTACAGCTAAACTTGTAGAGGCGTTACACTTCTCATTGGTGGTCAAGTTGTAATGCCCTCTTTGGTCAACTGACCTAAATATGGCCATTTTCTTCACTCTCTCCTTCAAATTCACTCTTTCAACAAGCATTTCATCCTCTAAGCATTCAAGAAAACTTCTTCCAAGCCTTAAAGCATTCATCTTCACACTATTACACTCACTCTCAAGCATTCTAGTAACACTCTTGCACCTCATTGCAGCAACAAATTCACTCCACCACTTGAGTAGAGCAAGTTTGGGACCACACCATTGTAGCAGAGGCTCAAGTACTCTCAATCTCTCCCCCATCAGCCTTAAGTGCTTTTGGTGGAAGTGGTAATATTCCCATTCCTCTCCTCTATTACTTGTTAGAGTAAGTAGACATACTATTTTGTAGTGCTTAGTGCTCTTTACTACATTTTTTTCTTTATCTCGCTTTCTTTGCTATCTATGGAGGTGGAAACACCTAAACGGGGGTCTAACTGAGGCAGGCCCCTATATAGCCAACCAAAAATGTTCTCTCTCTTGTGTGTGGGTGAACGTGCTTTCAAGGAGCTAGCTAGTGAACAAATGTCTTTTTGAGATCCTTCTTGCCACCTTAACTCATATTTTTTCTTTATCACATTAGGGAGTATTTCATTTATTTAATCACATTATTTTGGCCCTTAGTAGTAGTTAGCTGGGTCGTTAGCTTGTTTTCTTAGGTTTGACCTTGTCTTTGAAGTTGTTTGGTCGTACGGATGCCAACGCACTTGAGAGATGCCAGTGTGTCACACTATCATCCTAGGACCGCACATTCATCCTCGGGCAAAGAGGTTCCTAAGGCATAGTGTTGAACCCGAAAACTAGCTCACCCAACCCCATCTTTCTTTTCAGGTCTATAGGGTGATTGAAGGACCTTATAATCCTCATCACTCTCATCTTGCATTCCTCAACATCCTGTTAAGCTGAGGTAAGTTAGGGAACCCTTTTGCTCTTGGCCCTCCATGACCTGGGGCATTGACCGTGGTTAGTCCCCCTCTCTTATAGACACAATAGATAATGTATGGCAATTTAAGAAGACTTATGATCTATAAGCGTTCAAGGGAGTTTAATTTTTCAAGTGCATGTGGATAAGTTTTTTTTAAGGAATTTATGGAAGGGTAGTTGAGCAATTAAGGGACAACATACAAGCATCTAGGGGAAATTTTTGAGCAATAAAGGAAAATTTGGTGATAAGGACAACAGTTGGAGCTTCTTGAGGATAGTTGCAGGTATATGGAGCCATGTGGTAACCTTGAGCATGAGGTGGAGGGCATCTAGGAGGAGGTAGTTCATGTGTTTTCCTTGAGGTGGAGGAAAAATACGAGCAGTTGCAGACCTTTTCCAACTATTTCCAGGCATTTAGGGGTAGTTTTAAAGGTCTTATCCATGAACAAGTCAAAGACGGTGGTTTTTTTTCATCAATGAAGCAAGTTGGAACAATTTGAAGGGTCCTTTTTTCCAAAAATCAGTTGCATCAGACCCAATAGGCCTCCTAATCCATTCTTTATTAATTTCTCTCCTAGATTCTCTCTCATGGGTTGAAGGGATATAGGAAATTTTGAAATTAGTTTCAAACTAGTTCTTCCTTGTAATTTTGAGTAATTTATAGCTAGTTCAAGCTCTTTTCAAATTGAAAAGAAGCATTGTAACTCAAAAACCAACGTAGAATATGACTGATTTTCTCAAATGTAACACTTTTTCAAGCAATGAAGATAAATTATTTCAAATCCAAACTTGTGTAGTACTTCTTTGGCATCAAGTTTAGTTAAATTTATGCCTTTTATGTGATTGTTTACATGTGTTCTATTGTTTCATTTTTTTATTTTTTTAGTGCAAAACCTCAAAATATGATCAAAACAAACATTTGTAAATAGATTCAAACATACTCATGCAGGTTATAGATTGTGGAAAAAATTATAAGGTTGTTCTAGTTGTGAAAAATCTCATTTTCCTTCTAGGATAACATCAATAAGTGCCCATTTTATGTAATATTGATGTGTGAGATGTTAAAAAAAAAGATTTTGTAGCAAAAAGGTTCTATTTGAACCATTGTAAGTTCAAGACATCAAGTTATAGATCTAAGAAAACAACTTGGTACATCACCTAGTTAGTTGTAGTTAACATTTTTCAAGCATTTTAAGTTATTTCTAGCCTTCTTCTTACCCTTTTCCTTCAAAATAGGTAGGATTGACTAAGTTCTAGGTGATCAAGCAAGAGGAACCAACCTTCTCCAGAGGTAAATTCCAAGTTTTAGTCAACACACAGGCCTAGGAATGCTCCCTTGTATCAATAGGTAGTTGAGTTGATAGCTTAGCTTTGGGTGCATACTTTGTTGATAACAGTTTTTTGGCATGCCTAGTGGGACTAAAAATGGATTTTCATTTATTTGTATTCATCAATTCACGGTTTTTTGGTGTGTACATCAGTTGATTTCTACCTTTTGAGGTGTTTCAAATACATACCTAGTGGCTCTAAAGCTCTAGTTTAGTGGAGACCAGTGTAGAACAACTTATGAAAAGGATACAAACAAGAGGAAGTTCCATTCCTTTTGAATATTTGCAACTGTCACCACTAAGGAGAAGTGGAAGAATAGTAAAAAGAACTCTTTTTTTTTCAAAAAGAGTTCAATCAGCACCTCCTAGTTTCAAACTAGCAATAACAAGTGCATCTATACCTTAAGTTTTTGTTCCTGTCAATCCAGTTCAGGCCAATCCAATTGCAAGAAAGTTTGCATTTGTGTCATTTAATGGGGGAAACCCATTAAACCTCACTCAACATGATGACATCCCACTTGCAGCCCTAAAATTTTTTCCTTCTTTTACAAGATAAGATCAAACTACTCCCATTAATCATATCAAGGATGCGGCCTCACTATGTGGAGTACATCAGATCACTGGAGAAAACATTGTGGTTAGGTTGTTGGCTTCTTCACTAAAAGGGAAATCTCTTCAATGGTTTAGAGGTTTGGAAGTTGGCTCTATTACAAAATGGGATCAATTGGGGGATGCACTAAATAAATAGTTTGAAGAGAAGTTGGATCACCTATCAATAGTTGAACAAATGACTACAATCAAAAGAGATCCTCAAGAGAAAATGATGGAATTGAACTTCCATTTCTAGAAGACATGGAATAGAATTCCTACCACAGTAATACATTTTGAAGAGCATTCTTTTCTTTATTATTTTAAGGTTCTTAATAGTGACATTTATTTTATGATACAATCCATGGTAGGTACTTCTCTACCAGTTGCATTTGACATTGTAGTGAGGGCTTAAAACAATCTTATCCAAGTGAGCAAGATAGCACCTAGACCACCTATGCCCATATTCCCAAAAATTCAGCCTTCCATGCCTTTACAAATAACAACTTTGGATTAGAATATGCATGTTGTCTCTGCATTACTAGCACCAAATAATCAAAATTTTAGCCAAGAAAAGGCCACTCCTAATCCATCTTTTGAATTTCAAGAGATTAAAGGCCTCCTACAAAGATTTAGTAATGAACTGGTGAGCTTGAAAAGGAAACAAAATCAAAATTACAAACCTTATCAAGCCCCATATCAGGTTAATCAGGCTAATCAACCTAGTAGACCTCAATACCAGGAAAATTCACAAGGTCAAAAGAAAACTTTGAATACTAGGCCATACCAACCTTATAATCCTAATGCTACAAGTACTTCTAGAGAGTTGGTATCAATATGAAAAAACTTGGCTTAGGAGCCCAAATGGTGTTTCCCATGCAACCAACCTCACAACCAGGCTACGTGCACCAATGGTGTCATCAATCAAGCCCTTATGGTTCAAAGTGCTATTGCTGCTCAACAAAATTCAATGGTTGATGTAGCTGAACAAACACCACCTAAGCATGGAGATATTCATGGAGATGTCTCTCTAATGAGCTTTTAGAGAGAAAATCTTGTGGGATAAACACCTCCCAAGCACCAAATTAGTCCTACAACTCTATTGCAGCCAACACAAGGTCAAAAAAGAGGGTTGTTGATGGGGGAAATCAAGCTGATATGCGCTCTTCTCAAGCCAAACAAGTGCCATCTGTTAGCCAAGGAGTTGTTGCTTCATCTAATGGACAAAATATACACATTTCAACAAGAAATTAGGCTGAAACAAGAAAGGAGCAGCCTAAGGATTTAGTGCAACCAAAATATATTCAAGGGGAAGTTGTTGTTCCTAAAGACCAAAACAAAGTAAGTAGTCCCAATTTCATTATTCTTGATCATATGAAGAAAGCTAATGTAACTATGTCAATGTGGGATTCATTAGCCATTCCTGGGCAAAAAGATCTCCAATGAACTTTGTCAAAGCTTAGTGTTTCTAGTGGGCCTACTAATGAACCATCTAAGGTTGTACTTAAAAATGAATCCAAGAATAGTATTGAAGAGATAGCAAAAGAGGTCAAGCCACCCCCTTTTTATGTGTCTTTAATCATTGGAGATCACCTAGTCCATAATTGCATGATAGACTTAGGAGCTAGTAGTTTTTTCATGCCTAAGAAAATTGTTGACAAGCTAGGAAAATAATGCCAACCACTTGAAAACGGGGTAGTACAACTAGATGGTACTATTGTTAACACAGTTGAAATCATAAAAAACTTGAGCTTTACATTGCATGCATGCCCAAACTTCTCCATTCCTCAAGATATTTACATTATTGAGTTTCTTGCATACTTTTCCATATGTCTATCTATGGAATTTACTACCAAGATAGGTGGGTATTTGTCTTCAAATTGGTCCCACATGCTTTTTAGTACTAGATATGGCACAAAAGTCACCGTAAAATTAGCACCCATTTCAAAATACCATATTGAGCCTTATGTACCCACTTCCATAAATGCTAATTGTCCTATTTTCGATCATGATGATCATCTTGTGGCTAAGGAGTTGGAAACTCAAGTAGATGGCATACCTAACATAGTTTTGGATGAGTGGGAAACAAAGAATAGTCAAAAATGACCCAAGTAAACAGCCGGAAGAGGTTGGTTTTGGTGTTTATATGATGCATGAATCTGACTCTTTGTTTCCTAACTTTGTAAAGGGTGATGAACAGTAGCCAAACCAGCAAGTTAATGGTGTTTGGAATTTTTTTTTGATGGCTCAAGGAGAAAAAATGGTGTTGGTGGAGGTTGTATGCTTATGTCTCCTAAAGGTGAGAAGTATTACTCATCTTTCAGGTTATCTTTTAGCTATTCTAACAACATAGCAGAGTATGAATCTTTGATTCATGGTATATTGTGGGCAAGGAAGAGAAAAATCAGTTGTCTCCATGTATTTGGTGATAGTGAACTTATTGTTAACCAGGTAAGAGGCCTTCATACCACCAAAAATGATACATTAAAATGTTAAAAACACAGAGTTTGGGATTTAATAGAAGAATTTGATGCATTCAATCTGTTATCCATTCCTAGAAGTAAGAATAAACATGTTGATAGACCTGCAACCATAGGTGCATAGTATGATATCCCAAATGGCATGAATGATAGTAGTAAACAATAGTATGTGAAGGTTATTGTTAGGCCTTCTATTCCTAATAATCATGTTTTTTGGAAAGTTTTTGAAAGTGACCAGTAGATTGTTAATTTTTTAAGAGAAGAGGTTGAGTTTTCAGCTGGAAATCAGGAAATATTCCAACAATAGTATGAGGATCAGATCATACAGCTAAAAACTAACAAGTTACCCAAAGGATTAGCCACTTTGGGGTATATATTTAATTCAGATTACCAGCTAAGGAAAGAAAAAGCTAGCATACAGATCAACCAAGCACATTATGAAGAGGCTGAAATATTCAAAGGTAAGCTCCTGAAACTTTGCAAGATTTGTAGCAAAGAGGAAAAATAAGATTTTATATTACTTTTCCAAGAATTTAATGATGTTTTTGCATTTGAGTACATTCTGATTTGAAAGGTTTTGATCCCAATCTTGTACAATATAATATAGAACTTTAGCCAAATTCTAAACTAGTAAGGAAAAAGAAAAGACCCTTGAATCCTAATCTAGAGCCACTCATGAGAAAGGAGTTAAACAAGCTAATTGAGAGTGCCATAATATTTCCTATCAAGTATAAGTTCCTATAAGGAAAAAGAATGGTGAGATTAGGCTATGTGTGGACTTTAAAGATCTTAACCGAGCTTCACTCAAAGACCACTATCCCTTACCTTCAATGGAACAAATACTGCAAGTAGTTTCAGGATCAAAGAGGTTTTCCTTGCTTGATAGTTTTTCTAGTTATAACCAAATTTTAGTGAAAGAAGAAAACCAATATAAAACATCCTTCACCATAAAATGGGGTACCATGGCCTATAAGAAGATGCCCTTTGGTTTGTCCAATACATGGGTGTCAAACTTAGTTCCTATAAGGAAAAAGAATGGTGAGATTAGGCTATGTGTGGACTTTAAGGATCTTAAACAAGCCTCACTCAAAGACCACTATCCCTTACCTTCAATGGAACAAATACTACAAGTAGTTTTAGGATCAAAGAGGTTTTCCTTGCTTGATAGTTTTTCTGGTTATAACCAGATTTTAGTGAAAGCAAAAGACCAATATAAAACAACCTTCACCATAAAATGGGGTACCATGGTCTATAAGAAGATGCCCTTTGGTTTGTCCAATATTGGTGAAACTTTTCAAATATCCATGGATATGGCATTTTAGAGATTAATGTACAAGATAGTGTTGGCATATTTAGATGATATCACAATTTACTCCAAGGAAGAAAAGGATCATCTAAATCATTCAAGGCAGATTTTTGAAATATGTAGAGAGTTTGGTGTTTCCCTAAATCCTAAAAAATATGTGTTTGTTGTTCATGAAGGGAAGTTGTTTGGCTATATTGTCTCAATACATGGTATTACTGTTGATCCTGGGAGGGTAAGTGCTATTTTGGCTCTTCCTTTACCAACACATAAGAAGGGGCTGCAAAGTTTCCTTGGTAGAATCAAATTTGTTAGAAGATTTATACCTGATTGTGTTGAGTTATTGAAGCCTTTAATAGCTATGTTAAGAAATAATTTATCTTTCAGTTGGACAAGGGAAGGTAAAAGTATTTTTGAAGCAATACAAGAAGCATCATCCTCAGCTCCTACTCTCTTAAATCTCAATTTTTCTAAGGATTTTGTCTTGTATGCATATGGTAACATTGATAGTATCTTAGCTATGCTGGTAAAACAGAATGACCAAGGTTTGGAGTAGCCTACAGATTTTTTTCAGTCAAGGGCTAAAGGATTATGAGCTAAGGTACACCTTTGTTGAAAAACATGTACTTGCAATAGTTAGAAGTTTGAAAAAATTTAGACATATTCTCTCTAACAATAAAGTGAAGTTGTTGGTTGCTCATCTTAATGTCAAATATTTTTTGTTGAGTAAATATTGAGAGAGAAAAGAGCTAGTTGGATTACTAAATTCATGGAATATGACATAGAAATTAAGGTAACCAAGTTGGTTCATGGTAGAGGCTTGTGTGAGCAGTTGGCTTGTCATTTAGGTGAAGTGGAAGAAAATGATGAGGGTGTTGTCCTAGCTCTCCTAGATGAAGAACAAACAGTTGCACCAAATTCTCCAACAAGTTGGGTGCAAGAAATGGTCCATTTTTTACAAACTAGTGAGTATCCTCATGGAATGGATAGAGTCAAACAAAGGTATTTTAGGCTGCAATATATTCCTTATGTTCTTTTAGATGTTATACTCTTCAAGAAATATTTTCATGGAGTCTTATTGAGATGTATAGAAGTTGACAAAATTGACAATATTTTGCATGAATTCCATGAAGGGTCAGTTGGTGGACACTTTTCACCAAGAGTTGCAGCCCCTTAAGATAATGAGAACAAGCTACTTTTGGCCCACTTTATTTAAGGATTCACACTTGTTGGTAAGGAAGTGCAAATAATGTGCCTTGTTTGTAGGTAAAGAGAAGTTATCATCTCTCCCATTGTACCTAATTCAAGTTGAACAACCCTTTATGAAGTGGGGTTTAGACTTCATTGGAGTCATCAATCCACCCTCAAGTTCTGGTCATAACTAGGTTCTTACAGCTGCTGATTATTTCACATGGTGGGTAGAAGTTGTTCCTATTAAGAAAGCAAGTGAAACCATTTATTTAACTTCTATGAGGGCTTGGTAACAAGATTCGGTACACTTGATTCGATCATCTCAAATAATGCCTTGGAATTTTTGGGTACAAGGATACATGAGTGGGTTGTCTGGAATAACATATTTTTCAGTACATCTTCAAATTACTATCCTCAAGGTAATGGACTAGTTGATTCCACTAATAAGAACTTAATTAGAATAATAAAGAGGACCATTGAAGATAATCAAAGAGCTCATGTCATACCAAGTTGAAATCAGCTCTATGGGCTGATAGAATCACTCCCAAAAGGTCAATTGGGAATTCTCTTTACATGCTGGTTTATGGAAAGAATCAAGATTACCTATCTCCAATGATCTTCTAGCTCTTGACTTGGTTAATCAATTGGATATGTTAGAAGAAGAGCCAATGGTAGCAACGTCGGCATAGCTGGTTGAGTTGGAGAAGAGAAATGAGGCTATGAAGACTATGAAAATCCACCAAGCATAAGTCAAGAGTCTTATGACAAGAGAGTAGCCCCTAGAACTTTCAAAGAAGGGGATATTTTCTTGAAATGGGATGAGTTAAAGAGCAGGCCTAAAACACACTCCAAGTTTGATTCTTTTAGGAGTGGGCCATACATGATCATGGAGTGAAAACAACACAATACCTTTTAGTTGTCAAAGTTGGATGGAGAAATGGAACTAATCCAAGTTAATGGGATTCATCTCAAGCATTGTTTCTAAGGTTCTTTCAGCCTTTTGTACATATTAGAGTAGGTTTTTTGGTAGTCCAATAAGTATTGGTGCACATGTTTTGTCAAGTTTTGATTTCCTAAAAGTGTTGATGCACAGTTACTCAGTTTGATTCAGTCATGTTTTGGGTCTCCTTAGTTGGTTTGGGTGGGTTTGAAGGTATCAAGAACTGTTTTGAAGTGCTAAAGTAGTGTACAAGGTCTAATTTTTAGTTTTTTCTCAAGTTCCTTCATGACTCCTATTCCCAATGGACTATGTAGGGTTGGTGGTGTAGGAGCACCTAAGGAACACTAGGAAAACACTAGGCAATTAGGCAAACTATTTTTTGAATTTTTTATCTTTAGTATGTTACCATGAAGGTCATGTTGACCATTGGATAGATGAGATAGATTAGGAATAATTTTGATCATTAGATTGATGTTTGGATGGTTTCATGAGATTTGGAATCTTTTTACTTAGTTTCTAGGAAATTAGCAAGAAGTTGCAAAATGTTCCATTTTGCAACTTTTCCATAATAGGATTAGCTACAAGTGGCCAAGGAGTGGTTAAGGCCAAGCTTAACTATTTTAGAAGCCATATTTAAAGAGGACCTCGATGTGGAATTGAGGTTGGAAGCATTTTGTTATTTTTTTTTTAACATTTCTAAATTATGAAAAACAATGATTAGTGTGTGGATTTCTAGTTTTTGTTTTGCATTGGTGTTTTCATGGATTGATGGTAGCATCTTAGTTTGTGTAGGAGGTAGAGTAGTTTTTCCTTGAAGTTTGAGTGGTAAGAGGTAGTTATTTTATTCATTTTAAACATTTCTTAGAGTTAAAGTTGTTATTTTTTACATTTTCTATTCTGATAGGTAACTTATAGAAAATGGAGGTCTAGTTCACCTTCCCTTTGTACCCAGCATACAGTCCTTTGGGAATTGTGACTAGGCTCCATGTTTGTATGTACAGTAGGGTTAGGAGTCTTAGGTGGCACTAGAATCACTGAAGAAGTCTTCCTCTAGGCGAGCTAGGTAATGCCCGACTAGAGAAGACACAATAAGTGTAGAGCACTTGATTTGCAGGGGTGGCCATTCCCTGTCAAACCATGGTGTGGAGAGGGTAGGAATGAGTCTTTCAAAGGAATAGAAGGAATGGGAAGTTCCAGTAGTTCATAAGATGAGAGGAGTGCAAGACAATTTGTAGTAAGGTCAGAAAAAGGGTTGGAAAAGGCCAAATTGAGCAATTTAAGGGTTACACCTGTGTACGCACAATGAAGGTCCAAGACCCCAAAAATCTTGGAGAGGTGGGCATATGGACTAGGAAACCTAAGGAAATATCCTATGTTTTTTGGGAAACTTTCAAGGACTAGCCTATTTTCTCGGAGATGGAGACCTAATTGGGGCACATGGGCTAGTAGCCTTTTTAACCCTAGATGAGGGTTTGGAGAAAGCGATGAAAAGGTGGAGTTTGGTAAACCTTCAAGAACCCTAGGAGGATGGTTTGAAGCTATTGGAGACATCTCTACACCCCTGCAAAGATCTAATTGATTGTTGAGGATAGGTTAGTCTTTAGGGTAGATTAAGGGCTAAGGAAGAGTTGAAGACATTGCACCAAGATTTACTTGGTAGGTTGAATTGTGATGGTAGTGAGGTTGGAAAAGAGAATCATGGGAACCTAACCAAGAGGAAGGTCCCATTGGTAAAGTTGATGAAGCAAAACACCAAGGAGGTCTTGCAAGCAAGGCCTAGAGTAGGAATCAGTGATTGATTCCTCCGACCTCCCTATCAGATTGGTATCAAAGCAAGTTAAAGATTTGGGAAGAATCTTGTATGTCAGACCTTGAATCTAGTGGTTCTACCATCATGGTGACAAATTTAGAATTGGCCAAGATGGTCAAACAATAGGAGGAAGAAAATAGGATAATGAGGAACATGCAGTTAGAAGGAAGGGTACTAAAGGAAGAAGAGGTTGCAGAGGAAGACAAGACCCCTGAACCTGACCCTGTTTTGAAAGAAGAGCCTTTCTTGAAAGAATTGAAGGCTTTGAGTGGAAAAGCACTTGAAGGCATACCACTATTTAGTGGAAAAATGGAAGCTGATCTAGTCATGGATTGGATAGAGGGAATGGAAAACCATTTTGAGTGTGATGGGGTCACTGAAGCACAGAAGATAAAGGTGGCCAAATCAAGACTAAGAGGTTCTTCCTTGACATGGTGGAAGTTCATTCAGATAGAGAGGGAAAAGGAAGGCAAGCAACCTATCTCTACTTGGAAGGGAATGGTTGCCAAAGTGAGGGAAGCATACATGCTAGATGATTATGAGATTCAGTTGCACAAGAAAAGACAAAGCTTGAGGCAAAGGGACCAAGATGTGAACACTTACACTGAGGAGTTCCAAAAACTTTGTATGAGGTCTAATGTTTCAGAGGATGAAAGTCTCAAAGTGGCTAGGTATCTTAATGGCTTGAAGTGGAACATCCAAGAGGAGATGACTCTTCTAAGTCCTAAGACAGTACACCAATGTTACCAATTAGCTATAAATATTGAGGAAAGAAGCAAGAGGAAACAAGATCAAGCTTCTAAGAGCAGAGGTAAAGGCGAAGATCAAAGAGGACATAGAGGTGGATATCAAGGTAGAGGGACTAAACCAAGAAATCAAAGAGAGTCTAAACTCACAGAGCATGGAGGTGAAACAACTTCTAGAGGAGGATATGGAAGAGGTAGAGGACCTCAAGGAGGTTTAAATAGAGGAAGAGGAGTAGGAAGAAGTAGCTCATACTTTTCCAATATGAAATGTTATAACTGTGGTCAAGTAGGACATCTAGCTTATAGGTTCCCAGAGAAAGCATCTTCATCAAATACTGAGAAGAGAGTGGCATATGCTCAAGAAGACTCTATGAGTGTCAAATCACTAGAGGTTAGTCACATTGAATCAGAAGTGGGGGAGAATCCAATGTTTAGTAGAGTTTTGATTAGACAACCGATCAAGGAAGAGCCAAAATAGAGAATAGCCTTATTTAGAGTGAGATGCAAAATACTTGGGAAAGTATACAAGGTTATTGTGGATTCAGGTTCAACTAATAACATCATCTCTGAGGAGGTAGTAAGAAAGTTGAAATTAGAGAAAATACCCCATACTAATCCCTACAAGGTGACATGGTTGAAAAAAGGACAGAGTGTTCTTGTCAATGAGCAGACAACGGTGGAGTTCTCCATTGGAGGGTACAAAGATAAATTGATTTGTGATGTATTACCCATGGATGCATGCCATCTTATAGTGGGAAGACCATGGCAGTATGATAGAGGTGTCATCTATGATGGAAAATCCAATACTATCGCATTCAAGAAGGATGGAAAGACATTCAAGTTGCAGTCACTGTCAGATGAGGAAGAAGGATAGTCAAAGACCCCTAGTGTCTTATTAAGTAGTGGCAAAGAGTTCATTAACAAACTACATCAAGGAGGTGAAGGATATGTGGTCATGGTGCAACCCAAGGAAGAGGACAAGACTAAGAAAACAATCATACCCGGAGCAGTCCAAAAGTTGTTAGAATAGTTCAAAGACATAGTGAGTGATGGAACACCAGCAACCTTACCTCCAAAGAGAGCCATTAGCCATCAGATTGACTTCATACCAAGGGCTTCATTTCCAAAAAAAGCAGCTTACAATCTTACACTAGATCAAAACCTAGAGGTAGCTAGACAAGTGTAGGAGTTGTTAGATCAAGGATTGATTAGGAAGAGCATCATCCCATGTGCAGTACTAGTGGTCTTAGCAACCAAGAAAGGAGGAAAGTGGATATTATGCACTGATTCTAGGGAAATAAATAGAATCACAATCATGTATAGGTTCCCTATTCCTAGAATTGAGGACTTGATGGATTGTCTTGGAGGAGCTCAGTATTTTACTAAGTTGGATCTCAAAAGTGGATATAACCAGATCAGAATCAAGGATGGAGATGAATGGAAAACAACCTTTAAGACAAATGATGGGTTTTATGAGTGGAGAGTTATGCCATTTGGCCTCTCTAATGCCCCTAGCACATTCATGAGGCTCATGAATGAAGTGCTCAAAGACTTTATAGGGAAATTTGTGGTAGTATACCTCGATGATATACTCATCTTTAGTAAGACAGCAGAAGAAAACCTAAAGCATGTGGAGTTAGTTCTTAGAATATTGCAAGAAGAGAAGTTAGCTATCAACCTAGAGAAATGTGAGTTTTTCAAATAGGATCTTGTGTATTTGGGGTTTGTAGTATCCCAAGGATCATTGAAGATGGATCCAAGCAAGGTGGAAGCTATCCTAAATTGGCCTACACCAACCACAGGGATAGAGGTAAGAATTTTTCATGGATTGGCTCAATTTTATAGAAAATTCATAAGGAACTTTAGTGGCATATGTGCACCAGTCCTAGATACAATCAAAGGTGGTTTAAAGACTAAGTTTAAGTGGACTCAAGAAGCTGAGAAAGGTTTTGAGAAACTAAAACTAGAAGTGGAAACTCAACCTATACTTTTGTTACCTAGTTTTGACAAGTTGTTTAATGTGGAATGTGATGCCAGTGGAGTTGCAGTAGGAGTGCTAAGCCAAGAAGGTAGGCCTATAGAATTCTTTAGTGAAAAGCTCAATGAAGCTAAGAAAAAGTACTCTACCTATGACCTAGAATTGTGTGCTTTAGTTCAGTCACTTAGGAAGTGGAGGCATTACCTTCTACCCAAAGAGTTTGTAGTCTTTACTGACAATCAGACACTTAGCTATATCAACACTCAAGAGAAGTTGAGTAATAGGCATTTGAAATGGATGGAATACATCCAAGCTTTTACCTTCACCATCAAGCACAAGAAGGGACAGTTGAACAAGGTGGTAGATGCACTAAGTAGGAGATTGCTTATAGTGCAAGAGATACAGCTAAAGAGCATTGGAAGAGAGAGTTTCAAGGATCTCCATGGTGAAGATGAAGACTTCTTAGAGGCCTACAAGGTATGTTATAACTTTGAGAACCATTTTCATAGTCAATACTCAGAGTATACATTGCAAAGTGGATTGTTATTCAAGGGAAATCAGTTTTGTGTGCCAAAAGGTTCTATGAGAGAGAATCTTATCCAAGAAAAACACAATGGTAGTCTTAGTGGTCATTTTGGTATCAACAAAACAATGGAACTAGTGCAAAGGTTCTACTATTGGCCCAAGTTACCAAGGGATATCAAAAGATATGTGGAGCAGTGTGTAGTCTGTATGAAAGCCAAAGGGGGAGCTAGTAATGCAAGTTTGTATCAACCTCTACCCATTCCAAATAGACCATGGGAGTGTGTTAGCATGGATTTTGTTGTAGGACTCCCTAAGACTAAGACAAGGTTTGATAGTGTCTATGTGGTGGTAGATAGATTCAGTAAGATGAGTTACTTTATTCCTTGCAAGACCACACATGATGCTAGTTACATTGCTCATCTTTTATTCAAGTAAATTGTAAGGATACATGGATTGCCTTTGAGCATTGTATCAGACAGGGATGTGAAGTTTATGAGTCATTTTTGGAAGATTCTATGGAGCAAATTAGGTACCAATCTGTCTTTTGGATTAGCTTACCATCCTCAGACTGATGGGAAAATAGAGGTGGTTAATAGGGTGTTAGGTAACCTTCTAAGGTGCCTAACCAAAGAGTATGGACAGACATGGGACTTGGTCATATCATAGGCTAAGTATGCATACAATGACAGTATGAACAAGACTATAGGGAAGAGTCCTTTTGAAATAGTGTATGGAATGCACCCTAAAGGTGTGTGTGAGCTCAGAGATCTAGGAGCTATGGAGCATAGGAGTGGACATGCAGAGGACTTCACTTAGACCATGAAAGAGATTCAGGAGTAGGTAAAGAAGACAATCACCGAGGCTACACAAAAGTTGAAAGATAAGGTAGATTTGTCAAGAAAAGATTTGCAATTTGCAGGAGACTATGTCATGGTACACCTCAACAAATCCAAGTTGTAGAAGGTTACATCAACCAAATTGCAGATGAAAAGAGTGGGACCATGCAAGGTGTTAGCCAAGTATGGGAAAAATGCATACAAGGTGGAGTTACCTACAGGTTTAGGGATTTCACCAATGTTTAATGTAGCTGATTTGATTAGGTATAAGGGATCAGTCAAAGACATGGATCAAAATAGTAGGGATATCTTCAAGGATGTAAGAAACATAGCCTTACCTACTCAAGACAATCTTCAGGCAGAAAGGATCTTGGAGTCAAGGGTGAAGAAATCTACAAGGCATAAGGTGTACATAGAGCACCTCAGAAGGACAAGCCAGAGTTTGAGGCTACATGGGTGGATGAAGCTCAGTTCAAGAAGTAGGGCATTAATGAATCACTGATCTCTCCTCACATTCCTTAGAGTTTGTGCAGAGGGGGGAGAATGGTGCAGGAGCACCTAAGGAACACTAGGAAAACACTAGGCAATTAGGCAACCTAGTTTTTGAATTTTTTATCTTTAGTATGTTACCATGAAGGTCATGTTGACCATTGGATAGATGAGATAGATTAGGACTAAGTTTGATCATTAGATTGATGTTTGGATGGTTTCATGAGATTTGGAATCTTTTTACTCAGTTTCTAGGAAATTAGCAAGAAGTTGCAAAATGTTCCATTTTGCAACTTTTCCATAATAGGATTAGCTACAAGCGGCCAAGGAGTGGTTAAGGTTGAGCTTAACTATTTGAGAGGCCATATTTAAAGAGGACCTCGACATGGAATTAGGGTTGGAAGAATTTTTTTATTGTTTTTTTAACATTTCTAAATTATGAAAAACAGTGATTAGTGTGTGGATTTCTGGTTTTTGTTTTGCATTGGTGTTTTCATGGATTGATGGTAGCATCTTAGTTTGTGCAGGAGGTAGAGTAGTTTTTCCTTGAAGTTTGAGTGGTAAGAGGTAGTTAGTTTATTCATTTTAAACATTTCTTAGAGTTAAAGTTGTTTTTGCATTTTTTGTTCTGACAGGTAACTTATAGAAAATGGAGGTCTAGTTCACCTTCCCTCTATACCCAGCATACAGTCCTTTGGGAATTGTGACTAGGCTCTGTGGTTGTATGTATAGTAGAGTTAGGAGTCTTACGTGGAAATAGAATCACTGAAGAAGTCTTCCTCTAGGTGAGCTAGGCAATGCCCAGCTAGAGAAGACACAATAAGTGCAAAGCACTTGATTTGTAGAGGTGGCCATTCCCTGTCAAACCATGGTGTATAAAGGGTAGGAATGAGTCTTTCCAAGACATAGAAGAAATGGGAAGTTCCAGTAGTTCATCAGATGAGAGGAGTGCAAGACAATTTGTAGTAAGGTCAAAAAAAGGGTTGGAAAAGGCCAAATTGGGCAATTTAAGGGTTACGCCTGTGTACGGACAGTGAAGGTCCAAGACCCCAAAAATATTGGAGAGGTGGGCATATGGACTAGGAAACCTAAGGAAAGATCCTATGTTTTTTTGGGAAACTTTCAAGGACTGACCTGTTTTCTCAGAGATGGAGACCTAATTGGGGCTCATGGGCTAGTAGCCTTTTTAACCCTAGATGAGGTTTTGGAGAAAGAAATGAAAAGGTGGAGTCTGTTAAACCTTCAAGAACCCTAGGAGGATGGTTTGAAGCTATTGGATACATCTCTACACCCTTGCAAAGATCTAATTGAGTGTTGAGGATAGGTTAGCCTTTAGGGTAGATTAAGGGCTAAGGAAGAGTTGAAGACATTGCACCAAGATTTACTTGGTAGGTTGAATTGTGATGGTAGTGAGGTTGGCAAAGAGAATCATGGGAACCTAACCAAGAAGAAGGTCCTATTGGTAAAGGTGGTGAAGCAAAACACCAAGGAGGTCTTGCAAGCAAGACCTAGAGTAGGAATCAGTGATTGATTCCTCCGACCTCCCTATCAGTTGGTCATCATGTTTAGCAAGAAAACATACATTATAGGTCACCAAATATTTTAACACTTTATTTATTAAAGTGTTAATTGTAAAAAAGGAGCTAAACTGAAAAGACAATGTATTGAAATGGGTCAAGTAAAAGGAAATATTTGACCAAGTTTCTTTTGTGTGCCAAGAGGAAGATTGCTTTTAGATAGCTTTACCAATGCACAAAGGAGAAATATTAGGGTTATGTTGGTTGTGCTCTTCTTCTTCCACCATTTTGTAGGTAATGTAGTGGTTTGAAGCAGGTTTATTCTTTTTGTAGGATTTTGAGGGCATGTTTGAGTAGCATTCACTATATTTGGCGTAAGACCAAAAATTATTTTAGATTGTTTTCCCTTCTAGAGGTGCATAGTAGAGAGAGGCACATTTCAATGAGAAGGAATATGTCTCACAGGTCATTTTAGTATTACCCACCTCACATCTTCATATGCTTTCATCTTACATTGCCAGGTATCCTTTTCTAACTTCACTCAAGTTTTCTTTAGAGGAGTTTTATATGTTATAGGCCTTCATATCTTTTAGAGTAGGAGCTTACCTTGCTTGGTCATTCACCATTTTGTATCTAGGTCATCTACATGTGTTTAAAAAGAGTTCCATTTCCATTAAAAATTTAGTATTCTTCATTGCTAGTTAGAAGATCAGGATCTCCCAATTGTTTTGTCTTTGTCATGATGTGTATTAAAAGGTTTTTAAACCCTTAGTAGGTTTGAGATAGGTGTGTGATCCATTAATCCATCAAGGCATGAACAATGTAGGTGCAGCCGCAACTTACCTTGTAAAACTATAGTGAGATGGGATTAAAGTGGTAGGTTGTCATGAGATAAACAAAGATACACACAAGTGACAAGTCAAAGAGTTTTAAAGATTGTTTCCCTCTAAGCAGGGTCTCATTAATGAATGGTTGTCTTCAATGAATGGTTTTGTATCAAAACCATTTGAAGAGGTTCAAATTTATAGGGTAGTGGCTCAATGTTCTCTTTATGTTTGATCTCGACTCTAGTTTATGGTTATTGGATCTGTAAAAGGAATATAATACTTGAGCCATGTTTCTAGCATGAATTGTACTTGTGACTAATCAAGCATTGAGAATTGTACAAGCTATTTCAATAGTTTGATACTTTTAAGGGTAGTTGAGGAAAATAAGAAAAGGTTTGTATCAAGTTTGCACAATGGTAGAAGTGTCTTTTCCCATTGCAAAGCTTGGTTCTATGAGTTCTAAGTTGGGTTCTAAGAATGAGAATGATTTACTAGAATTTGTGAATTATGTGTAGGTCTGAGCTAAATTCTTTTTCAATCATCTGGCAGAGATTACAAAATGCTTGAAAATAGAGCTTGGCATAGAAAACATAAGCCATGTGAAGCATTAGCCTCAAAAAAAAAAAAATGACAAAGCCATGATAAATTAGTCAAAGTTGCAAAGGATTATAAACAAGGTTAAGGATAGTCATAAGTAGAGAATAATTTCACATAGATGACAACCATTGAATGTGCTTGACAATGGAAATTCCTATGAGGTATTATATACAAGGATTCAAAGAAGATAAACACAGAGTCATAGTAGTGTTTCATCATGCAATGTATATAAAATAAATTGCATATGATGTTGACCATGGTGGATTTGGCTATGATTATGAAGATAAATTGATTTGATGCCAATAAGATTGTTGAACAAGGTCAAGAATTTCTAGTGACAAACCATGGTTTAGAGGGAAATGCTGATGATGAGATCATGGGAAAGAATTATGAATGCATGAATACCTTCTTAAAAATCTATGCATTACATCAAGATTTTTAAGATTCTCTATGAGAATAATGGAATGAAGCAAATGAAGTCAAGAAGTTTTTTGTAGATCATAGAGCAACTAAGAATAAGATAATGCATCCATGACAAGGAAAAGACAATCTTTTAAAAAGACACTCTACAGATCCTAAAGGATAGTCACAAACTTTGTCAAATGATAAATGTTCATGATGATTAATATAATGTCATGAACATTGAGAAGAAATCTCTTATAGGACTATTTTAAAATAAAGACAATCGTATGTCCAAAGAAAGGGATAGTCCCTTTAAAATGACAGATTCACTTTTGTTTTTCTAGCTCTAGTTTATCTCATGGTGTTTTGGTGACCCTGAGATGGTTTGAGATAAAGGAACCTAGAATAGTGACTCAAGAATTCTATGAGATTCAAATGGCCACAATCAAAGCCTATTTTCATGGTGGACTATGTTTGACAATCAAGGTTTCAATTTTTTTGCAAATGAAAAAGTGACAGGGTTTGTAAAATGGAATAGTTATGCATGGAGAAAAGGTCTTAGAGGTTTTAAAGATTATGCAAATTTGGAACTTAGTAGGTATGGTGATAGCATGAACAAAAAATGACATGATGAGAAGGAGTAGCCAATGGTTTAGAGGGGATGCAATGATAGTCACATGAATGGACAATCACATGAATTTTTAAGGATTTTATAGGCCAAGAAGATCACAAAGCGAAGCATGGGGTTAGAAATCAAAATAAATAACAGCCGATATCATAGTTTTGCATATCAAAAGACAACTTGAAGACTTGATCATAGTATACGATGCTAAATAACCATCAAGAAGATAGTCATTTTATTGATTCATGATAAGGGGCATGTGATAGTCTAAAGAAGCAATGGAAGTGGAAAATGTAAAGTGACAACAAAATAAGATGACAAAAAAGAAAAATTCAGTCTTGTAAAATTTTACATACATTGGTGAAGTTGAAGGTAATTGAACATAGTGTGGAAACTTGTGGTGAGAAACATAATGATGATGACAAGAATATTTACAAGGAAGAAACTTTGTTCTCTCCAAAATCAGAGATAGTAGTTTCATAACTACAAACTTTTTTTCTAATTACGAATGATAAAGGGAGATTTATGTCAAGGAAATTTTCTTCAAACCTTGAGAATTATTGGTAAAAAGGATAGAGGTCAAATCTCAAAATGGATAGTCATAAAATTTGCAAAGGGATGAATTCTACTAAGAGGGAAACATTTAAAAATTGCTAAGTGTGTCATGTCAAAAGGTATATGATGTGAAAGAAAGAAAAATGGAACTTTATCCTACACTCCAAGGAGTTTAGACATAGTCAACCTTCAAAAACCACATGGCCTGCAAAGTTGCATGAGGATGACACAATAGATAATGTATGGAAATTTAAGAAGACTTATGATCTATAATAATTCAAGGGAGTTTAAGTTTCCAAGCACATCTGGATAAGTTTTTTTTAAGGAATTCATGGAAGGGTGATTGAGCAATTAAGGGACAACATACAAGCATCTATGGGAAGTTTTTGAGCAGTAAAGGAAAATTTGGTGACAAGGATAGCAGTTGGAGCTTCTTGAGGACAGTTGTAGGTATATGGAGCCATGTGGTAACTTTAGGATGAGGTGGAAGGCATCTTGGAGGAGGTAGTTGATGTTTTTTTCATGATGTGGAAGAAAAATAGGAGTAGTTGGAGACTTTTTCCAACTATTTCCAGGCATCTAGGGGTAGTTTTAAAGGTCTTATCCATTACCAAGTCAAAGAAGGTGGTTTTTCTTCATCAATGAAGCAAGTTAGAGTAGTTTGAAGGGGTGTTTTTTCCATAAATCAGTTACATCCAACCCAATAGGTCTCCTAATCCATTATTCTTTCTTAATTTCTCTCCTAGATTCTCTCTCATGGGTTGAAGGGATATAGGAAAGTTTGAACTTAGTTTCAAACTAGTTCTTTTAATTTTGAGTGATTTGTAGCTAGTTCAAGCTCTTTTCAAATTGAAAACAAGCATTGTAACTCAAAAACCAATCAATCATATGACTGATTTTCTCAAATGTAACACTTTTTCAAGCAATGAAGACAACTTATTTTAGATCCAAACTTGTGTAGTATTTCTTTCGCATCAAGTTTAGTTAAATTTTTTCCTTTTATGTCATTGTTTACATGTGTTCTATTGTTTCAATTTTCTGTGTTTGAGTGCAAAACCTCAAAATATGATAAAAAAAAAAACATTTGTAAATAGATTCAAACATAATCATGCAGGTTATAGATTGTGGCAAAAATTATAAGGTTATCCTAGTTGTGAAATATCTCATTTTCCTTCTAGGATAACATCAACAAGTGCCCTTTTTATGAAATATTAATGTGTGAGATGTTAAAAATATAGATTGTGTAGAAAAAATTTATGTTCGAACCATTGTAAGTTCAAGACAACAAGTTATAGGTATTAGAGAACAATTTGGCGTATCACCTAGTTAGCTATAGTTAATCATTTTCAAGCATTTTAAGTTATTTATAGCCTTCTTCTTACCTTTTTCCTTCAAAATAAGTAGGATTGATTAATTTCTAGGTGATCATTCAAGAGGAACCAACCTTCTCTAGAGGTTCATTCCAATTTTTAGGCAACCCACAGGCCTAGGAATGCTCCCATGTATCAATAGTTAGCTAAGTTGATAACTTAGCTTCGGGTGCCTACTTTGTTGATAATAGTTCTATAGGCCCAAACCCCTTCTAGAAATTTGGCTACCCAATCCTTTCTATAAATTTGTATTGTATTGGTCAAGATGTTCTCAATTTCTCTATTTGTCACTTATGTCTGCCTATTGGCTTGAGGATGATAGGGTGTGATATTTTTGTCTCTGATCTCATACTCTTTAACCAATTTGGCGATCAAATTTGATGTAAAATAGGGACCTTGGTTTGTGAAAACTTCCCTTGGAACTCCATACCTTGTGAATATGTCTTCATATAGAAAATTTTCCACACTCCCATCTCTTACAAACTGCAAAGCCTTAACTTCTACCCACTTTGTAAGATAATCCATGCATACCAGTACATACTCCTTATTGTTTGATGTTGGTGAGATGGGTCCAATTAAGTCTAACCCCCATTTATCAAATGGTGTTATTGATAACTATGGATGCAATGGAAATTCATCTATCTTTGTTGGACTTCACATTCTCTAACACCTATCACAACTCCTAGTGTACTTTACGGCATCCTTATGAAGAGTTGGCCAACAATGGCTAGTATTTAGAATCTTTAGTGATATCCTTTTTGCTACAAAGTGTCCCCCATATAGTTCATCATGGCATGCTCTAAGGATATCATATATCTCATCTTATCTAATACATATTATCATTATATTATTTGGTTCTATGTAGAATAAGTAACCATTTATCCATGAGTAGGGAAAAAATTTATGAACCAATTTCCTCTTTTCTCTAGGTGAGAAATGAGATGGTGTATTTCCTACTACTAGATAGTTGGAAATATCAACAAACCAAGATGTATATAGAGATAGAGAAAATAAATGCTCATTTGGGAAGGAATCTATGATCCTAAGAATTTTATCCTTCTCTAACGTGCAAAATAACTAAAAAATGCCAGTGATAAAAGACCAAGGACACCTCAAGATTAGCCAAAGGAGTGATATAACAAGAAGGAAATGGATAAAAAAAAATACAAACGATTTCACCTTCCTTGCTGTTGATGTCTCCTTGATTGGCCCTCGCTTGGGATGATTTTGTGTGCTCCTTAGATGATTTCTTGAGTGACTAAATGCAAGATTAGATGTGCAAAATGATTAAAAGAGATGGCTAAATGATGGCAAAGGATTGAAAATGCAAATTGGCAGCATGTAGTTATGAAAATTCAAAAGTGTTCAAAAATGCCCTTGAAGAGGGGGTATTTATAGAGGAACTTGAATTCTCTAGAGAATTCAACGGTCAAGATGCATCCAACAAGGCCAAGATGAAGGGCTATGGTGGGTTGAGAACCCACAAGCTCTCACATCTTGACATGTGGATGGTGAAGTGGCTAAGGGGAGATGAGGTGTAAGTGAGGTGTCAAGAAGGTACATGAGGTGGAGGAAGGACAAGCACCTTGGGGAGTGAGGAGATTTCCACAAAAAGGGATTTCTTGTCCCCAAGTGGAAGTGAAAGGGACATTTGAGGAATTTTGGAATTCCTCAAAAATCTACATGGGAAAAGGAGAGGTGGTTGGGAATATAAATGTGAATTAAAAATTCACATTCCTAGGAGGATCTAGAGGATAAAAGGTGGGCTCCAAAAAGGTGGGACTTGGTCACATGTGGAGATTGTGACAAGTCCAAGGTTCTAGAAGCCTTGGAAGGATGGAATGTGAATTAAAAATTCACATATAAAAGAGGGAATCTAGGACAAATAAAAAGGAATTAAAAATTCCTTAGGGGAAGAGTTGACCAAGGTAATCGATTAAGATTAATTAACTCAAGAATTAGAAGATAAATGAGGATTAGAAGCCAACTTGCAAAGTTGGAGGATGTGACATCCTAATCAAGGATTAGGCATGTGCACATCCTTAATGAAGAAATTAGGAGATGGATTAGGATTAGATGAAAATGACATGTGAGGAATTAAATAAATGTATTATTTATTTAATTCATTTGATGAAAAGGATTAAGAGGGTAAGGTATTTAATTATTAATTAAATACCTTAGGGATTTGGCAAAATTAAAGATATTAATTAAATAATAGTAATATTACTTAATTAACTTGGATAAGAGGATGTTTAGATGAAAAGTGATAAATTTGGATAAATTAAGTGTCCAAATTTGGATGTCTACATTTTGCCCCTCTTTGAGATGGTGCTATGAAGTAGCATCATTTCAAAGAATATTAAAATATAGAACCTAGAAGAAGATGGTTAGATTGGAAAAGATGCCTGAGTCATCAAAGGGATGACTAGGAAGAAAGATTATGGGGGTGAAGATGAAGAGTAGGGATTGAGGATGCCCCCTCGAGAGGACATGCGGGTTGAAGAGAACACGTGTGTGCTCTCGAAATAGATGATGTGATGCAAGGGGAGATGAGGAAGATGATACCAAGTGATGGGTAAGAGAGTAAGTGATATGGGGATGGATGAAGCACAAATGGATTTCAAAAGGTGATATTGCCCCAGTCAAGGTATAATCCAAAATGGGTTGAGGATGGATGGAGTGTTGTCAATGAGGGAATGAAGGATCCCGAAACAACACGAGGATAGGGAAGGATACATCCCCCTAAGTGGTATTGATGAGGGAAGGATACATCCCAAAACACCACTAAAGGATAGGGAAGAATACCTCCCAATGATGATGATGAAAGTGTTGTTGATGAGGGAAGGATACATCCCAAAACAACACTAAAGGGATAGGGAAGGATATTAATGGATGATGATGATGATGGGTCAAGGCTGGTAATGAGACTGGGGACAAGACCAAGGATTTGATTAGGTGATTTGTATGAGATTGAACAGATGAGGAGAAGATTGATATGTGAGATGGAGAGAAGGATCTTAAGATTTGGTTTGATATCCAAAGATTTGGACTATAGCTAGACGAAAGCTCAAATTAGGGGTTTGGTTAAGCTCAGATTGGGATAAGATTAAAGCTCAGATGAGGATTGGATTGAAGACTAGAATGATTGAAGGATATGATTGGATTGATTCGACACCGAGTTTCGGGGTTTAAAGGGGCTAAGGTGTTGACAATCAGATTTTTCCCGATTTGGCAATTTTCAAAAATTGTCAAATTTTGCCATTTTAGGAAACCTCACGGATATACTTTTGGGAGTCCCAATTTTTTCCAAGAAATACCCAATATTGAGATAGGATGAATTGCCAACTAACATCCCAAATTCGAGATATGAATTTCGAGTTATGAGTGAAAACAATTTTTCAAAATGTTGGAAAAAAACACTAAATTGGGATTTTGAGGGTCAAGATGAAAGTTTGAGGGCCCAAAAATGTGCCAAACGGGTTCCAACAACTTTTAAAAGAATTAGTTGGAAATCCACTCATTATCTCATCACGCAACTACCCGTCAAATTTCAGCTCAAACGAACACCCGAGTCAAAAGTTATGGCCTCCGAAAGTTTGGTGTAAAAATCAAAAATCAATTTTGAAAATTTCAAGACATGGGTTTTGTTTGTTAGGAAAAATAAGGAAATGGGTCGGAATTGGTTTTTTGAAAAAAATAGTAAAAACATGAATTTTGGGGGGTCAAAGGTTGGCGGGTAGGGGCGTAGCCGCCCCGACTGGGGGAGGTTCCACCTTGGATGGGGGCAGTTCCACCCCTCTGCGGTGGGGCGGTTCCGCCCCGCTGCAGTGGGGCTCTTATGCCCCAACTGGGGGTGGTTCCGCCCCACCGCGGTGGGGCGGAGCTGCCCCGACTAGGGGCGGTTCCCCCCCACTGTGGCGGGGCGAAGCCGCCCCAACTGGGGGCAGTTCCACCCCGACTGGGGGCGGTTCTGCCCCACTGCAGCAGGGCGGTTGTGCCCCGACCAGGGGCAGTTCTGCCCCACTACAGTGGGGTGGTTCCACCCCGCTGTGGCAGGGCGATGTCACCCCAATTGGGGGCGGTTCCGTCCTGCTGCGGTGGGGGGAGCCAGAGGGCAGGACTGAGGAATACAAGGGGGAAGAGAAAGGGTGAAGAGGTAGAAAAAATGATGGAGGGATGGGGGGATACATGCAAGATGATGAAAATGGAAAATGAAATGCAGTCCTAATGCAATTTGCAATCTTTGGAGCACTGATTTTTGCTATAGCATAAGACACAAGATGCCAGGGTATGAAGAACTAAGGCGAATTAGTGTCTAATGCATAAAACAAACACAACAGACAAAAAGGCTATCCCAACACCCCAAAGTCACAATGACCTTGGTTGGGCAAGGTATTTAGATAACCACAAGCACAAAAGGATGCCCCGGCATAACACAAGACCTCAGGGATCTTGGTGGGTACTATGTGGGACAACCAAGAAGACACAATCAAACAAAAGAGCAAGATATGCCCCTATGTTGACCAATCAAAACACACCATAATATGATAGATCATGGTGGCCTTAACAAGTGATGATAGAGAGCTCAAATGATAAACAAAATCCAAAAGTATCAAAATATCACAATCAATTTCAAACGTCCATTGCCATAGGATTAAGGGGATGGATGGGATTGATGAGGTCTGTTAAGAAGGATGCATCCTGTTGAGACCAAAGATGATGGATATGAAACTAAAATATTGTTATGACGTGGGATGTTCAAAATCAATTGGATCTCATGATACAAGTGGATCTCATTTGTTAAGAACCAGCTAGATAAGAGCATAACTTGACAACACAACACAAGAGAGATAAGACATGAGATTGACACACCCTAAAGACATAGGGGCTCGAGGGCCAATCAAATATTAGCCTTGCCTACATGAAAGCGCAGAGCCCTCGTAGTTAAGTGAAAGGTGGATGATTGACCAAGATGGAGGACGTGATGGATGGTAAAGATAGAATGGACAAAAGGAGAAAGACCGATGATAGATAATAGAAGAGCAAAGTGGACAATGAAGATCGATGATGGAACCCCAGGGGTGGATCAAATGATCGACCTTGCCTACGTGAAAGTGTAGGGGCAACGTAGTTTGACAAGACCAAAGGCAAACAATGGATAAAGGATGATAAGATGATAGGATAAGTTAATAAAAAGGTGGGACCGATACGACAAGATAGGATAGACCTGTTGGATTGGATAGGATGATGACGATCACATAAAGCTCAGGGATGGGATAGTTATCAAAGCATTAAAATGACTTGGGATGATGATATGATAGATAGATGAGTGATGAAAAGTGATAGGAGATTGGAAAGATGTGCAAGAGAAGCAGGGGTGATGATGAAGAGATAAATGGCATTGGGTTGCATGGGGGGAGGCCTATAGCTAGATACCAATGACAATGGATTGTGAGATGGGATGAGATGGGATGAGGATAAATATGGAAGAATGGATAAAGATATAGGGATGGGGGAGGGGAGGGATTGTTTGGATGGATGGGGATATAAGGATTGGGAGATGAAAGGGATGTTGTGATAAGATATATGGATACGAAGATAAGGATGGTGAGATGGAAGGGATGTGATAGATGGATAGGGACAGAAGGATTGGGAGATGAAAGGGATGCTAGGATAGATGGATACGAAGATAAGGATGGGGAGATGGAAGGGATGCTATGATAGATGGATAGGGAGATGAAGAGATGTTATGATAGATGATGTCTCCAAGGACTATGTCACAAAGGAAGCAGATGCCCCCACTCTAGATATGCCATATATGAGGAGGCATGAAGGACAAAAGACAAGTGGATGGGAAGATAAAGGAGATAATTAGATGAGGATAGGATGGGTGGATAAGGAATATGATAGAGCATGGATGAAGGGAATGTATACCAATAGGTGTCCAAAGCATGCAGAGATAGGTGCCCTTATTTTGATCAAGATCACAAGAAGGATGGAGGGATGGGAGATAAATGGGATATGATGGTAGGATGTAGAAGATAGGTGGGATGGGGGGGATTTGTGAAGAGGATGGATAACAAGGAGACGGGTGCATAGCTAGAAGCATAGCGGATGGAGGGAATGCATATCAGGAAGTTGCCCCCAAGTGCATATGGGGATTTATGCATGACGCATGTTTGTCAGGTTTTCATTGTTTGCCAAGTTTTCATCATTGTATTTATCCAAGGCGCTTGTTTGCCAAGTTTTCACCATTGGATGGATTATTTCTCTTTACTATTTTTTTTTTTGTGGATTTTTGACTTTTTGGATGTCATGCAGAAGGAGATGGGTAAGGATAAGGAAGTGGATAAGCAGATTTAGAAGACATGTGATAAGGATCAAGGTGTTATGAGCCCATGTTTGAAGTGACTGTTGGATGTTGGTACAACCTTATTAGGCTAAATGGATTACGCATGAGGGTGAATTAGAGGGATTTGATGGGGTTGATACATGGGATAATGGATGGGATGCTGGAAAGGGTATGGATAGAATGATGGGGTGGATATGTGATGGGGAGATGTTTTAGGACCAACATTGGCACATGTGGTGGTGGATGTGGAAAGATAATAGGATTAAGGGATGGAGAATGTGGGGATAATGGAGGAGATGGAATGGTGAATTTTGGGACATAAGGACCCAAAACAGACTTAGGAGATGAAAGGGGTGTATGATTAGCTTTTGGATTAGCGACTTTGGATGTTCTTACTAATTTTGCATGTGATGGCATTGCATCTCTTTTCCTTGGGATCCACATGGTTTTGATCTTTGCTTTGGTGGGTCTTTGTGGCCTACTGATTTGATGTAGATTTAGATTTTTCTTCTCTTCACCATGTCTTTTAGAGGGGACATGGGGAGCCGTAGATTCATGTGGATGCTTGGATTTATGCATTTTTTCTTTAACATCCAAAGTGTTTTTAGTAGCAATGGGATGGGTGTGAGGAGATGGATGATGTGGAGTGATGGAGGTAGGAGTATGGGGATTATGTATAGATGGAGGATGTTTATGTATGTGCCTTTGTTGATCTGGACTATGGGGTATGTGAGAGGGATGTTTATGATGGATGAGATGGATAGGTGATGAATGGATGAAGGGATGGATAGGACAAGATGGAGGAGGTGATTTTAGGATATAGGATCCCAGAATAGACGTAGGACCTGGAGGAAACATGGGCATGGTAGATGGAGGATTGGAGATGGTAGATGGAGGGATGTAAGGACCCAAAATGGATGGAGCAGATGAAGGAGGAATATGGACGGTTGTTTTGAGGTGATACGATAGAGGAGGAGGGATGGCAGCATATGGTCTGGTGGAGCAATGGGAAGAGCTGACATTTCTTTTGGAAAAGGCTTGTTGAGGATGTCTAGAGGTTGTACCAACATTTTTGGATTGCGAGTCATGAGTAGTATATCCAAGACCTTGCAGATACAAATGTTCTTTAGCTTGGATGGGCTCCATAATACCTTGGTCATGAAGGCCTAAACCTTTTCCTTGATAGTTCATTCTCTTGAGCATTCGATCTAGGATAGGATTTTTGTTATTCTGGAAGAATGATGTGAGTTCATTATTAGGTGGAAGAGGAGGGTTGGTGTATATGCTTTGTTTTTCTTCTGTGAGGAGACCACCATGGAGGAATGTGAGAGGACCAAGGGGATATGCAAGCAGTGTGGGGATAGCATTTTTAGTCAATGATGGGGGGTCATGAGAAGGAGATGATGGGATAGCAACATCAAGAGAGGGAGTAGGGGCCATGATAGGATCTGGATTTGTGGTAGTAGGCTCATGCGATGGAGATAGAGATGGAGCAGTGGAAGCTTGAATGACAAGGGGATCATGGGATGGAATGGATGGGGGACTGTGATCTTGAGGTGGACTAGGTGGGATGGTAGGATCTTGATCTGGAGGAGGGGATATGCTGGCATGCTTTGGATTAGACTCTTGGTGTGACTCATCGTGTGCGGGAGGCATGGTAATGGAGTTTTGTTGGGACTCTTCAAGTGGGGAAGATGGAGGGATGAAAGATTCATGAGGTTCATTGGAATGGGTTTTGGTGCTACTAGGAGTGGGAGGAGTGGATTGGATTTGGGTGGATCTAGGAGTAGAGGGAGTGGATTGGAATTGGGTGTCTTCGATGGATTCAATGGTTCTCATAGTAGGAGACATGGGTTCAATGGTTTCAATGGTTTGAGCAGTACTAGGGGTGGTAACATCAATAATAGGTGTGGTAGGGAGAAGGGTCTCATCACTAGTGACCGTGGATGATGGCACAAAATGGCATGGTTCCATGACTTCAAGATGTGGAGTTGGGGATGGCTTCTTTGTCATGAGTCCTTGGAGAACTTCTGAAATGAGAGACTTGCATATGGTTGACTTGGCTAGGGTGGTAGAAATGGATGAGGGATTATGGATTGGTGGACTAGGGTTAGATGGAGGAATGGGATTGAATATAGGACGATGAGTAGATGGGGGATTAGGATTGGATGGAGGACTAGGAGTAGATGGATGAATGGGATTGGATGGAGGACTAGGAGTAGATGGAGGACTAGGATTGGATGGAGGAATAAGAGTAGATGGAGGATTAGGATTGGATGGAGGGTTAAGGTAAGGATATTGGATTGGTGAATTAAGATAGGGGGACATGGATTGTGGATTAGGACAAGAGGATGTGGTGGATGGATTATAATAAGGGTATTGGGATGGTGGATTAGGATGATGATATGTGGATGTAGGATTAAGGTAAAAGGGTGTGGATGTAGGATTAGTATGGGAAGATTGGGAAAGAGGATTACAATAGGGGGACATGGATGGGGAATTGTGATAGGAGTATTGGGATGGAAAATTAGGATAAGAGGATGTAGATGTTGTATAAGAGGATGATGTAGATGAAGGACATGACAAATATGGGGATGAAGAAGATACTAGATATCCATTGTCAAAGGTGGCATAAGGAGCATGATTAGGCATGGATGAAGACATAATGGGATAACTGGAAGGGGTGATTGGATTTTGGAAAGTGGGTGGAGAAAGATTACTAGTGACAATAGCATCAAGGGGATCTATGTCATATTCTTCTTGATCAACAAGACTTTCGTTATCGTCGTCCACGTAATTAGGGTTTCCCTTGACTACTATTGATGGGGGGTGAGGATTCATGATGATGAAAGGATAAATAGAATGGATCAAATATGTTGGATGGAGATGGATGAAAGCTCAAATTGGGATTTAAGTCAAGCTTAGATTAGGATTGGACAAAAGTTCAGATTAGGATGATTGGATGGGATTGCTTTTGATTTGATGGGATTCGGTAGACGGATGATTGGATCGGGTAGATGATGAATTTGATTAAAGTACTAGATCAATTTGATTGGATAGGATCAAATGATTAGATGATATTGATTGGATAATTGTGATTGGATGAACTTGATAGGATTGGTGTGCTTGGATTGATTAGATGATTGGAGGAATGGATTGGTTTGATTAGATAGGAAGAAACAAAAGTTACCACTAGATAGAGCTAAAAAAATTGAGCAATTTTTGTTTTTGAATGAAATTGATCCAATGGACGGTTTGTAAATGATGGCCCTAGGAAGTTAAAGGGGCGTAGTCAGCTTTCTACAATAAATCAAGGGTGTAGTCAACTTTTTGTAGTAAATCAGGGGCATTGACAGCAAAATCAGGGGTGTTGATAGTTAAATCAGGGGCGTTGACAGCTTTTTGCAATAAATCAGGGGCGATTCTGCCTTTCTGCAGCAAAACAGGGAGCGCTTCCGCCTTTCTGCAGTAAAACAAGGGCTCTTCCGCCTTTCTGCAGTAAAACAGGGGCGCTTCCACCATTCTGTAGCAAAACAGGGGGCACTTCTGCCATTCTACAGTAAAACATGGGGCGCTTTCGCCTTTCTGCAGTAAGACAGAGCTTGGTTTTGATGGCAATGGCTATGGAAAGGACACAAAATGATAAAGTAAGGCCAAAGTATCAAAGATTTCACAGATTTTCCCCAAGAAGACACTTCAAGCAAGCACAATCCTATGATTAATATTAAGGGTATGGCTAGGCAAGGTCTTAATCTAGGATGCACAAGGCTTCTAGGGAGTCCTTGATATACTCTCGGTACGTGAGGCACAACCGTGAATACCAGCACGACACAAGCGTGAGTTGAGAACCCCAACGAGATACTGAAAGGCTCAAAGCAACTCTTCATGTCTATCTAGGTATCACCCTAGCTTCGATGCTTTGCCAATTACAATGTGACTGGATTGAGGTACAACTTTTGTTCTCCCCCCTTTATATACCCCACAGGTACACGTGGTTGGAATCGTCCCTTGGGGTGATGAAATCCCCAAGTAGGTCCCACTAAAAAAAAGACACTAACCATTTCCAACTACTCCCCAGGCTCACAAGAAGTGCAAGGGGAAAGTGAAAACAAATTAATGCCCCCTTGGGTAACACAAGAATAAACAATCATAGCAAGCAATGAAGTTTATTCCCCCTAATTAGACTATGTTCCAAAACAGCAAAGATAATTTTCAAAAATCTGATCAAATAGATGGCCCTGCAAACAATTGTTAGTTGTCTTCTTCTTCATCTTTGGTCAATTATGCCATAATACACTACAAAAAGTTAGCAAAAAATACCAATATCCTTGCCAAAACAATGTTAGAGGGTTACTACTTGATAATAGCACAAAACGGGAGCAAAAACGAAGCTAAAATGACTATTTTACCTTCCAAACTGTGTTGTTTTGGGGTGCTTCTGCCCTTCTACAGCAAAATGGGGGCACTTCTGTCTTTCTGCAGCAAAATGGGGGTGCTTCCACCTTTCTGCAACAAAAATGGGGGCACTTCTGCCTTTCTACAACAAGAGGTTAGAGGGCGCTTTTGCCTTTCTACAACAAACTTTATCATATTTTCAAGAAAAAAGGAAAGTTGTGCCCCTCCCACTGCAAGAAAAGCGTTAGAAAAACCTTCTAAATATATCCCTAATTGCAGCAAACTTGTTAGAAGAAAATAAAACTTTCGGATGTAGGGCACTTCTGCCTTACTGTAGCAGACAAGAGGGCGCTTCCGCCTTTTTGTGGCAAGGCAGAGGGCGCTTCCGCCTTTCTGCAGTAGAATAGAGGGCGCTTCTTCCTTTCTGCGGTAAAGCAGAGGGTGCTTCCACCTTTTTGTGACCTTTTCTTACACAATTCTTAGCCAAAACAAAGGTTAAATGCAAGAACCCATTTGTGGGTCCCATCGGGCATGCTAGAAATGTGATCCTAAGAATTTTATCCTTCTCTAACGTGTAAAATAACTCAAAAATGCTAGTGATAAAAGACCAAGGACACCTCAAGATTAGCCAAAGGAGTGATATAACAAGAAGGAAATGGATAAAATGAAATAGAAACGATTTCACCTTCCTTGCTGTTGATGTCTCCTTGATTGGCCTTCACTTGGGATGATTTTGTGTGCTTCTTAGATGATTGCTTGAGTGACTAAATGCAATATTAGATGTGCAAAATGATTAAAAGAGATGGCTAAATGATGGCAAAGGATTGAGAATGCAAATTGGCAGCATGTAGTTATAAAAATCCAAAAGTGTTCAAAAATGCCCTTGAAGAGGGGGTATTTATAGAGGAACTTGAATTCTCTAGAGAATTCAACGGTCAAGATGCATCCAACAAGGCCAAGATGAAGGGCTATGGTGGGTTGAGAACCCACAAGCCCTCACATCTTGACATGTGGATGGTGAAGTGGCTAAGGGGAGATGAGGTGTAAGTGAGGTGTCAAGAAGGTACATAAGGTGGAGGGAAGGACAAGCACCTGGGGAGTGAGGAGATTTCCACAAAAAGGGTTTTCTTGTCTCCAAGTGGGAGTGAAAGGGACATTTGAGGAATTTTGGAATTCCTCAAAAATCTACATGGGAAAAGGAAAGGTGGTTGGGGATTAAATTGAATTAGGAGGATCTAGAGGATAAAAGGTGGGCTCTAAAAAGGTGGGACTTGGTCACATGTGAGATTGTGACAAGTCCAAGGTTCTAGAACCCTTCTAGAAGCCTTGGAAGGATAGGAATGTGAATTAAAAATTCACATATAAAGGAGGGGAATCTAGGACAAATAAATAAATTAAAAAATTCCTTGGGGAATGGGATTGACCAAGGTACTGATTAAGATTAATTAATCAGTAATTAGAAGATAAATGAGGATTAGAAGCCAACTTGCAAAAGTTGGAGGATGTGACACATCCTAATCAAGGATTAGGCATGTGCACATCCCAATGAAGAAATTAGGAGATGGATTAGGATTAGATAAAATGATGATGTGAGGAATTAAATAAATGTATTATTTATTTAATTCATTTGATGAAAAGGGGATTAAAGAGGGTAAGGTATTTAATTATTAATTAAATACCTTAGGGATTTGGCAGAATTAAAGATATTAATTAAATAATAGTAATATTACTTAATTAACTTGGATAAAAGGATGTTTAGATGAAAAGTGATAAATTTGGATAAATTAAGTGTCCAAATTTGGATGTCTACATAATCATCAACAACATCTTCTATTGATTGAGTTGGTAGCTTGGATAGAAAATCCACCACTACATTTTCTATACCTGGCTTATCCACTATGGTGATGTCAAATTCTTGGAGTAATTAACAACCATCTAAAAAGCCTACCATTGAATATTGGTTTATTCATTAAATATCTTATTGTTGTGTGATCAGTGTGTATGAACACATGATATCCTATGATGTAGTGTCTAAACTTATTTATTGGATAAACAAATGCCAATATCTCTTTCTTTGTCACTATATAATTGAGTTCTACCCTTTGTAGATTCTTTTTGATATACTATATAGCATACTCTTTCTTGTCTTATGTCAAAGCACTTCCCCTATAGCAAAATCAGAAGCATTTGTATGGATGTGGAAAGGTAAGGTCCAATTTGGCCCTCTTAAGATAGGTGCTTTGGTTAATGATTCCTTGAGTGCTTCGAAAGAGTGTTGACAAATAGTTGTCCACTCAAATTCTGCATCTTTTGTGAGAAAAAAAAATAGTGGGGCTAAAATTTTTCTAAAGTATTGAATAAATATTTATAGTACATGTCCTAGAAGACTTCTAACATCTTTTTGTCTTTAAGGCACAGGGAGTGTTGAGATCACTTCAATTTAATTGGAATCCACTTGAATTCCATCTTTTGACATAAAATGTCCCAGTATAATTCCTTTTTCATCATCATGAAATATTTTTCATGACTTAGTGATAAAAAAATTTCTTGACACCTTTTCAAGACCTTCTCCAAGTTACCAAGTGCTTCATTATATATATCCCCATAAGTTATGAAATCTTCCATGTAGACTTTCATGGAATCATGTGCAAAATATGAGAAGATACTCACCACTTCCCTTTGGAAAGTGGTTGGAGCATTACATAGCCTAAATGGTAGGACAAAAATAAGCATATGTGCCCCAAGGGCATGTGAAATTTTCCTTATCTTGATCCTTTGGAGATATCTTAATTTGGTTATAGCCACTAAATCCATCTAGAAAAGAGTACTTTTCCTTAATAGTGAATCAAGTGCTTGGTCAATAAATAGTAGTGGAGAGTGGTCCTTCCTAGTGGAAGCATTTAATTCGCTATAATAAAAACACTCCAATTTTTTCCTTTCTTTAGTACAATGACTAAAGGTGACACCCATTGATTGTCAGAAATAGGATAGATGAAGCTTGCATTAATCAATTTTTTTAATTCTATTTTAACTATATCTCTAAGTGTAGGTTTCATCCTCCTTTGGGGTTTCCTTATGGTTTTAAAACCATCATTTTTGTATATTCTATGCATACACAATGTTGGGTCATTCCCCTTCTTTTCACGGAAATCCCATGCAAAGGCTGCTACATGTACCTTCAACATAGTGGTTAGGGAGGTTTGTTGTGCAACAATTAATTCACTGTTAACATTCAACATTTTACCTGACATAATTTAAAGTATTGTTTTTTGTTTGAAGTGATGAGAGGTCAAGTCCTACTATATCTAGGACACATTGTTGTGGTAGTAAAGTATGAAAAATTTGGGGGATTGGCTTAGATGAATTGGCAAGGATAACATTCTACAAAGGATCTTGCAAACATGTCAAGCAGTCTTTTTGCTAGGAGTCCCTATCATAGTTATTTTGTATGATGTTTACTATTAAGTCATTCTAATTTGAAAATTAAAACACTTTCCAAGTTGTCATAGTTCATTTAGCAACTTTTTGACAACTAAAAGATAATTACAAATTTCCAATTAATAATTAAAAAACAAAGCAAGGTTAACACACTTTCTCAACAATGAAGAATAGTGTGAATCGTGTATTGAAAATGATGAAAATAGTACCATTAGAGGTAGCAACACATCCTGTGGGTCTTAAAGAAGTTGTAACAAGTTTTGAAATAACAATTAGTGAATATATAAAAATTCATTCCAATGTTCAAGTTGTGGGAATTCGGGGTATGGGTGGATCTAGGAAGACCACTTTGGCAAAGGAATTGTATAATAAAAAAATTTCATTTCTAGAAAAATCTAGTTTTACATTTTTTATATTAGAAATGTTGCAAGCAAAAATGAGTTGCATATAAAAAAGAGACACTAATGGAACCCTCAAAAATTTTTGTTCCATCTCAAACCCTTGTCACATTTGGATGTAGGGTTGTTTTTTGGGGGTTTAGGGTTTTATTCATTATAAATGCTTGTAACGTTCTATTTGGTCATTGACTTCTTATTGCCCGTTGTCGGTCACTTTAAAACCTCTTATGTCTATCACTATCTTCGAGTGACCGGTCCTTCTCACCTAGGCCTGAATGTCTTAATTTTATAAGGTTAAATAAAGGTCCCTTTTGGCCTTTACATCCTTTTCATTATTATGACTTAGGAGTCTTTGAGCCCTTTTCTATCTTGTCATCCTTAGAGGGTCCCCTCCATTAGAACAACTTATAAGCACGTGCCTAAAATTTTTCACTTAAATCTCGTCAGCCATCTTATTTTATTGCTCATCACTAATTAGTTCAGAAGTGCATGTTTCAAATTGGTGATGAGCAATGAAGTAGTATTTCTTTGATATCACTCATCGAAAATAGCTACCAAATCTCTTAATTTGAACGCAAAATGAACAATGTTCCTTGTATTGTTGAGGAATCGCTTATCACTAATGGCTTTTGAGCCTTCAATATTGTAATAGCGATGAGTGATGCCCCCAGGCCTTATGTTCTTATTTTCATCACATATCACGGATATGTTTTAAGTGCTAAGTTCCACATTAGTGATGTGCAATACACAAATGTCACTATGAAGATCTCTCATCATGAATTGCTTACAAACTGTATGAGGAGAATTAACGATGATGATGGCCTAATGTTTTTATATTTTTTCTCTCATCATGAATTCATTCCTGAGCTTAATTTCCAAAATCGTGATGAGTGATGAGATTCTCTAAAATATTTCTTTCACTAATGTGATAAGATCTTATGTGTGATTTATTTTGTACCACTCATTTTCATGCAAGTGTATGTGTCTGAATCTTATTTCTTCACTACATCTCCCATCGCCGATAGGAACCAAGGTGCAAAGTTTGAATTAGCGATGCATGATGGAAGGATGAACATGATCAAGGATGGGCCATAGATCTGAAGGCCAATATTTGATCACAGGGATGTTGACATCATTGATGAGGCCAATGAAAGACAATATACATTCGTGATAGGTGATGGCTATTGCATGAAGAGGAAACATGGCATAATCCTGAGGGCTTCGCATAAAGCAAAAAGGAAAGTAGCGAGATGACTGGAGAACCATTGATGTGGTTTTGAAATAGGATGATCCAACGGACTAAGCTTCATCATGACAATACTTTCATCGTTGATTGCACCCTAAAATTTTGGGAAGATCAATGATGAGCGATGAAGTGTATAAGGAAATATTCTCTCTAAAAAACACTGGTCTTATGTACTTTTCCAATATTAATGAAGGAGCATGGATCAGGTTGGTGATACATGCTAATTCTTAGATTGTGTATGATTAATCAAGATTAAAGGAAAATGTGGTAGCATTTGAGGAGGCATCGCTATTTTCTAGGAACAAGTTGCTAATGGCTAAAAAATGATGCTCATGATCGCTATAGGTGAAGTTTTAATTGTCTTAAGATCAATGGCCCAAATTCAAAGCTGAGTTGTTAATTTATCAACTCACTCATGTGAGGATTTCTTGAATCATTAATTTTGCATGCTCAAAATTGTCTATTTAATGCAGGTTGATCACTGTTCATTTGCACAATCTTTCCAGTCTGTAGTGAATGTAAGGTGTAGTGTGAAGAAGAGTGAGAGGTTGTTTGTTTTTCCTAAGTTTAATATTGAATGTTCTTGTCCTGAGTAAGTTGGTTTTAAATTCAAGGGTTCTCTAGTATGGTTAGGAATTTATGTGTTGGATTGGTTACACTTGTTTGGGTTTGTAGGGGTGTCTCCCTATACCTTTTTCTTAAATTATTAAATTATACTTGTTCTAGGGATGAGGAAAACTAGTATGACAATTTAGCCTGTTAGAAGGTCTAGCCGAATCAATGTATTTGAGTGCCATGAGGATATATTTGAGAAAGAGGCCCAGGATTCTCCTAAGGTTTCAAAGGTTAAAAGGAGGGCTAGAGGTCATAAGAAGAAATCAATTGTGCAGAGTACATACAAGTTGAGAAATAGGACCATTCTGAGAGAAATGGTCAAGTTCAAAGTCAAGGAAATGGCTCACCTGGTGAAGAAGGCTACAGAAAAAGATAAAAGTCATAAGGCCTACTTGGGAAAATAAAATTCTCCTATTGTGCTCTCTTATACTCATTCAGACATTGACTCAGGCTATGGCTAGTACCTTCTTTCTCTGGTGCCATATGGGAGCTCTGACGACAATGTGGTGATGGTCCCTCCAATTTCATCAAGGATAAGGAGCAGGCATGCATTCTCATCAACGACTCTGAATAGGGTCACCTCCTTGTTTCTATTTTTTATGACACCATGGTATTTTTATAGGAGGTATTTGTTTCAACATTTTTGTGGTTTGTCTTTTCCTCTTCCATGCTGATGTGGAAATCCTTTGGCTGATATGATATGGAATATTTTTTGTTCAACATGGAAATGGTGACAATGACTAATGGTATCATACACATGTGTTTTTTTTTTTGTCCTCCCCTATTCCCAAATGATTGCATAAAAACTTCTTGGGGAGTTCTTTGAGGAATTAGTTGAAATTAGGTTTTTGAAATGAAATGAAATTGAAATTGTAACTTAGTCGGATTCTTGTTGCTCCCCTATTTATAAAGGGGGTTGAATGGCTGATAAAAGCAAGTTCAAAAATTTTGAGTCCAATATAGGTCAAGGTGAATGCTATGCTCTTGGAGCAAATAGAAAGTAAATAGATACATTAGCAAATATATCAGAAGCTAATCTAGGGTGAAATTTGTAGTGTACGAAGATCTCAAATATGGTTTTACAAAGTAAAATCAACAATGAAAAGAATATTAGTTCTAAAATATTGTTCTCTTGTATATCTTTCTTTTGAATTATGAATGAAGTTGTTAAGTATAATTTCATTTGTCTTCTATCATTTGCACTAAATGAATGGGCTTATTTTTTGCTTCAGTTCAATGAGTTGATTACATGCTAAAATGAGGCCATTAGTTTGTGGGAAATGGATACAGGATATGATAAGGAAGCAATATTTTAAAACATAGTGAGTTATATGCTACAAAGTGACATGCTAATAGTCCATTAATTTCTGATGTTCAATCATAATTGTATTATTGATTTGCTACAAGTTATGACTCCATTATTCCCTCAGATAGGGAACTGGTTGTTTTATTAGTTTATCTCATGGATGTCTGAGCTAGTAATGAATTTGGCTGAGGATTTGAAATGGAAATGAATTATTAAATATACTTTAAATTTCACTGCACCAACGTTCAAGTATCAACGTATTCCCTACAACAAATAGTAATTTCATAACAGGACTACCAAGCCTTAGATGATGTTGGTTTCTTAAGGAGTACCTTTCTGAGGAAATGTTCTTGATTAAGTTGAAATATTATGAGCGTAAGTAGGATTACCCTCTTGGGTCTCACAAAGCCCGAAGAGAAGAAGTGAAGTTCTAAATGCTTCACTTAAGTGTTGGTCAATCCTCAACCTTGTGATAATTGAGTTCTAGTAGATTCATAGGTAAGGATTGAGATTAAGTTTGGTTCTTAAAAAATAGCCAATAGAAATCATGACTCCTTTGAGGAACTACTTGGGAAAATAGTTTTAGTCCAATAGCTTGCCTTGATAGATTCACAGAGGTTCTAAATACAAAGTTCTCATCGATAGTGAGTGGCAACTCCAAAGAAATTTGTACCAGTAAGAAAAAGAGAGGGTGAAAGATGAAGAATCTCAAAATGGAATCAATTGATGGAAGTTCCTTCATATGGTTGAAGTTTCATCCTCTACAAAGGAAAAAGAAACTCTGCGAAGAACCTAGAACAATGTGATATCTACAAATATATCTAGGTATTTTCCCTCTTTTTTTTACTTCAAATAAGAATTAATTGTGTCTAAGAGCCATTTTAGAGATATGGAAGAAATATGTTATTCCTAATTCAATGAGTTAAAGCACTATGGAATAGAATAGTTATGGTCATTTTGCATACATCTGAGTTAAATTTTGTAAGAACCTAAATGAAATGTAAGAAGTATTCTTACTTTTGTGATATGCCTTTCAAAGATTGTAAAGGCATAAACTACACTTGAGTTGTGCATTTACCATAGGGTTAGTATTTGAAGAATGAATAGAGATACAAACGAGATGTATTTTTTCCCTGTCTTCTCTGGTAAAATGTCAAATACAAATATACCAGTCATGCAGCTCCTAGAATACCCACAAAGGAAGTTCTCTATTGAGAGATATAAATCTTTAAGCTTTGGAGATATCATATTTTTCCCTAACAAGATTCCTAATGATATTAGGAAACATTTACCAAAGTTTGTAGGGAAAAAATATGAGTCAACTTCTAAGCACTTAAATGCATTCACATATGTAATGGGTGAATTTGAAATAAATCATGAGGATGTTGTCATGAAGTTTTTTGCTTAGTCAGTAAAAGAAGATGCCTGAGACTAGTACTCATATTTAGCAGAAGGTTATATAGTTTCATGGAATGCCTTTATGATAGAATTTATAAAACAATTTGGTGAAAGGATTAGTCCAAATGAGGTAAGAAGGAGATTTAGGGAAATCAAACAAGAGGAAGAAGAGTTGTTCTCTTCTTCTACTCTCAGATTCATGAGAGTAGTAAATGATATTCCTAAGTATTTAAGGCCTAGTGATGTAGAATGTTTACTTACATATCTAGGTACTTGTGACAATAAAATGATTTATTTGATAAGGGATAATGAACCTACAACATTGAAACAGGCGTATTGTATTTCTATAGATATAGAAAATACTATTAAATACTCAATGATGAAAGGGTATATGGATGCAAGTGTTTGTCCTCCTCGTACACATTATAAAGATGAAGTAAATAGGAAAGAAAAGGATGATCAATATAATGGTGATATGGATGATTCATTTTGTTCATCCTCTCAACATGTTAATCTTGACCAAAATCAAGAAAACTTTCAACAATGTCCAGATAATAATGATCAAGAATTGATAATTCAGAAATCATCTAGTATGAAAAGGAGTAAAGAGGAATCACCATATGAATTATTGGCAAGGTTTTTGGATTCCTTGTTAGAAATCCCTAAGAAGCTAAGACCTAAGAATTCAATCTACGTTGATTTTTTATGTGAAATTTATGAACTAGGGCTTAGTACCTTGCATCAAGAATTAAAACTTCAAGACTTTGATCAAATAATTGATTCAATAAAAATTGTTGAGGAAGCAAAGCATGATTATGAACAAACTGCGAGGTTTCAAAATGACAAGAATGATACCCTTAAAAATGGCAGTTACGATGGTGTAACATGCTATCATCACTTCCCAACTTTTTTGGCCATTTGACAAGCATGCACCATCTAAATTTTAGTCATTATGATGCATTGAAGATGTTGCCAAATTCTTGTAAGAAGCTCACACTACTGCAACATCTTCATTTAAATAATTGTACGAATCTCACCTTACAATTAGACATCCTGTAAAACATGACCAAGCTCAAGTATTTGAATCTTGATTGTTGTAGACAATTGGAGTTGCCTCGTCACTGTTGGCAGGTAGAGGTGTAGCCACACAGAGTCACTGTTGTGATATGATGAAAAAAAGAGACAAAACAAATAGAAAATGCACAAAGACAACACACCAGAAAAAATATGACAAACATAAATTAAATTTTCATATATTCCTCATTTTCTTTCAAAATAAAAAAACAACAAAGTATATTCTCTTTTTTAGACAACAAAAGAAAACTTAAATTTTTTTGACAAATGTCCAATACGAGGGTGCTACACTCACACCTCAACAACTGTAACTAGCTACAATCCTATAGTTGACACTGTCACTATGCTACGTCTGATAAAAATTCTCTTTATGATGTTGTTGTCTCCTTGCCTTCTACTAAAACATTCTTCTATTGTTGCAGGTTCAACACTCCAATACAAAAAGCTAACTAACACTATTCTCACGAATACATTCTTTTTCTTTGTATTAGCAAGCTCAAAAATGACTGTTACATTTCAAAATTCAAATTTACCAAACTTCATTTATTGCTATAGGCTGCAAGTTTACATTAGTTGTTGCAAGTCAAATACAACTACAAGAAGATTATGTGGGGTAGGGGACAAAGTTTGCTACTACATATCCTCTAACAAGGATTAATAAATTTTTCAAAAACCCCCCTTTAATCCAAAGTTAGATTTCATTTTACAATTTCCTTTTGGATTTGATCTCCAAAGCTATCCACCATTCCAAGCCTATCTCTTAGGCATTCAAAACTATCTTTCAGTAAGCCTTGGTGAAGATATCGACGAGCTGTTGCTCGGATCTACAATATTGTAGTTCTATCTCACCTCATTCTACCAATTCCCTTATGAAATGATATCGTATCTCAATATGTTTGATTCATCCATGGAAGACTAGATTCATTTTCAAAGCTATTGAGGACACATTGTCACAATGAATGATTGTGTTTTCTTCTTGCTATTGTTGTAAATCTACAAGGATCCTCCTCAACCAAATAGCCTGACATGATGTTGCATTTGCTGCTATGTGCTCAACTTCTGTTATGCTAAGAGAGACAATGGGAAACTTCTTGGATGCCCATGAGATTGTACCCAATCCCATGTTGAAGAAATACATTGATGTGCTCTTTCTATCATCCACATTTCCTACCAATCACTATTTATGAAACCTTCATTAATATCGGCGAAGTACATAAGACTGGTATTTTTTAGAGAAAATATTAATGAAGGTTGATATTTCATCATAGGGATGTTGACATCACCGATGAGGCTAATGAAGGATGAGATGCTTCCATGATAGGTGATGGCTATTGCATGAAGAGGCAACGTGGCAGAATCTTGAGGATTTCGCATAAAGCAAGAAGGAAAGTAGGGAGATGACTAGAGAACCATTGATGTGGTTTTGAAACACGATGATCCAATGGACTAAGCTTCATCGTAACAACACTTTTATCACTGATTACCACCTAAAATTTGGGGAAGATCAGCAATGAGTGATAAAGTGTATAAGGAAATATTCGCTCTAAAAAATATTGGTCTTATGTACTACACCGATATTAATGAAGAAGAAATCAATTGTGTAGAGTTCGTACAACTTGAGAAACAAGACCATTCCAGGATAAATGGTCAAGTTCAAAGGAAAGGAACTGGCTCAGCCAGTGAAGGAGGCCAAGAAAAAAGATATAATTCATAGGGCCTACTTGGGAAAACACAATTCTCCTATTGTGCTCTCTAATACTCCTTTGGACGCTAAAGGTGACACTGACTCAAGTTATGGCTACTACCTTCTTTCTTTGGTGCCATATCGGAGCTCTGACGATGATGTGGTGATGGTCCCTCCAATTTAATTGAGGAGAAGGAGCAGTCGGGCATTCTCAGATGCCAACAAATTTGAATAGGATCACATCCTTGTTTTTTTTTTTTATGACACCATGGTTTTTTGCATATGAGGTATTTGTTTCAACATGTTTGTGGTTTGTCTTTTGCTCTTCCATATTGACATGGAAGTCCTCTAACTGATATGATATAGAATCATTTTTGTTCAACATGGACGCGGTGAGAGTGACTAATGGTATCCTACACATGTGTTTTATTTTTTGTCCTCCCTTGTTCCCAAAATGATTGCATTAAAACTGCCTAGGGTGTTCATCAAGGAATCAATTGAAATTAGCTTTTTGAAATGAGATGAAATTGAAATTGTAACTCAATTGGCTACTTGTTGCTCCCCTATTTATAAAGGGGATTTCATGGCTGATAAAAGCGAGTTCAAATTTTTTGAGTCCAATATAGGTCAAGGTGAATGCTATGCTCTTGGAGCAAATAGAAAGTAAATAGATACATTAGCAAATATATCTAAAGCTAATCTAGGGCGAATGTTATACTCTATGAAGATCTCAAATATGGTTTTACAAAGTAATATCAACAATGAAAGAATATTAGTTCTACAATATTGCTCTCCTGTGTATCTTTCTTCTAAATTATGAATGAAGTTGTTAAGTATAATTTCATTTGTCTTCTGTCATTTGCACTGAATGAATGGCCTTTATTTTTGCTTTAGTTCAATGAGTTGATTAAATGCTAAAATGGGGCCATTAGTTTGTGGGAAATGGATATAGGATTTGGTAAGGAAGCAATATTTTAAAACATAGTGAGTTGGATTCTACAAAGTGGCATGCTAATATTCCATTAATTTATGTTGTTCAATCATAATTGTATTATTGATTTGCTGCAAGTTATGACTCCATTATTCCCTCAAATAGGGAACTGGTTGTTTTATTAGTTTATCTCATGGTTGATTGAGCTAGTAATGAATTTGGTTGAGGATTTGAAATGGAAATGATTTCTTAAATATACTTTAAATTACACTGCACCAACCTTACAGTATCAGCATATTCCCTAAAACAAATAGAAATTTCATAACAGGTCTGCCAAGTTGTAGATGATGTTTGTTTCTTAAGGAAAACATATTTGAGGAAATTCTCTTGATTAAGTTGAGATATTATGAGCATAAGTATGATTACCCTCCTGGGTCCTATAGAGGCCAAAGAGAAGTGAAGTTATGAATGCTTCACTTAAGTGTTGGCCAATCCTCAACCTTGTTGATAATTGAGTTCTGGTAGATTCATTGGTAAGGATTGAGATTAAGTTTGGTTCTTAAAAAATAACCAACAAACACATCCTTAAATATTTTGGGTATAAATTCAATGATCAACCATTTGACAATATAGAGAAAGGAAAGATGATTCTCTCTAATTATTTAATATCTCTTCCTGTATTTGTCATTTGGGATAATATAGATCATAGGGATCAATTAGAAGCTTTATTGTCAGAAAAGGCCATCCTTGCATCTAGGAGTTTGGTCATTGTTACAACACAGGACAACGAATTCCTCAAAGGTTGGGGCATCTCTTGCATTTATGAAATGAATTCAATGAATTAGTCTCATTCCAAGCAACTTTTTTGTTGGCATACATTTTTAAAATCTTCTCCATTATTGGGATTCGAGAATCTTGTTGAAGAATTTGTAAGTGCTAGTCATGGTTTACCTTTGTATTTAAAGGTATTTGTAGCTCAGCTTTATGGTTTCTCTAATAAAGATTTATGGAAGGATCTATTACATTAAATTTCAAGAATATTGCCCCAATATATTATAAATAGGTTGAAAATAAGCTATGATGTTTTCGTGTAGAACTAATGAGTTCCATTGTAGTATGGGAAGCATCAAGTTGGAGTGGTTTGTGGGGTTGGTAGAGGCTTGAAAATCGGTATCTTGTTGAGATTTTTGATGAAAATGAGATAAGAATGCATGACCACCTAAGAGATTTAGGAAGGTAAATTTCAATTACTTCTCCACCTTATTGCTTATAGTCTCTAGATAAGTTTATGGTTATTGACAATAAAGAGGAGGTGAGGTTAAATAAGTTTTTTTTTGCTACTAGAAAATTAGAAATCATGGCATTGAAACTTTTTTATATTTTACTTTTTTAGTCAATTTGTATGTTTACCTTGTTACTCTTTCTTTTTTCTATCCAGATAAGAGGAATGATATTGAATGCAAAAACTAATGGCGTTCACAAGTTTCCTAGCTTGTTGTTGAAATCAAGATTTTTCCTTTATAGATTAAAAGTTATTGTGGTGGAAAAAAACTATGAGAGCTATTTAGACATTGCCAAATCATCAAGAGAGTTGGCATGGATTAGCTGCACCAGAATTGAGCATAGAAATTTTCCATCATGGATGACATTGAAAATTTTATTTTTTTGAGAACTTCATGACTACCTTGAGATAGTAGGCTTGTGGAAGGATGGAGTGGAAGTAAGTAATTTCCTCTACAATTCTCTACAATATTTATTAAATATTCTTTCCAATAATTATATGCCCCTTGATTAAATTCAAAACTGGTTGTAGGCTTTACTGCAATTAATATTGTTGATTATTTCTTCATGCTATCAATTTCAAGGTTTTCTAAAGTTTGTAGGATATCTTCAAAATTTTAAAAAGATATCCCTGTCTTACTATAAATTGAAGAGTCTTCTATAGAAATTTTATCGTCTTCAATCACTAGAGCACCTGCAGTTGCGATGGTGTAACATGCTATCATCACTGCCCAAATTTTTTGGCCATTTGACAAGCCTACTCCATCTAGATTTGAGTCATTGTGATGCATTGAGGATGTTGCCAAATTCTTGTAAGAAGCTCACACTCCTGCAACATCTTCATTTAAATAATTGTACGGATCTCACCTTATAGTCAGACATCCTAGAAAACATGACCAAGCTCAAGTATTTGAATATTGATTGGTGCAAACGATTGGAGTTGCCTCATCACTGTTGGTAGGTAGAGATGCAACCATGTAGAGTCACTGTTGTGACATATTGGACAAAAGAGACAAAACAAGTAGAAAACACACAAAGACAACACAACAAAAAAAATATGACAGGCATAAATTAACTTTTCATATGTTCCTCATTTTCTTTCAAAATTAAAAACTACAGAGTATATTCTCTTTTTTAGACAACAAAATAAAACTTAAAATTTTTGGATAGATGTCCAATACGAGGGTGCTACACTCACACATCCACAATTGTAACTAGCTACAATCCTATAGCTGACGTTGTCACTACCCTATATCTAATAAATATTCTCTCTATGTTGTTGTTGTCTCCTTGTCTTTTGCTAAAACATTCTTCTATTGTTGGAGGTTCAACACTCCAATACAAAAAAATGACTAAAACTATTCTCACGAATGCATTCTTTTTGTTTGTATTAGCAAGCTAAAAAATGAGTGTTACATTTCAAAATTCAAATTTGCCTAAATTCATTTATTGCTATAGGCTGCAAGTTTACGTTGGTTGTTGCATGTCAAATACAACTATAAGAAGATTATGTGGGGCAAGAGAGAAAGTCTGCTACTGTGAATCCTCTAACAAGGATTAATAAATATTTCAAACACTCCCCCTTAATCCAAAGTTGGATTTCATTTTTCAATTTTCTTTTGGAGTTGATCTCCAAAGATATCCACCATGCCAAGCCTATCTCTTAGGCATTCAAAACTATCTTTCGGTGAGCCTTGGTGAAGATATCAGTGAGCTACTGCTCGGATTTGTAATATCGTCTTCTTGCTATTGTTGTAAATCTACAAGGATCATCCTCAACCAAATAGCTTGACATGTTGTTGCATTTGCTGCTATGTGCTCAACTTCTACTGTGTTGAGAGAGACAATGGGCAGCTTCTTGGATGCCTATGAGATTGTGCCCGATCCCATGTTGAAGACATGCACTGATGTGCTCTTTCTATTATCCACATTTCCTTCCCAATCACTATTTGTGAAACCATCCAACTTAAATTCATTATATGCACCATACATGATGCCATAACCTGTTGTTCCATTGACTTACCTCAAAATCCTCTTTCCTGCTTGCCAATGTGCGTCCTTAGGTTTCTCCATGAACCTAGAAATTAGACTAATTGCATACATTAAATCAGTCCTAGTTGATATTACATCAAACTTCCAACCATGCTCTTGTAGAGGGTTGGTTTCACATCATTGTTGTTGTCATTCTTGCATAGTCTTAGACCTGTTGTTGTTGGTGTGGGGGAAGGTTTGCTGTAATGAATTTTAAACCTTCTTAAAATCTGTTGGCATAGTTAGTTTGTGAAATATAAATTCTATGCACTATTTTTTGAACTTCAATACCAAGAAAATACTTCAACAAACCCAAATCCATCATCTCAAATTCATTTTTCATCACCATTTTTAAATTAGCAATTATGTTGTCACTATTACTAGTAAAAATCAAATCATCTACATACAAAACAACAATTAAGATATCAACTTGAGCTACTTTGATGTAGAGTGTGGGCCCAATGCTGCTCTTGTTAAATCCATTTCTCAATAGATAAGATTCTATTCCATTGTACCACGCTCGAGGTGCTTATTTCAGCCCATAAAGAGCTTTCTGGATCCTATACACTTTATCCTCTTTCCCTAGAACTTCATAGCCATGCAGCTGCTCCACATACACTTCCTCCTTCAACACTCCATTTAAGAACCTACTAACTTTACATCCATCTAAAAAAATTTCTATTGATGTTGGCTATAATTTTTAATATTGTTCACACTGTTTCCAGCCTTGCAACTAGTGCATAGGTCTCAACATAGTCTATTATGAGTTGTTGTTTGTATCCTTTGACAACTATCCTTGCTTTATGTCTTTCAATTTTTCCTTCAGCTGTACACTTGGTCTTATAGACCCACTTCACTCCAAACACTTGATTACCCTTGGGTAAATCGGTCAGCTTCCATGTTTTGTTCCTCTCTATAGCCTCCAATTCTTCATCCATAGCCTTACACCACTTCTTTTCTTTCACTACTTCCTCAAAGTGTGTTGGATCACTATAGGAGAATGGTGCAAAATCCAAATTTTCATCAAAATGAACATGCCTTGTGTTGTCATAAATCTCCCTCACACTATTTGTCTTATGTGGCATCAATGATGTGAGTGTAGGGTCAAAATTATCTTTCAAGTTGCTACTACTCTGACCTCTGGAGCTACTATACTGCTAACTGTCAGAGCTACTGCTTTGTTGTACTCTAGAGCTACTACTCTACTATCTTTGTTCAGAGTTGTTTTGTTGAACATTGTTAGAGTTATTGTTTTGCTGCACATTACCGAAGCTATTGTTTTCTAATGCTATATGGTAGTTTCTTCTTGAGCTACTACTCTCTTGAGCTCCCCCTATGTTTCTATCATCCAAAGCTTCATCATCATCAAAGGGTTTTGTGACTGAAATACTTGTGGTGTCATCCACTATTCCATCCTATGGTTCATTTTAAATAAACAAAACACCTTTACTGATCAATACCTTCTTGGTGATTGGATTATACAATTTATAGGATTTTGACTCTTCACTATCCTATGAAGATGAATTCTTCTCCTTTATCATGAATTTTTTTCCTCTTCTCTTTTGGTATGAATGCATATTCCACACACCCAAATATCCTTAAGTTCTCAACAATCCATTTATTATTTTTCCAAGTACCTTGTGAAGTTCTATCATAGACAACTTTTGTGGGGCACCTATTCAATATATAGACTGTTCTTGCTATAGCTTCACCCCAAAGTATGTCTGACAACCCTTTTTCTTTAACCACACTTGTCATGTCTTGAATGGTCCTATTTTTCCTCTCAACCATTCCATTTGTTGTAGAGTATACCTAGTTATGAATTATTTATGAATGCCCTCATTCCTACAAAAACTCAAAAATTATTTGAAGATGTACTCTCCCCCTCTATCTGTTCTAGGGGCTTTGATATAGTGACCACTCTCCTTTTCAACTGCTACCTTAAACCACTTAAACTTTTCAAAGGATTTCAATTTGTTTTTCAAAAAATAGACCCATATTTTTTTGCTATAATCATCTATGAATGTCATGAACTATGTGTTTCTAGATAAACTGGGGGTTTTCATGGGTCTACATGAATCTGAGTGCACTCATTCAAGAAGTGCTCTTGCTCTCCTAGAATACCCGGATTGAAATGGCTGCCTATGTTGTTTTTCTAAGATGCAAGCCTCACATTTTCCATCAGGTTCTACAATAGATGGTAAACCCCTAACCATTCCTTTCCTAGATAATAAACTCAAACTAGAAAAGTTTAAGTTCCCATACCTTAAATGCCAAAGTTTGGATGGGTCTTTGATGACTATTCTGAATACAAACTGTTGTGAGTGTCAACAAACATTGTTCTTGTTGTCCTTTTGTTGTGTTTATCACAGATACTATGTGCATCCTAAGATTAAACAGTTTGTTTCTTGTCATCTACATGACAACCATCACTCTCTTGCTACCTCCTCTATCAAATATCTTACACTCTCCATTCTCCATCAATATTTTGTAACCATTTTGGACCATTTGTCTAATGCTCAAAAGATTATGCTTTATGTCAAGGGCATAATAGACATCTTGGATTTGCTATTCTAAATACAAATTGTTGTGAGTGTCGATGAACATTGTTGTTGTTGTCCTTCTGTTGTGTTTATCACAGATACTATGTGCATCCTAAGATGAAAAAATTTGTTTCTTGTCATCTACATGAAAACCATCACTCTCTTGCTACCTCCTCTATCAAACATCTTGCACTCTCCATTCTCCATCAATATTTTGATTATTTTGAATACTATGTGTTTCTTGATGACTATTCTGAATACAAACTGTTGTGAGTGTCGACGAACATTGTTGTTGTTGTCCTTCTATTGTGTTTATCACAGATACTATGTGCATCCTAAGATGAATATTATGTGTTTCTTGATGACTATTCTGAATACAAATTGTTGTGAGTGTCGATGAACATTGTTGTTGTTGTCCTTCTGTTGTGTTTATCATAGATACTATGTGCATCCTAAGATGAAACAATTTGTTTCTTGTCATCTACATGACAGCCATCACTCTCCTGCTACCTCCTCTATCAAATATCTTGCACTCTCCATTCTCCATCAATATTTTGTAACCATTTTGGACCATTTGTCTGATGCTCAAAAGATTATGCTTTATGTCAAGGGCATAATAGACATCTTGGATTTGTTGCCTCTCACCATTCTTTGTTTGGATGTTGACTACACCTTTTCCAATGATGGGAACCTTCTCATCATTTCCCATTTTTATTTCATTTTTTATATTGCTATCAATGGAGGCAAAAAAGTTATTGTTACCACTCATGTGGTTGTTGCATCCACTCTCCAAGTACCATACTGTATAGTCGCAAAATTGTACCCCTTGCAATTTCGCATACATTCTTGCATCTACTTTAGTGTCCACTCCCTTAGCATTTATGTAGGCTCATTTTAAGCCCCTAAATTAGCCTCTTTTTCCCTCTCAAGACACTCCAACACCCCTTTTAAGTAGCTAGCCTTCATACATCAACTTTACATCAAACTTTGTCACTTTCCCGTTCACGTCATTTTGTAGTGTGACGTGTCTAGACACCAGTGTGTCGCATAGACATCCACACACTGCATAGTGTCCTGTGATGTTTCAATGCTCAAACGACTGCCTCCATGCATGTTTTCCTCTTTTCAATGAGTTTTGTTGGTGGTAACGTTTGGGAGCACCCAAAAATGGCTCAAGAAGTTTCTTCTCTCTTCTTAAAAGAAATCTTTTCACTCCATTTGCATCTTCTAGCTTTTCTAACTTCTTCTAGCTCCATTCTTCCAACTTCTAGCTTCAATCCTAACTTCTCTTCTTCTCCCATCTCTCTCTTGCTTGCATAGTTCCATTACTTACTACAATAGCATTCTCCAAAGATTTCACAACTCCTTTTGCAATACACTCTATCCTCTTGCAACTATCTTTCTTTCCCTCTTTGTAACTCCTTTAGCTCGTGCAACTTCATCTCCCTTGCTTCATGCTTGTGAGCATCTCAGGATTTCATATCTCCTCTCTCTTGCATTTTTACTTCGTGATACGGTTTCTCCTCCTTGAGCAGGGTTTGTTTTTATCACACGCTTACTTGGTGGTGTAGGTTCTACTCTTGAGCAGGCTTTGCTTCACCACATACTTTTTTCATTTTGGTTCATCTCTCTCTTTGTCTTTGGCTGTCTATGGAGGTGGGAACACCAAAATAGGAGTTTGACTGAGGAAAACCCCTATACATCCCCAACATCCTCTCTAGATATCATACATGGAGGTTTTGAAGACATTCATCTTGTTGGAGGCTTCAATGCTTGCATGGTTTTGAGCTCTTTCTTTCTCCTCTTTATCTTTATCATTTACTTTGCTTTAGCTTCATTTCTATCACTTTCTATTACTTTATCGCCTACTATAAATTGTCAATAATTATAGGAGTAGTCATGTAGGCATTCTCTATGATATTCTCTCTTTCTCATTCGTACGAGACACTAGCACACCTTTGAGACGCTAGCGCATTGTGTTGTCATCTATATTCTACGTTGTCGTACTTTGGTCGAGAGCTTGTCAAATTTTCTAGAGAATCTTTGTGACCTACTCTTTTAGATTCTAAAAGTTTTGCTATTGTTTCTGAGGTAGATTAGGGTAGTTCACCCCATGAAGCTCTCTTAATGAAGAGAAATTGTGAGTAGTGAATCCCCTTATTCTAGATTTTGGTGAACCTGACGTGAAGAGAAAATCTTTTGAAAAACTAGAAATTTATTTACCCCTACTTAGCAGGATCATAACTTTTGACTTGGTGCTCGCAATTTAGAAATGTTTGCACCGTTGGAAAAGTCTCCTAGAGTACTAGTTTAATCCCTAAAATATGAGTGTCTTTGGCAGACAAATTTTAGGGATCGACGCAAGTTCTGACCTCAAATTACGCTTTGAAGACCTCTAAAAATGTGAATTACTAGAATGTAGAAAATACCTAAAAAATCATAATGAATTTAATATCTTCTTTTATTAGCTCAGTATCTAGTTTTGTTCAAAATGTTAATGATATTCCATTTCATGCATGTGATAATGACTTGGATTTCCCATTTCACTTGGTTTTTTTGATCCTTCTCATGAGATTCCTTCTATTTTAGAGGATATCTTGTTACAAGAAGATGAAATCATTGATACCTTTCTTAATGTTACTCTACCTTTTATTCATTCCAATGCACTCTCTTCTAGGGATGATGCATCTGTGAATGATGAACCTCCTTCCCCATTTGATTCTCCTTGGATTGATGTTGAGAATATTTCTTTAAATAATTATTTCACATTTGATCCTATTTGGATCGATGTTGAGAATATGTATTCGAATAATTGTTCTACTAGTTATGATGATTATGTAAATGTAATATGTCTCTGCTACCCCTCAAAGGCCTAAGACACCAGTTATTTATATGACTCCAGCTAGTCCTTCTTCTAAAAGGATTTTTTCTATTGATGGTGTTCCATTTGATGATAGTTCTCCTGATCTTCCTAAGGATCCCTCTTATAGGGCGGTAGACCATACTTAGGAGAATAAAATGAGTAAACAACCAAACTTTCCTCAACCACCTAAACCTATGAATAAAGTGTTGGAAAGAAAGATTGCACAAGTCATCTGGTGTTGTCATTGATGGAAACCCTAGTCAATAATCCCATCCATGCTTCAGTAATTTGCTCGTACCGAAAGACAGATTGAAGATATGTGTTAAGTGTTTAAGCTAAAATAGGGCATCCGACAAAATTGTGTAAATTGATTCATATGTAATTTTATATTATCATTTTGTGTTGTGGATCTTAGGGAAGGTCTTTTGATGTATGAACTATGTTATCTTTGAATCATAGGGCCTTGTATTGATTGGTGTGCAAGTTAGAAGATCCAGTTTGATGAATTTTAGTCTAATAGTGCAAAAAGGATGATAGGGTGAGTGTAGCATGTTGCAGATATTCGAGGCGTAATTGTTTTAAGGTGTTTCATGTTTGAGACATGTTGTTTGGGTCCTCACTATTTTTTGGCCAACATTGGTTAGTTCACATCAATAATTGTTTATGGATTGAGCCGACAGTTTGTACATGTTTATATTTTGTTTAACCTGACATATGGTTGATGTAATCTCTTGATGCGGATATATATAATTGATTATTCATTTTATTTTGATGTGTGTTGCGATATGATGCAAAATTTAGAAGGAATATAGATCGATTGTGTGTAGTTTCACTTGTGCAGAACAAAGATTGGTGATTTGAATTAAAGCAGACAAAGTTTAAAAAGTAGTATCAGACAGAGTGTGAAGAATGTTGTTATGTGCTTAACCAAAACTATACTCAGGCATTAGCAAATTCTATCTCATAGTTCATCCACTCCAATTGTCTATATTTGACTATAAGATAGTGAGTCTTCTTTTGGACAGTAAGCCTTTTCCTATTTGAGTAGGGGGCTCTAGGTAGTGTGCCTGAATACATGTGCATTCCCATTTGTAAACACTTATTTTGAAAATACTCATATTGTGGATTAGCCTCCACTGTGGTTTTTCCCCTAACAAGGTTTCCACATAAAAATCCTTTTGTTATGGTGTTGTGGTTGATTTCCTTGTGTTCTTGCATCTTTCTTTTGGTTCAATTCTATAAGTGGTTTAAAGATCAGGTTAATAAAGTTAAATTTTGTAGAACATTGATTCACCCCCCTCTCAGTGTTCCTCGATTCCAACATAAAGCACCTAGTGGTTACGATCTTGTCGAGCAACCTCAAGTTCCTCCAAATAATATCTCACTATGGGACTTGCTTCAATCCATTTTTGTTTATCAAGGTATGCTTCAAGAAGCCTTTCAAAAGATCCTCTTGCCATCTTCTGCTAGGCCAATGGATTCTAATGTGTTAATGGAATAGATTCATATGGATTTGCTGAATATTATGTTCTATCCGTAGGAACTCCTACCTCCGGAAGTACAAAAGAAAGCAGACCTTTTAATGATCATAGTCAACATTAATAAAATTGATATTAGACGTACTCTCATTGATGCTAGTTCGACACTCAATGTATGTAGAATCGATCTATTGTCTAAGATTAATATTGACTCATATTCTCTTAATTCTTCTTCTGTTGTTATTCATGGGTTCAATAATGTTGGTCGACAAGCCCTAGGCACAATAGTCTTTCCTTTGAGGTTGAGACACGTTACCATACCTACCCTTGTATATGTTGTGTTAGAAAAGCTACCATATAACCTTCTTCTTCGTAGACCGTGGATTCATGTTATGAGTGTAGTCTCGTCTACCTTGCATAAATCTCTTAAGTTTATTTGTAACAATCGAGTAGTCATAGTCAAAGTTGATCCTGAGGCTATAAACTTATGTAAGATGTCAGTTGTCAATTAGGCTTCGGTTGTTCCTACTCTTATTCCTTCAATACCTTCTAGTGTGTTGATGTTTACTCTAGCAGTACCTACTATAAAAGATACTCTTGAGTTAAATGTCCCTAAGGAAGACCCTTTTGAAGCAAGAAATTCTATGACTGCACCTTCTCAAAAGAATGCATGTCTTGGTGATGATTGGGGTTCTCTAGAATTTACAAATTCCTTCATTCAGGAATATAAAGTCGACCTAATCCAATTAGACCCTCCAGTAACATCATCCAAACCCGTTATCGAAGATGGTCATTCTTCTGTATTGTGGGGTAAGGTGAATGCAAATTTTAATGTTCTTGGTGTTGATCCTCCTTCTGATGAAGACGATCACACTTCCATTAAGGAGGTTGATGTTGGTATTTCTAGCAAGGAGGATGATGGTGATCTCGTAGAGGAGTATGATCCCCTTTGCTGGAATAATACTCTTCGTGTAGATCCTCCATTATCTACTACCTTCGTATCTTTTTCTTCTAAGTAGTCAAACTTTTCTCCACAAGGGAAAAGATTGTTACCTACTCCTCACCCTTTATCCAAGCAAGAGCATATTTTTTGTGGCTTCTAAAAGTCCACTTAAGCACTCTTACTTCTCCTACATGCAAGAAATCTCATAAAAATGATGAAGCAAAACATTCTTTTTGTGCATAAGGTCAAGTGCCTAGCCATTCCACTAGCGAATGTAAGGCCTTGAAGGATAAAATACAACTTCATGAATCAGGTGCCATCAAAATCCCGTATGATTGACATGCCTACCTTTTCTTCACATGAAAAGTGATATTGAGGTTAACCTCTATCCTATTCAAAGTATTTTGCATGGTTCTCCTTCCCTATATGTTGGGGCTAGCGATAACTCATTTTGGACATGTGTGTCCTTCTTAAACGACCCCCTTTCTCCTCTCTATCTTTCAATTGAAGCATTCCTTGAGTGGACCCCATTTTTCTTTTCAAGGGTTCCTGAGGGACCCCCTTTGAAGGATTTTTCTATGGCGTCTAGCTTGGGGGTAGCGTGACTAGACCTATTTCATATTTTCACATCTAGCTTGGGGGTAGCCTGACTAGACCTATTTCATATCTTCGCGTCTAGGTTGGAGGCAACCTGATTATACCTATTTCATACAATCATGTCTAGCTTGGGGGCAGCCTGACTAGACCTATCTTTTCTATGACTATCCTACAATGTAACTTGTAGTAGCCACAAGATTCTCTGATTTGTCTTGCTCTGCAGGACTGAGAACTTGTAGACCTCCTTTACACCTACATTTGGTGATATGGGTTTTCCTCCTCGAGTGAGGATTGCTTTTATCACCTATATTTTGGTGATACGAGTTTTCCTCCTCAAGCAAGGATTACTTTTATCACCTCTATTTGGTGATATAGGTTTTCCTCCTTGAGCGAGGATTTCTTTTATCACCTCTATTTGGTGATACAGGTTTTCCTCCTTGATCGAGGATTGCTTTTATCACATCTATTTGATGGTACTGGTTTTCCTCCTTGAGTGGGGATTGCTTTTATCACCTATATTTTGTGATACGGGTTTTTCTCCTCGAGCAGGGATTGCTCTTATCACTCTTGCATTCATCTCATTTTTATCTCTCTTCTCAACTTGTGTATACCATATAGGAGTATATGCCCTTCCTATCTTCATTTTAGAGTTCTTCTATATTAGTGTTTGGGCACGATGCATAGTACTAAGACAACCTTTTACATCGAGGTCTCTTTAGTTTTCTGACTCAAATCCTTCAGATTGTTATGTTCTAACATTGTCGTCTAGTGCAGGTCTTTCTTGTCTAATGCATCTATTTTGCAAGTCTTCAGCCTGGGGCATGCTTTTGTGGTTCGAAGAGTTGTCTGCTTCCTCTAAAATATCCTTTTGGCATATGATGTTATTTTTGTATAGTAGATTTCCTTTAGCGTGCATATTAATGTAGATTCATATGCCCACTAAAGAGGGGGGAAAATGTATAGTTGTAAAATTGTACCCCTTGCAATTTTGCATACATTCTTACATCCTCTTTAGTGTCCACTCCCTTAGAATTTGTGTAGGCTCATTTTAAGCCCCTACATCAACCTCTTTTCCCTTCTCAGGATGCTCCAACACCCTTTTCAGTAGCTACCCTTCATGGATTAGATTTACATCAAACTTTATCACTTTCCCGTTTGTGTCATTTTGTAGCGTGACGTGTCCAGACACTAGCACGATGTGCGGACGTCCACGCATTGTGCTAGCATCCTGCAACATTTCAATGTTCAAACAACTACCTCCATGCATTTTTTCTACTTGTTAGCGAGTTTTGTCAGTGGTAACAGTTGGGAGTGCCCTAAAACAACTTGAGAAGCTTCTTCTCTCTTCTTAAAAGTTGTATTTTCACTCCATTTGCATCTTCTAACTTTTCTAACTTCTTCTAGCTCCATTATTCCAACTTCTAGCTTCACTCCTAACTTGTCTTCTTCTCCCATCTTGCCTTTGCTTGCATAGCTTCATTGCTTGCTACAACAACATTCTCCAAAGCTTTCACATCTCCCTTTACAACACACTCTCAACTCTTGTAGCTATCTTTCTTTCCCTCTTTGTTACTCCTTTGGCTCTTGCAACTTCGTCTCCCTTACTTCATGGTTATGAGCATCTTGAGATTTCATATCTCCTCTCTCTTGCATTCGTACTTTGTGATACTGGTTCTCCTCCTTGAGCAGGGTTTGATTTTATCACACGCTTACTTGGTGGTGCGGGTTCTACTCCTGAGTGGGTTTTGCTTTCACCATATACTTTTTCCATTTTAGTTCATCTCTCTCTCTTTCTCTTTGGATGTCCATTGAGGTGGGAAGACCAAAATGGGGTTTAACTAAGGAAAACCCCTATACATCCCCAACATCATCTCTAGATATTGCGCATGTAGGTTTTGAAGATATTCATCTTGCTGGAGGCTTCATCACATGCATGGTTGTGAACTCTTTCTTTCTCCTCTTTATCTTTATCATTTACTTTGCTTTATCTTCATTTCTATCACTTTCTATTACTTTATTGCATTATGTAACAATAATCAAAGGAGAAGTCATTTAGGCATTCTCTCTGATATTCTCACTTTCTGGTTTGTATAAGATACCAACATGCCTCTAAGACACCAGTGTGCCACACTGTCCTCCCTATTCCATGTTGTCATTTTTTGGCTGAGAGCTTGTTAGTTTTTCTAGAGAATCTTTGTGACCTAATCTTTTAGATTCTAAAACTTCTGCTATTGTTCCTCAAGTAGATTAGGGCAATTCACCCCGTGAGGCTCTTTGAATGAAGAAAACTTGTGAGTAAATAATCCCCATATTCTTCACATACTTCATCATGGTTGTGCTCAAAAAGGTTACAAACTATGAATACAATGGATTTTTTTTCATTTTCAGCCTTGTTCTCATTTTCTAGATTTGCATTTTGGCCTCCATAGTCACATTGTTTCTTCCTACACTCGCTAACATAATGTCCATACCTATGGAAATAATAACATTGGACATTGCTCTTGTCATACTTCTAATTTGAACTACTATTCTTCTTCTAGTTTTGGTTTATTGAATGTGAGTTGCTCAACTCCTCTTTGCTGTCAAAACCTCCTCTTCTAGAATTGCTTCTACCTCTACCTCTTTAACCTCTACCTCTGATGTTTCTTCCTCTTCCTAGACCTCTTGCATTAGTTTGAGCTTTGAATGCTTGCTCTAGGGTAGGAGCAAATCTATTCAACCATTGCTCATGGGTTTGTAGTGAAGCCATCAACTCATCTACATTCATCTTGGAAAAAAACAATTCCTCTTCAATGGTAATGAGTATAGGATCAAACCTAGTAGGTATACTTCTTAGTATTTTCTCAATAATTCTTTGTTCTTCCATTGTTTCTCCATTGACTCTCAGTTGATTTATCAAGGTTGACACCTTAGTGTGAAAATTTGAGATAGACTACCTATCTTTCATTTGTAAGGTCTCAAAATCTCTTCTTAAGAGTTGCATCTTAACCAATCTGACTTTACCAGTCCCCTTATAACTATTTTGCAATATTTCCCAAGCTCATTTTGAGTAATTTGTTGCTGCAATACATGGAAAAATAGTCTCTGTCAAGTCTTCCTTAATCAAACTGAGGGCTTTTGCATCTTTCATTCTTACTTCTTTCAACTGATTCTTTTGAGGATTTGAAGGGGCCACATAGGCTTTTGGTTTTGTGATATCATTGAACCCATTGGTCATTTGGAATCAATATTGTTCTCATCTTCTTAGCCCATATGTCATAATTTTGTCCATCAAAGTTCGTTAGCTACTGCCAACCTTTGCTCTCACCTCCTGCCATTTTTCTCAAACTTGAGAAGACTTAATGCCTAGAAAACCTAGGGCTTTTCCTAAACACCCACAATAAACTAACTGCCTAGAAAAATAGGGCTCTGATACCACTTATTGGCAGGCAGGGGTGCAGCCATACAAAGTCACTATTATGACAAGATGGACATGAGAGACAAAATAGATAGAAAATGCATAGAGACAACACAACAAAAAAACTATGATAGAAAAAATTAACTTTTCATATATTCCTCATTTGCTTTCAAAATATAAAAACTACACAGTTATTCTCTATTGTACACAACAAACTAAAACTTAAACTATTTGGATAGAAGTCCAATACAAGGATGCTACACTTACACCTCAAAAACTATAACTGGCTACAATCCTGTAGCTGACACTGTCACTGCACTGCATCTAATAAACATTCTCTTTGTGTTGTTGTTATCTTCTTGTCTTCTGCTAAAACATTCTTTTGCTGCTACAGGTTCAACACTTCAATACAAAAACAAACAGAAAATGCACAAAGATAGTACAATAGAAAAAAATGACAGAAAAAAAATAACTTTTCATATATTCCTCATTCGCTTTCAAAATACAAAAACTATAGAAAACATATAGAAAATGCACACAAGAGAAAACTAGACAAAAGAGACAAAATAAACAAAAAATACACATAGACAACACAACAAAAAAAATATGATAGACAAAAATTAACTTTTGATATATTCTTTATTTTCTTTCAAAATATGAAAACTACAAAATATATTCTCTGTTTTACACAACAAAATAAAACTTAAATTGTTTGGATAGATGTCCAATACAAGGGTGATACACTCATACCTCAACAACTGTAACTAACTACAATCCTATAGTTGACACTATCACTGTGTTGCATCTAATAAACATTCTTTCTGTGTTGTTGTTGTCTCCTTATCTTCTGCTAAAACATTCTTCTGTTGTTGTAGGTTCAACACTCCAATACAAAAAATTGACTAGCATTATTCTCATGAATACATTCTTTTTTTTTGTATTAGCAAGCTCAAAAATGAGCACTACATTTCAACATTCAAATTTACTTAACTTCATTTATTGTTGTAGGCTGCAGATTTACATTGGCTATTGCAAGTCAAATATAGCTGCAGGAAGATTACATGGGGTAGGGGAGAAAGTCTGTTGTCGTAGATCCCGTGACAAGAATTAATAATATTTCCAACAGTCACATCACAAATCAAGCTTTCTTGAGTGAGCTCTATTTAAGAAATACTAGGTTAAGGGAGCTCCCAATTAACATCGATCAACTCAACAAGTTGAGAGTGATGGAGATAGGTCCACGTGAAGGGTATTTCTAAATACAGTCTTTACCAGACTCTAGGGAAGTCTCAGTCTTTTGGAGCGATCGATATTAAGAAATTTAGAAGTGCAATCTTTACCAAAATCATTGAAGCAACTAATTAATCTTCAGTCTCTGGAAATTTCAACTATAGATATTTTTAATTTTTAATTTATTTATTTTTTAAATTATTAGATTGTATCTTATTTTTAATTTTAAAAATAAAATAAATAAATAAAATATTTTGTAGAGTTTATTAGTAGAATTATTGGTATGTAAAATATTTGGAATGGTGAAATTTAGATACCTATGTTATTATTCATTTAGTTTTGTGTTCATTTAAGGAAATGTCTTAATACATGAATATGGTGACAAATAATGTTATCTTGTGTAAATTTGGGTTCACTTACCTAGTCTTTATCTTATTATATATAAATATTTCTACACTTAGTACTTTCCTTATCCATATGTCCACACATCCCTATATATTAACCATACCTATTTGATTATCACACTTATTCACACACTTTTATGAACACATAATTGTTTTACATTCTAATTTGACCCATCATTTTCTCCAAGATATGCTTGTAATCACAAGGATGTCCTTGCATTTTTTAACTCATCTCTCTATAAACCAAATTCAAATTTGAAAATTTTTATTTATAAATACATTCTACCCTTCTTTATTAACCTGACCAAGCACATATTTGTGTGATTTAATTTCATGTGTTGATGGCTAAAGAAATTTATTGTATTTAATTTAATAACCAAAGATGCCCACACATTCAAGTGTTATCTCTAGAACATTTAAAGAGTAATTAATAGTGAAAAACTTAGGTTTTGTGCACTAAAAAGAGTAAAAAAAATTACATCTTAGGCATTTTATTATTGTCTATGATCTTTGTAAACTTTCAAATTGGTTTATCTAGGTGAATGCTCTTTTTTTACCTAAAAAAAACCTATCAAATGCATTTGAAAACAACACCAATCCCAAAGTTGATAAGAAGAATAGGACAAAGTAATATCAATAGAGTGTACAATAGAGCCACTTGTAACATTGGGAAGTATTGCACATTTCCCTTTTGTACATGGGAGATATGCATGTTTCCCTTTATCACATTGACAAATCTCACACACCTTTTACCTTTATTATATTTGGAAAAATAATATGTTGTATTTTTTATTTCATTGGGAGGTTATCAAGTCTTCCCATTTGGAACCCTAGTGCTTCCTCTTTATATATCATGTCCTCCAATTTAGAGCTCTTCCTCCCTCACTCAAGGCTACACATCAAAAAAATTCTTGGAAATTGTTTTCTAAAAGGAAAGATCTAGGCACAAGTAAGTTTCAATAAGAGAGGGAGAGATTTTTTTCTAAAAGGAAAGGTCTAGGTGCTGGTAAGTTGCAATAAGAGAGAGACAGGGGAGATAAAGAGGAAGGGAGGGGGAGAGAGGGATACAAAGAGATAGAGGTAGAGAAAGGGAGAGGGAGAAGAAGAGGGGTGAATAGGAATATATATGTAAAGAGATAGGGGTAGATAAAGAGAGATAGATAGGGATATAGAGATAAATATATAGAGGTAGAGATAGATGTGAATAGAAAGAGATAGAGAGTGAAGGAGAAATTGGGAGATATAGATAAATAGAGAGATATACATGTAGAACATGAGAGATGGAATAATAAGAGAGAGAGAGAAGTAGATATAATGAGATATACATAGAGAGAGAAAAGGAGAGATATGGAGATAGTGATGGAGGAAGCAAGAGTGAGATAGAAAGTTGGTAGATATAAGTAATAGAGAGAGGTTTAGAGAGAGAGGTAAATAGAGAGAGGGGAGATATAGAGAGCTAGAGAAAGAGGTAGGGAAGGAGAAAAATGGAGTGTGTATGAGTGAGATATTAAGATAGAGATAGAGAAATATATATAGAGAGAGGGGGGGAGAGATAGGAATACAAATAGGGAGAGATAAATAGATAAATGTAACTTGAGAAAGATAAAGGGGGTAAGAGAGATATGGAGATAAGAGGTAGAGGGAGATGTAAAGATAGAGAGAGAGGAGAGAGGGATATAAAGAGATAAATATAGAGAGAAGGAGAGAGGGATATATGAAAGGAGAGAAGAAGAAGGAGAAATAGAAATAGAAAGGACAGAAAAAGAGAGAGGAAGATAATTGGAGAGGGAGAGATATAGTAGGGATATGGAGAAATAAAGAGATAGAGATAAGGAGAGGGAGAGATAATAGGATATTTATAGAGATAAAAATGTAGGAGGACAAAGATGGAGGGGTAAATAGAGATATAGATATAGATGTTTAGGAAGAGGGAGTAGGAGAGATAAAGAGGGAGAGAGAAGGATGGATAGAGAGAGAGGGATCTACATATAGAGATGAAGATAGGAATGTAGAGGTAGAAATCAAGGTAGAAGGAGAGAGAGATAAATAGATGGAGAGATAACTTGAGAGGTAGAGGGATAGATAAAGATAGAGGGAGATAGAGAGGGAAAGATAAAGAGGAAGAGAGGTAGTGTGTTGGTAATGGAGCATCTCCATATTCCTAATTTAGAGGGCTTGTTTCACCTGTGTTTGCATCCTATTTCCTAACAGAGAATGTGGGGTGGCTTTCCCCCCACTTTTTTTGCCAACAAGTCTAGGGGTGGCAATAGATTCAAGATTCCCCCTAGTGGGGTTTGGGGGCAACAAACACAAAGATAAAAAAAAATCCTTGTAAAATAGTATAACAACTATGTATCATGAGATTTGGTTGTAATTGAGTGAAGAGATAGAGAGATAGAGGTAGATAAAGGGAGAGAGAGATAGGTAGAGGAGGAAGAGAGGGAGAGGGAGACTCTACTATTTTTCTTATGATAGGTATAACACAAGTGCATTATAATGTACTCACATTATAACACACTTGCCTTATAGCATGCTCACATTATAACACACTCATGTTATTATGTGCCTATGTTTGTAGCATCCTTGGGTATTTGCAACCCTTAGGATTGGATTTAACAAGTCTTTCCTCCTTCCCAACCCCAAATATTTTATTTAACACTTCACCCCACCAAAATAAATGGACATTTTCTATTGGTTAATGTGCTAAGGAGTGTCATGGATTTCATAAAGAAATATATAGAGATTGTACAGAAGGGTCTTGACTATGGAACTTATCAAGTTAAATGTTATTCCTTGAACCATCCATCAATGGTCCAATAGGAGGATTTAACATGGACAGACACTAACTAATTCAACTTTAAGGAAGGTTCTCATTTTATTACTTCTCCAACCCTTATGACCTTTGTACCATTCATTCATTTCCTTTTCTAAACTAGACTCAAATTGTTATAGTAGAAATTCATATATAGATAGATTATAGAGAGTGGCATGAATATGATCTAAAATTTGAGAAAACTTGATTAATTTAATGTATGAATAGGAATAATTTTTAGTTTCTTTGTGGACAACTAATCTATTTAATGATTTTCTTTGAGATAATAACATGTAGGTTGAATAATATTTTTTTATACACAGGTCTACTTTAATATTTAAAGGAAAAGAATAATATAATTAATTTAAAAAGTGTGTTTAATAAAGTCAACAACTTTGAGGAATATGTGGGGACTTAAAAATCCATTAGAAATAAAGAAATTTATTTGATTATTGCTTGTATGAAGATGTAGACAAAAATATAAGTTTTTTTATAGGCATGGGGCAGAGTGTGCCGCCAAATTACTTAGGAAGGGATGATTATTCCCATATGGGTGTAACCCTACAACCAAGGGGAAATGGGATTTGAAAATTAGGTAAACTATAGGAGTTGGGAAGAATTGATGCCTAGGGATTGACAAATCTATTATGATTATCTTTAAGCCAAAAAAATGTATTTTCAAAAATAGAGTGTGTTTTTTAAGATGTATTTTTTACCTTCAATGTTCTTTGTAATTAAATCATGTACATAAAATTATTTTCATTTCATTTCATTTTTTATTGTAAGAAGTTGTATGAGTAAAAAAGTAAATTTTAAACCTACAATTTAATCACAATTCCCAAAATATTTGTAGTTTAGAAGAATAGTGCACAGTAGGATTCAAGTGATTTAGGAGTATGAAAGAACTATATGATGCATGTAAAGCCCTATAAAGTTTAAATATCTAATAATAGTTAAAGAAATATTGAAGAGGAGAGGGTTTCTCATTGGAGGCTTAGAAAAGTGACAATATAGAAGAGGAGAATTATGAAGGCCCTAGCTAGTCTATCCTCCAAAAAAGGGAAGGAAAAATAGTTTGAAGTAATAATACCTTTCTTAATGACAAAGAAAATAAAATACTAGATGAATTTTCAAATTAATCATCTTCTAGTTGAGGAAGATAAAGGAAAACAAGTAGAAGAATATTTTTTTATGAACCTTTTATTGAATATTGTTGGGATCCTTTGTGGTTGCACAATAATGGTAGTGATGATAGTAGCTTGGAAGGAAAGATGGGTCCAATATCTTCTTGTACAAGTTATTACATATTGAGAAGCACATATATTGCTTGATTGTGGACTTGATAGTGCATTTAAATTTAAAACGCAATTCTTGTGTTTTAAGGGTATAATGAAATTCAAACACAACTCTAGATCTAGATGACTATAGATGATTACAAAATTTAGATGCAAACATACAAATTTAATGCATGATACAAAATATCAACTAAAATTCAATATAAATAATATGAAGAGATTAATATTAAATTAGCTATAATATATATCCTCAATATTTCAAATCCTATCAAGATTACAAAGAGAAAAGAACTATTTGATATCTTTTTATAATCCTCATAATAAAATAAATAATATTATAATTTATCTAATAGTACATTGTAATCAATGTAGTTGTTTTTTTTATACTATAGGGGTGTCCCCACAACCTAGCCTAGTGGCTAATAGTACATTGTAATCAATGTAGTTGTTTTTTTTATACTATAGGGGTGTCCCCACAACCTAGCCTAGTGTCCCATCAATGTAGTTGTTGTTACATAAACCCACACCAATATAAAGACAATTTTATACACCATTCAAGATGGCCCTTCACTGGCTTGGTGGTGAAAGCCATTCACTGCCTTGCATTTCTCTCTCCACTCCATACTATCCAATAAATTTTGGTTATTGTTCTATCATTTCATTAAATCCATCCCACTTTTCTGTAGAAAGTCACATGTATATCCCAATAGTAATGTTGCACCAATGGCTTCCTCTTCCTCATCTCACCAAGCAATTGTAGAAAACCAACAAGAAAGGGAGAGATCGATTACAATGTTAAAAAACTATTATGTTGGGTTAAATTTATATTTGTTTATAAAGCTATTTTTTAATTATAAGGTTAATTATTAAATATTCATCAATTATAAAAAATATGTTCAAAATATAAATTACTAATCATAAAAAATTAAATTAATATGATATTAGTCAATAACTATTTATGCTTCATAAAAATTGTTCATACATTTAATCTGAAAAGTTCTGTAAATTAATATCTTTATGGACTGTAGAAATTTTATGTATTTAACCTCCCTTAATTTAAGGGAGGCTAAAAAGTTGATCCAAAGCTTCCATCAATTTAGCTCTTTTGACCATTTTATAAACTTGATTACCTGTGGCTTGGTACTAATCAACCAATCTCAAAACCTGTACATATCCTCCAAATGTCCAACCCTTTGCTTCACATTAATTTGTGAAAAACACATGTTAGTCCTATACATGTCTAATGTCTTATGCCACTACCTCCCATAACCTAAAGATATATTGCCACTTCTTGACAATACTTCAAATAATCATGTTGAAATTTCTCCAAGGATGTACAACATGGAATATAAGCAACATTAAAAGTGTTCCTTCATTTTCTTGGCTGCCATAGATCCAAAACTAAATTACTCATCCACTATCTTAACTACCAAAATTTCTCATTGTCTTCGCTGCCAAATGCCCAAATACAATAACAACTATACTAATGATTCCTTGAAGTGTATATTTAATCAATGAACAACTACATGACCACATATCAACTATTTATACTTTTCCTCTACTTCTTTGACATAGGCAACACATATTATAAGTATAAGATCGCATGTTGACTAATCAAGAAAACTTACTTTCCTCCCTATCAATCAAGGGGCAAAAATATAACATATCAAACTTCAAAAAAAAATATCAAAACTAAAAAAAATATATCAAACTAAAAGGATGTGAGGCCCCACCTATTGTTGAGCATTCCAACATTGCTTTTATATTTATATATACGTTAAAGGTCTTTTAGTGGAATTTTAAGAATAACATATTTGATTTAGTTATAGATATATTCTTCGGTTATGAAAGCATTAGTCTTGTGTTAAATGATATGCTCAATTGACTTTGCAATTACCAAAATTGTTTTCTTTTAAAGAAAAAATAAAACAATTTAATGATGGATTATTTACAATGAAGATTAAGTTTATAAAATTAAATTAACTTCATTTGTGCATAGTTCAATACAACTTTCACAAGATATGGTTGTTCAGGGATTGGAGAATGAAAAAAAATGCTTTTGTTAGGGAAGAGAGGAAAGCTCTCCACAAGGAGCACAAGCGACAAGTAAAAGTAGAGAACAAAGAAAAATGAATGGAAAGAAATTTGTGAAAATTCCAAATGGAGATCACAGTTGAGCAGAAAATAGTGGTAAGAACTCTTTCCATTTGAAGGAGATTGAAAATGCAGATGAAAATTTGAGTATTGTGACATGGAAAAATTTAAGGAAAAAATAGACCACGTGAGTGCATCTAAAGGGGTGTACATGAAAGAAAAATTCCTTGGATATAATTTTCAATTAACAACCAAGTCTTTGAGTGATTGGGTACAACATTTCTCTCAGCATTCTTTCCAAAAGGATAGCATAATTCCATATTTGGGAACTTGAGAGGCATGTTATGGAACCAGTGTGTAAGGAAAGCTAAGGTGCAGAAACATCTCTCCTAACGTCAAAACCTTAGGGAAGAATGCAGAGACTCTTTAAAATTTTACAATTACAGTCCAATTAAGATGCACTTGAAATAGATAACAAAAACAAAGAAATATACACACACATATGAATGTAATGCCCATAATTTTATGCTAGAAAAACCTAACATTTTTTTTTTTTTAACAACAAAGTTTTAAACCTAACACATACCCATCGCACCAATTTACATAACACAACTTTAACAGTCTAGTTAATAATACTAAATTGGATGAGGCACACTTGAAGATTTATCAAACTATAGAAACTTGTGGACTGACTCTCCTAGTCCAATTTTAAATATGTTTGATCTAATTATTCTTCGAATAATAACAACAAAAATTACTAAGTTGCTTTACTTTACTCTTCCAATTTTAAAGGGGTTTCTTCTCATGTTTAACCAGATAGGATAGTTAAAATATTCATACCCATCTTCTTTACTTATAATAACTTGCTAAATTAATGAGCCGGGTCATTCAATATAAGAAAAATATCTATCTAGTAATCCTCATAATAAAAAAACAAATAGCATTCTCGTGAGCGAGTTAGCACATGTCGTTTTCATTACTCACCAAGTTTTAATCCAACTCCTATCACCTTGGACTATGTTGGGAACATGTTTGGAAATCACTTATTTCAATTATACCATATCAACTATTTTATTTTTATAGAATTTATATGATTTAATGTACGACTTTTATGGAGGATGCACAAGATTTTATTGAATTATTCTTTTGAGTAAAAATTTATATTTGAAAATAACCTCTTTATTTTCAAATATTACTTTATCAATAAGGGTATTCAAGAAATAGGGTTTGGTTTTGAGGACCTATTTAATAAAACATATTAGGTAAACTTTTACACTATAGCAAATTTATGGAGTCAAATTTTATTAAACTACACAACCCACAAAATTTGAACATAAGGAATAATAAGGCATATGACCTATAGAAAAGTGATTAAATATCTATAAGATAATATATTCAACAAATTACTAAAACCTTGTTAGAACTAATAACAATTTATAGTTCAAATATTGCAATGGAATGCAATACCCTCACTCAATAATCTATCCGATATAAATAACCATGATTGTATGTACAATTCTTTATTAACATTATTAATTAATTATTAAATAATATTATGATAAAATCCTTAATTAAAATTGGTTTATATTATTTATTAAATAATCATAAGAAAAAGTCCATAATTTGAAATTAAATTAGTTTATACATATAGCTATACTTACCTACTTTTATGGGTAAATAATATAAAGTAAAATGAATAATTAATCTTAAGTTAGTTAGGATCTTTCTTTAAAGAAAGGTCCCACGATACATATAAGAATAAAATGAAACTTTAAGTTTCTCTTTTTTTTAAAAAGTTACTACCTTCTTATAAGGGATCTCTAATGTATTTCTTAAAACCTAATTTTATTCTTTATGCTTTTGGCTCAATACGCTGGCCATCAAGAAAAATAAAAGAATAAACTTTAACCAGTTCATGGGTGTGCCACACACAGTCCTTTGGCAACGCTGAGTGAGGAGGAAGAAGAAGCAATGATTTGGAATTTGCGGTGTTTCTCCTAGTACCATTTTATTTATTATTATTGCAAATAAAAAGGAAACGGGTGCATAGGCAGGCAATCGAGAATATTACTGACCCTTCAAATATATATATATTTTTATAACAACATTGATGAAAAATTTATTCGTATTTTTGTTTTTTTTTGTTTTTTTGTGATGGCAGATGTAAATTGCTTCAATGAATCCAGTCATTAATTGGCAAGAAAGAATGGAAGTTGAAAATTCTTGATATTTTGACTCAGGCTACATTTTTTTTTTCTTAAATCAGTTCCTTGCTTTTCTTTAAACAAACTCTACACCAACTTCTAGATGCTTTAAACCATTTCAATGGCTCTTGAAGTTACACCCATTAATAAAATCTTAAGGATAAGTGCAAGACCACCAATTGCAGCTGCCCTTGTTGCGTAGACTTATACAGCAGCCTTGCTCATTAATAAGGTCTTCATTCAGCCATAAAACATAATGGAAAATAGTCTCATTCACATCATCACAGGCTTTTCTACAATAACATTCTAGAGTGTAAGCTACCAGAGCCAAATGCAGGGTTGTGAGATGGATGAAATCAAAGCCCAAAGGAAACTTCTGACCTTTATGCAGTCAAAACGTTCGTACATTTTGTTCCTAAGAAGAGATACAACCAAGCAACATAACTCCAAGCTGTACCTCTTGCGTGAGGGAATAAAAAAAAAACACAGTATTCAAATCCAAGAAAGGGAAACACGATCCTCTAAGGTCTAAGGAAGCCCTCTAGTGGGTGTCAGAAGCTTTTGAAAATTTAGATTCTGTATCCATGTGTCCTCTACATGATTAGGGGAGAGGGCCCAGTAGTCGTGCACCCTAACTTCGCGCTTCTAATTATCCTACTTCGAAATTTCAAATCACTCCCAATTTTTTACAGCAGCTTACTTGGCAAGTTCTCTGCTTATAACTAAGGTTTCAAGGCCACATCATCAAATATGATGCCACATCAGCATGCGTTTTTGTCGAGGTGTCCAAAAAGGCCCCAAAAAATAGTGAGACCAATTCTCGTGCATTACATCATGAGTAGTTGAGCGCTGATGTGGTATCACATGATTGGTTGCTTTTTAGATCAAAAGCATACTTTGTGTTTAATTATGGGTAGTCAAATCACAACTATTGGACATTATATAAACGACTATTGGATATTATATTCACGATTGGGTGCACGACTATTGGACCCCGCACGACTATTGGGCCCTCTCCCCTAGTTTATTCGCATTTTTCTCTACTTGTATTTTACTTTTAGAATAGTTTAATTAGAGTGCCGTTGGAGGCATTTATTAACCAACATTTATGGTACATAGTGGTTAAAGTGAAAATTACAAGTTTCTCTTGTAAGTAGTGCAGGATGATATGACAGGGGCATACTCTTATCACCTCATGAATGACAGGGAATTTAATAGCTAGGTGGAGACGTAGGAGTAGAGATTTGCAAGCTGGCCATGCTATGCAAGGTAGCTATAGCATACCCGCCCAAGTCAACATTCGAGGGAAGTGTTATTTTATTTAACCCAAGCTCAAGTTTTCAACAATACAATGCGCTGTAAAATTCATCACTGTGAGGAAAAGAAAATAGTTTTAAGAGATTAAGATTGGTAGAGTTCATTGGTGATGGCAAGGAAGAAATTGCAGGGCGAAAGGAGATTAAATGTTGTAGCGCTTCATTATGAGGAAAATGGCTTCTCTGAAGAAAACTAATCTTTGGGATAACCAGGTCCATACGATAGGGGAAATAGGCAATGTTAGCTGCGATCTTGTGATTTATTATTCTCATTGTGCCTCTTTCTTCTTCTTTTCTCTTTTTTTTTTTTTTTTTTAATTGCTAACGTTAGTTTTCATTCTTTTAGAAAAGAATCCACAGTTGTGCATTCGCCCAAAGTGCTGGCTTAATGCCTAATTCGTGCCTCTATACCGATCCTTCACTAAACTGATATATGTCTGTGCAAGGCAAAGAAACAATGATGCCAAAGACTACATAGATTCTACAACATACATTTTATTTTATTGATGCCTATATATATATATATATTTATTCTGTAGGTATAAGATTACCAGTTTTGATGGGTATATATACCAAGGCAAGAAGCTTGTTAAATATCATAGAGGTGTTCCCTACCCTGCTAAACATCAGCCCTCTGATCTGCTTTGTTATTCATTTATTTTTCCATTTTATTTATCTATTTGCATAGGCAAGTCAATGTAAAATAAAATAGAACTACAATAAGAGCCTACATTCCAATAGATCAAACAATTATTACTCAGTATGTGTATAATTTATCCACATAATAAAAATTTTCTTTCTGGGTTTAACTAATGAACCTATAGACTATATCAGGTCATTTTTATTTTATTTTTTTACCAAGGGAAAGTAGTAGATCATGTGTATTATTGAATGATGTACTCATGGGTTAAATGAGACATGTATTAACATCTTAAAATGAAGTAAACTAAACATTCTCAAATCTGTCTCTTATAAGTTTTGCACCCATTTAAATACTATTATCCCAGTTTTCTTCCTTATGTGAAGATTGTTATATGATCCGGGGAAGGTAATATAGTAATACCCTTGTTTTTTTCTTTTTCTATTTTTTTGGTTTCTTTTCTCAGCTAGCAAACAAAATGATATAACCATTTTCATATCATAGTATGAGGAAAACACAGTATACCTGAAGCTAAGTACTCGTTTCATTTCAAGGCAAAAAGATAAAACTTATATTTCCATGGCATTCTTCATGAATAAATACTTGCAGCTACACACACATTTTGTTTCTGATAACAAAGACAGATAGATGAAATTTGCAATAGATTGCTATCACCTTCCTTCAAGCACAAATGCACACTTCCTTTCTTTTACATGCAATATTGAAACTTCTCTTTCACAAGTAGAATCTAAGTTACCCTATACAACAACCTTTTCAAGGCTATAACATTCAACCCAAAGGGCAGATTTCTCTTTTCTTTTAACATTGAGAAACAAATGATTTACATGTGAATGCAATGACCTTGATCTTTTCCTATAATTTTCTTCTAAAAAAATAATAATATGAAAACCCATCTTTCTTTCTTTTTTTGACTTAAAATATTACCACAATATTTGAGGAAATAATTGAATTACAAACTCTTGAACAAGGTCTTGCTCTCCTCCCTACCGTAATGGCATCATGGAGCCTCTTGGGCTCTAGCCATACCCCGAGCAAGAAATACATTATACACCATTGTAATTCAATGGTGAGAGCTTAGTGCTATAACAAGCTTGCTCATTATACAACGCATTACTCTAATATATCCCTTAAACAATCTTACTTATGATTCAATGCATAGATCAAGCTATCTATACCAATACTAAGAATAAGAAATGAAAAAAGACTTATCTCTCTACAAGCTGCTTTCCTTTGAACTCCTATTCTTCCATCCTTGACTCTCTCCTTCTTTTCTTCACTTCACAAGTTCTCCAAAAGGAGAAGTGGGTAATGCCTAAATCTTCCATCTTCTTAAGATATATAGGAATCCTCCAAACCTACACTCTTTCCCACAAGTGCTCACACATGTGTGAGTCTTGTGCCAATTCCAAGAACTTTTGGGGAGTGGGAAGTTGAGAGTGACAAGTCACTTTTCCCAAGCCCCAACACTTTTTGAATTCGTCACATTCATGAATGTGGACTTTTGAGGGGTCTTTTCACACTCCAAGGACAAATTCACATGTCAAAAAGGTTCCAAACCCATAGGTATAGGTCCTAGGGGTCTATTCTTGTTCAAAAACCAAGGAAATTGACTCAATAATCCCTTTTTAAAACCCACAAAAAAATTCATACGAATTTTGATCCTGACCAAGGGTTCCAACCCCAACCAAGCTCACATCACATGACCTACAATTGGATTCTACTCAAACATGATCACCCAATCAATAATCAAACCTCAAACCCTTCTAAGTCAAATAGGGCTACACTTAGAACTTCCCAAAGATGTATCCGATACGATTCCAATACTTATCCAACCTCCTATTTGCACATTTGATTCTTTTAATGTAAATTCCACATCGACTCACTTAATTTCCTGCACAACATAATTAAGCACAATTAGATATAATAATAAACCACATTAATTGCAAACCGAATCTTTGTAACTTTATTCTCGAATCATTTACATAGCTAAATACTCTTTCAATGCAATATGACACAACAATTATCTTATTTCAAATTCATCTTATAAGTTTGAATCTCATACCATAATTCGCATGCACATACATCTTCATTAAGTAAAATAACAATGATATAACATAAAGTAAAAATAAACTATAAGGTCATTATTAGACAGTCACCTTCATATCATTCGTAATATATCTAACCATCTATTTAGGAGAAATATATAACAATGTAAGGTTATATAATTAGTCACTTGCAATGAGAGGCCTTACAATGAACACCAGATTTACGTGGGAAAACCCTTATGGGAGAAAAACCCACCACACCAAGAGAAACCACTGTGCATTACAATAATGGAGATTACATACAAATAACAGACTTATCTTTCTGATGTCATTTTACAGTAGCATTCACCATGAACAAACTTGTACAGGAACCTTCAAGTTATAATCTTTACATAATAGAAATCACATTGATACAATTTAAATTGTTCACCCAACTGTTCTTTGAATGAACCAAACCTCTGCAAAATTATAGAATGTATTCATGTTGTTCATGTCTATTGAGCTTCCTCTCAGAACTACCACAATGAACTATCTTCCAATGGTTCCCATTCGACTTCTATGATTGGCCCAACACAAGCCACATAGATGGTCATCACTCGGTGAAAAGAATTCAAACTTTGTTGGCATATCGGTGAGATACTAACAGTGTCTCCTCGATGCCTCAAAGTCTTCACTATCGATATCACTAAGAGTCGTCCTTATCGCCAAGACATTTTACCGAGCTCACAAGTTTCATCGAAGAGTCATGCTATTGGAAAAACATTTCACTCTCGCCAAGAGCTCATATCACTATTCACAAGTCACACCGATCTCAACATTGCTATCGGCAAGAATTACCACTCGCCAAGAGGTTACACCGAGATTCCTTATGTTACACCGAAGCATCCAACAGTCGATGAGACTTATCGCTATCACTGAGACATCCCACCGAAGGTTCAAAGTTACTCTAAAGTGCACATCTATCACCAAGACATATTGCTATTACTGAGACATCCCACCGAAGGTTCAAAGTTACTCTGAAGTGATCAGTAGTCGGCAAGACTCTACTGCTATCGTTGAGACGTTACTCTGAAACATCCAGTCATATCGAGCGCCAAATAATAGTCAGCAAGACCTATTACTTTCATCTAGAGTTCTTATCAAAGTCACATGTGTTACACTAATGACATTTACTATCGGCAAGACTCTATTCAAGTCATATCGAAACGTTGACTTTTCCATTAGTGAGACCTTCCACTCTCACTGGGACATCTTCTCGAAGCCCTTTGAGTTACCCCGAGTGAAAATGGTCGGTGAGACATTCACACATCAATAGGACTTCTCACCGAAGAATATAAGATACACCGAAGACCACAAATGCAACATACTGTCAGCGAGACAAAATATCTCAATAAGAATTCTCATTGAGCCACCATAGGTTATCCCGATGACTCCAATGTATAACCATTCGGCAAGACTTCTGCAAGGTCACAGCGACCTATACAAAACATAAGGCTACAAATATGCTCGTCAGCTAGACATAAAATATGTCACACCGACTTGGCTCCAATAGAGGTTTTAGCCTGTGATGATTTAGGCATATATTTCCAACACAATGTGTGTTGAACTTAATGATGGTAGAATAAATGAAAGAAAAGATGCAGAAAATAAAATGAACAAACAAAACACACACAAACAAGAACATAAGAATTTTATAGTGGTTCATTGCATTTCGTTCAGGCATTGGATCAAACAGTCTGTGCGCATCCTCAGTTCTCCCATTCCTCACATACCCTGAGATCATCGCATTCTAGGAAACAAGATTTCATTGAAAAATTATGTCAAACAAATGGCACACGTCATTCAGCTTGCCATTCTAAGCATATACACCAGAGCCCCCAGTTGCACCGGAATTTTATGAGCCCCTGCAAGACCCCACACATGGTTTCATTGAAACCATTACGCTCTACTCAAATGTCATTTTCTCATCTTCAAAATCGCTTTCCAAAAATTGGGCATCATCATCATTGGAAGACGATCTCATTATCCTCTGTAGCTCTCTAGGGCAAAGAGTGCTACGACATTGCAGGTGGTTTTGCTAATCAGTTGTTTTCTCCATGGTGGTTTTGAATCATATGGAACCCTTGGGAGCATGAGGGTTCTTCTCCTACACCTCAAACTACTTCTCCCTACCTTTAAACTGCATTTTGGGGATGCGAGCTGAACCCCCGACTAGCACAACCTCATTTTGTAGTGGTAAATCTTTCTCTTCATCAGGCTCATCGTGTTCCTCTACCTTAGAAACATCAATAACATCCTCCATCTTGGAAGTATTAGCAACCCCCTCACCTACCTTTATACCATCCATGTGGGACTTGAATAATGGATTATCATAAACCATTTATGCCTCGGACTTGAATAATGGATTATCATAAACCATTTTTGCCTCTTGATTTTTGGCCTCTTCCTTAGGTTCATCTTCACTCTCTTATTCTTTTTGAGATCCAATTTCTTAAAATCCTTATTATCAGCCTTTTTGAACTCTTATTGCATGTCAAAATCTTCACCTCCCAGATTCTATGCGACCTTTTCCCACACATACCTCACCCTATTAGTGCTCGGGGAATCAGGATCAGCATCACTCATAAGAACTTCAATGGCGAGATCAACAACCAAATAGACAGGAGATTCATCTACTTTCATTGGAAAATCAAATATAACCTTTTTCCCTATAGACAGAGCACTATAACCATTCCTTGAACACATTGTGTTTGAATTTACAACATCCTACTGCAACTCTTCCTCTTCTTCAGACTAAGCCACAACATTTTTTATTTCTTGCATCTACTCCATGTCACTCCTAGATTCTATCATGCCAAGAAATTCCTCAATAATAGAATCAGCTTCATCATTTAATTCATCCAAAAACATATGATGAATAGCTCCCACTTCATCATGAGTCTCTTCATGGCCATGGAACATAGACATGAGAGCTTGAACCTAGTCATCCTAGTTGGGACTCTCTTCCATATCTGTGTCATCCATATCTTCGAAATCAAACACCTAATCATTTTCCATCTCCGCTTAATATTTCTACATGGCTTTTGAAATTCTTCACTGATTTGTAGCACTAAACTTCTCCACCAAACTCTAATACCAATTGTTGAATTTAAAGATAGTAGAATAAATGAAAGAAAAGATGCAAAAAATTAAATGAACAAACAAGAACACACACAAATAAGAACACAGGATTTTTATAGTGGTTCGTCTTATAGACTACATCCACTTTCAACAGGGGAATCTCTTTTATTAATTCTTAATATAATCTCAATACAATGCAATATTTAAGTAGCATCAACTTTTATAAATCTGTCTCATCTCCAAAATAGAAAAAATCCACCAAAATAGCCAATTCTAAATTGGCGAATACATGCAAAAAATACATTTGTTTAGAGTGTGAAAGGAACTACCATTATAATTATAATATTTGGGCTTCACCAAACCCAACAGTGTGGATAGAGGAGTGTATGTGTTGGAAGGTCGTTGTCTATGTAGCCATTAGATTACACGTTTGATTGTGTTTTTTAATTTATTAAAAATAAGAATTCAATGCATTTTGTATTTTCAATTAATTAATATATACAGTCAAATGTGCAATTTGATGGCTAGATAGATGTTGCCTATTGAAAGGAGGAGCGTTGAAGAGAGAATTTGTGTGAAACCTGGAGGTGTTGGCAATAGGATACAATTTGTACAAAATCTTGAGGTAAGTTTATGACCATTGTCTCAGTGATATGTTTCATTGTTCTAGAACCATACGTGGCTAGATCATTCTAGTTGTGTTTATTTCATTATAAAGTAAATTTGTTGTTATTTTCTTAAGGAAAGAATTGGTTTTGTGGTTGCATGAATGGTTGTTTCTCAATGCTTATTTGCATAAGCAAACAAAAGCCTTCCTATTTTACACATTTGGAAAAAATATGCATACCATTGCATTAAACCTTTCAAGCACTTGTACATTAAAATTAAAATTTTAAAATTATGTTGGACAGACCATGCATCAATTGGAAGGTAGAAATTGTCCATTTGTACAACAAAAGACAAATAGAAATGGCCAAGTCATATAGTAGCTCTAGTGAGTAGTAGTTTTGTATTGCATGGGAAGGTATACCATGGAGAATATTTTGAACAAGTTGTATGGAGGATACACCTTGCCAGATTGGTCATACAAGAGAAGCCTAATTGTATAGCAAGACAAAATGTAACCATTTTTTGTATAATGAAGGCCTGTGTAGTCAGGCAGAAAATAACAAATAGAATGGATTTGTTTACATTGTATGGCAAAAGAAAGACCATAAGGATATTGTATTGTCGAATGAAAAGAAAAATAAGTGGGACCATATAGTAGCATCTAAGCTAACCATTGTATGGTTATAAATTAGTGTTTCACAGGGATGTATCCACCCCAAAAACTTTGCATTTCCTAGATGGGGACATCCCGGAGACTTGGGGACTTGGGGGACATCCCCACCAGCCCACCATGAGTGCCACCATCCCACCACTAGTGTCGTCATCTCCAAGACACCGCTAGGACTTTAAGGACACTGGGATGTCATCAATATTTCTAGGGGACTCTTAGTTGTCTCCAAGATGTATAATTCTTATATTGATACATCTTTTTATAACTATATTTTCAAGTACGATATGTATTTCAGCACCCTACCACACCCCCCACCTCCTGCCACCATCCCCCCACCATCCTCCCACCGCCCCCATACATAGACCCCCCATCCCCACGTCCCCAAAATATGTCCCCTTGTCCTTGTCCCCCAAACCCCATGGAACGCTATTATAAACTTCAATTTAATTGTTTTTTCACTGCCATGTGGTTGTATGGTGAGGAACAGGAAACTATATTCATAGAATGTTTAATATTCTTCTACCAATAATGGCCTATAACATCTAACAATAATGGCCTTCCTTTATCTTCTATTAGATGTCCATACCTTATTCCAAAGCTTCCATTTTGTCCCAAGAAAGGAGGAAACTTTCAATCATAATGGAGTTTGGCTATACACCTGTCAATCACATTTGCTTAAAAGTTTCTAAAACCCTTTTAGAAAAGTCAATTTGGGCATATCCAGCTATCATGAAATCCACAAGATACCATTTCTTAGAGGTATTCTATGAAACGGTTTGCAAGGCTTTTCTTGCCCCTATGTGTTGCTAGCCTGTCAGAATTTCACTCATTTATTTCTTACAATCATTACATTCCATGAAACCTCATTTCTTAAGAGCAATTTTAAAATAGTTCACTCGCCTTGTCTATGCCACCATGTGTCGGTATTTATAGTATGATGGCATAAAAATATGAATAAATATGATATTCAATAATCCTACTATAATGATAATATTAATGCTAAAAATTGAATTAGAGTTGGTTGGGGCTTGGGGTTTGCATTCCTCAAGGTTACAAATTCAACTCCACTTCGTAGTGGGAAAAGGCAAGGTTTGGTTTTCTTGTGTTCCTACTCTACTAATCCAGGGTATAGGAATGAACTTTTCTCCTAACCTCCTTGAGGTTAGATTAATTTTAAGTCTACATGGGTAACAGAGTTGGCTTGGGTAGTGGGTTTGCTCCCCATTAGTCTCAGGTTCGACTCCATTCCTAGGTTTAAGAGGTGGGACTTCTTGTGGGTGGTGGATCTCACCCATAGGGGATTAGTCTCACCCCAGGTATCCTAGTCTTTCCCTAGGTGCCCAATATACGAGTTGTTGGACCGCTGGGCTGGGCCATGGGGACATCCTTGTTGTAAAATATAAAATGAATTAATATTAATAGTTTGCATGTTCGAGGGTAGGTGATGAGATATAATGTTACTTCTATGTAGAGAATATTAATATTTAAATTCGAGAAAATTAGATAATATTATTATTTTTATTATATGAATTAAATATTACTAATATATTTACCAAGGATTGGTTCTTCAGTATTGCTAACAATATTGGTTTAAATGACAAATTCATATTCGAATATACATATTATTGCATATTGCATGTTATAATTGGAATGTTATTAGTATTGAGGCTTAATAGATATTTATAATCCACATATTAGTTTTACTCATTAAATTTCATGGCTAGATCATTCTACATAGTTGTTTTGTGGTTATCAGCTGGATCAATTATTTTTAACATAATTTAAAGTTATGCATCAATAATTTTTTGTTATATGGTTGATTGTCTTTCTACTGTCATCATTAAATATTAATAGATATTAATAATTCATGCCTTAGTTGTCTATTATAAGCCCTTACAACGTTATTATTGATTAAGTATTCATAATAGTGCATAGTTATCAAATTGTTATCCATTATCTTGGATGTTATATTTTGTGATTGGTCTTCACTAAATCTAAACCTAGTAGTACAAAATTTTAGAGATACAAGAATAATATCATATTTAGATAGAACTGTAATAATTAAGTAAATTTTAGAATTATTAATTCTTAGGGTTGAGTAACTCAATATGATCAATTTTATGTTAGTTATTTTAATTGAAAGTAGAGGCTTTTTCATCAATAGTTATACATAAAAGGTTATATTCATTATGTTTTTTTGTTAGTATTTAAAAAAGAATTTAATGATAAATTAGGAACAATTGTTCTCTAGACAAGTACATATCGATAAAATCTTATCTTTGAGTTATTATCAAAACCTTATCATTATTGATTATGTCAATACTAATAAGATAAAATAGATTATTGTCTTGATTATGATTATGAATGGTTAGATAACATGTAATTCAAGGCTCTAGAAAAATTCACCACTAGCAATTCATCAATAGAAAATTCATTCATTGTCGGAAAATTCACCACTATGACAAATTCACCACCAAGTAAAATTCACCGCTTGCAATTCACTATGGCAAAAAATTAACTGCATTAACATTTTATTATCATAAATATATATTAAAAAATATTAATGTGTTTAATTTGCTACCTATGTGAATTTCTAGTGGTGAATTTTACTTGACAGTGAATTTGTCATGGTGGTGAATTTTCCCATGGTGAATTTTATGTCGGTGAATTGCTGGCGGTGAATTTTTTGTATGTCATAATTCAAATACCATTATCATATTATTGATTCTCACTTCGAATGAACCTTGAAATACCTTCATACATTAATAATCAAATTAGTAATAAATAATTTAATATCATTGAATGGTTAAGTGTTAGGCATTAGTTTAATTGAGTATTATTTGATTATCAACAAGGATTTGATATCTATTGGTAGTTTACTTGTATTAATGGTCTAATTGTTAACCAAAGTACATGATAAGAAACCATTGTATTCTCTTACAATTGATAGCAATATTAAATATAAGTACATGTATTATGATGAGCTATCTGACAACAAAGAGATACTATAAGTAACTCATCTTGTCTTGTGAATACCTATTAGAGTCACCTTAATTTTGTTACGAATCTTGCTATGGATTGTGGTATTGTTTGTGCAAGCATGAGTATTTATTTAGATGTTTCATATTTCACTAGTATATCCTTAACTAGTTCTCTGATCCCCGGCTTCACCTAAGTGGGTGGCAGCCGACTGTCAAACTGTCTAGGGTAATAGACCCTAGAAATGGTTGCCTACCCTCTTATAGTATATAATGTGTATGGGACACATGATACTTTTGATTAGAGGGTTGATTTTAGCGTATATGAGTATTATGGTGTTCTGATTGTGATTGAGGTAGAGTCATCTTTTGAAACCTAGTGGATATACCCTGTGTGGGTGAGTCAAATGAGTTGGAGAAAACTCAAGTTATTGAACTATGAAGCCTCTGTGTTGCACGTACATAGGTAAGGCCATCAAGTGATGAGCCCCTAAGGCATAGGTCTTGTCTTCCTATGGTTTATTTTGGATTTACCATTCTCTCCTAGTGATATGCATACTTTATCTTTCCTTACAAATCTAGTTGTAAACTAATATATTATTTATTATCTAATTATATTAATGATATGGATGATCTCTAAAACCATGTATCTAATCCATTGATCTTGAGGTTGTGCATATATTTGTGTGGATACTTGTAGGTACATGTATTGGAATTGAGGGAAACATGATGCGATGGAATGCAAGAGATATTGAGTAGGTAAAAGGTATGTTATGTTAATGTAAAAGAAGCAAACATTATCGGTAAAAAATATTGACCCATTGCCATATTTTCTCCTAACTAAATGACATCATTGAGTATTTCCTTAAGTAGTGGATTAAGCTATTGTTTTTTTTTTTTAAATATATTTGAAAATTTCTAAAGTTAATGTAAATTACTTATATTACATTACATTGTGTTCTTTAAGCATCAAAAAGTAGGTGTGACAAAAGAAATTTCAAATGCAAACGAAATACAACTATTTCTAACAAAATATCTCTCAAGCAATGTGCCTAATCTTCAAGTGAAGAGCCAACTTGAAATGAAACTATTCCTCCATCCTCCTTAGGATCCTCCAACCTCCATTTTGACCCGCCTTAAGCTTTAGCAACCAAATGTAACATGAGAATCTCCAAAAATTCCATTATTAGACTCAACTTTATCATATATGTTTGTAAAACTCATCCAAAATAATGATGTCAGGTTTAACCAAGAATCGTTATCTACAATGACACCTTATAACTCCTATTACAATGCAATATTTTAAAATCATATGCTTATGTAAACTATTATATTCATAGAGGACATGTGCAAGCAAGATAACATGATTAAAAGATTAAATTTATGGATTTATAACTTGCAACCTCTAAATTCAAAGTATTTCCTTTTAGCAACTATGGTATGCACTTACCTTAACCACTTAGACTAAAATTTCATCTTTGAAACAATATTTCAAAACTTGCTTAGCAATGAGATTAAACCATAAGTTTTTCACCCATTAAACTTTGAATAGAGGATAAAAATAATTGACGTGGACACACTAATGTTTCAAATACATTAACAACCACAAAAAAATGTATATCCTTATTCCTTTCATTGCTTATAAATTATATCAAACACATAGATAGCTATATCCTTGTGTCATTCATGGGTGGAAGGGTGGGCATCCCTTCATGGTGGTGGAGGGAGGTGGCATGGGTTGCCATGGTGGCGGGTTGTTGGGGTCCTTTGCGCCAAACTGGTAGGCACATTTGCAGGGTGGATTTGGCCTGTCTTTTTGACAAGTTGGGCATACGGTGTCAGATAGCTATGGCACTAGTATCAACATTTAGTGATGAGCACTACTAATGGAAATGTGATCTCCCTTCTTTGTAAATATATCTTGCATGCTGGAGGGGGGTATGTGCAAGATCATGATGGACCAAAAAGTGGCAATATTATGGGTATTTGTAGGGTATGTGGTTGATGACTTTTTTTACCCAAAATTGATGAAACGAAAAGGGTTTTTAGAGGAGATTCTCAGCTTTCCACCAATATAAATTATACTTTAATTTGAATTAAATAAATAATTATTATTTATTTTCTATTAGAATTACAACTAAAGTTCTGATTGATAGGCTGATTGAAAAAAATCTATAACATTCAAATGGTATCACATTTTTTAAATCCGAAACATGTTTCACATACTATAGGATTAAAAAAAGAAAAATTAAATTTCATGAATTTTTTACCAAGTTAAGGTGGTCAGACATACAAGTTTTTATATTTTTAAAACTTGTAATAAAAAATTCATAATTAATTATTTACTTGGAAAAAAATTACAAAAAAATATGCATCACATTTGGACATGAGTCCTCTACTTATATATAAAATATTATCATTTTATTATGGTTAGGGTGGTCAGACAGGCACCTACTTCTTATTTTTTCCTTGAAATTTAAGTACTGCTGCATTGAAATTTCAAAATTTTCACCAAATAGATTTTATTTATTTTTAAATAAACCTAGTAGTTTAGAAACTACATTCAATTTTCTACAGATTCTATTGTTACATATTTTTGAAATAATATAGATAATTTATTCAAATTTTTACATCAAGTTGCCTAACACTAATTTTTCTGAATTTTTTGCCACTTAAGGGCCAATTTTTTCCATGATGATCCTACACATACCCAGGGGGTATGATTTGTGGAGGTTGGTGGTGCTTTCATGGTCCAGGTTTTATTTATTGCAAACTTGGCTCTTCTTTTGCATTAAGGTTTCTCTGTAGGTGTGTGGCGACTATGGGTTTTTCTCTTTCTCTCTTGTCAGGTGCAATCTATGTGGGGTGGTGAATGGTGAAGAGCTCTAAATTTATCATTGAAGTTTCAGTGGCGGGCCTTGCTCGAGGTTTTGAACTGACACTCCTATCTCACTACAGTCATCGACAAGACATGCCTCTTTCAGGGATGTTACTAACCAGAGATTAAAATGGATTCTAGTGAACCATGACCCATTGGTGCTTGCGGCTATGAAAATGGTTTTGGGATTCAGTCATTTGGAGTACAAGGAGTATGTGAGAAAATTTGCATGTCTCTTCCCATTTCCTTGCTTCTCTTCTAGAAAATTTGGAGCCGAAGGCTAAAGAAAAAATATTGTTGGTTAAATTATTTAGAGTGGACTTGGTTGAAGGTGTGGATGAGGTTCTCCAGGTGTTGATCAAAGGCAGGGGATGTCTAAGGCCTTGCGATGTGGAAAGGGTGAGCTCGGAGGAGACGGTGAAGATATTTCCTTTCCTCTTGGATTTGCAGGGATCGAGTTTGATGCAGCATCAATCGATCATGGTGGTTGTTTTTTTTTTTCTTAAGAATTTATTTGGGCTAATGGCGGTTGATAATGTGGAGTGGAAAACATAATTCAAAGATTTTGTAAAATTGAACAAATTTATGTAAGTTGGGTGGTGGTTAGTTTTTTGGTTTGTAGGTGCTAGTTCTAGTATGTATGGGTTTTTGGTAGCCATGGTTGCATTAATTCCATTAATATGGCTTTGTTTTGATAATTCTAGTTGGGTTCTCGGTGGTTGGTTTCTGAAGATGTTTTTGGGGGCTAGTTGTTTAGTGTGTTTATAGAAACTCCTTTTTAATTGCATGGTAGACGTTTGTATTCATGTTTGTATTATTAATAATATACTAATCTTATATATCAAAAAAAAAAATCCTCGTGTCATTCTATCACACTTGCAGACATTGAAAAATGTCTTAGTCTGTGAGTGTCATTTTCCTATTGCCTAGTCTTCTTCCTTGCATAATTAACTAATTTTAATTATTTAATTATTGTATTTGATCGCATTCCTCTATTAATTAAATAATTTTAATTATCTAATTAATTCATTTGTTGATATGTATTCTCCTCTGATCAATTAAATAAATTAAGTATTTATTTAATTGTGTTGCTAACACTCTTTCCTTCTATAATTAAATAAATTATCATTTATTAAATTGTTTGTGCTCCATTATTCGTCTATTGCTAAATAATTATTCTTAATTATTTATCTATTCATTAATCTTTTCATCTTTATTTGGTTAAATAATTATTAAAATAATTTGACTCCCTCTCACCACTTTTCCTTTATTAAATAATTAATCGAACTTAATTATTTAATCTCTTTTTCTATTTAAATGATTGCATAATAATTTTAAATTAAATATTCATTTCCCTCTCTCCATAAAAAAATAGTCTAAAATTACTTATTCCTCTATATCTTTTACCAAATTAAATAATATGGTCAAAGATGTCTTCCATGAATTAAATAATTTTATTTAATTCCTCCACTGCCTTCCCTCCACTTTCTCTTTTTCAATCTAGTCTGTTGATTGCCTCTGGTCTCCAAATAATCTTGTCTAGCCATTCATAGTCATCCCTAGACCACTACTTTATGGTGAATGAATCACCACCATTGATCTTGGCATCTTTCTAGAAGATCTATCTCATCCATCCATTCAAAAATCTTTTCTATAAAAGGTATTTTCCTCCATTCTGGCTTTACAACCACATTCTCCAACATTCATGCTACCATATCACTGTCACTTGTAGGTGTTCAAATACTTCAAAATTGAGGGTAAGCTTACAAAAGTATATTTGAGGAGAAGCAAGGGAGATAATCAACCATGATAGGGAGTTTTCTTTTATGCTTTCATTCTTGTTTTCTCTCTTTAATCATTTGTACTCTTTTGTTTATATTTTGGATTTGGACTTAGATCTTAGGTAGAGTGGTTGCTACTAGATCTTAGCCATTTTGCATTTCAAATCTCCCTATCTTACAAGACCTATTATTTTCTAATAGAAAACTTTACAAATATTACTTTATATCTTTTTTAATTTAACCAAATGAGATCCTCTATATTAAACCTCAACTTTCAAGAAATACTTGAAAAAGAAATAAAAACTATCTTTAAGTAAACATTAATTTTACTTCTTTTCTATTACCAAATATCACTTTTAAAAACATTACCAAAACATGTACAAATCTCCTTCTCAAATTCATACAATCTTAATTTTGTGTGGAATGAATTATTTTTCCTTTAAAGTATTAACTATGTGTCTACATGGAAAAAACTATCTCACTTCAAGTGGCACTCCATACCATGTGTGATTTGTATTATGACACACCAAGAGAATGCAAAAGAGAGTTAAAAAGTGGAACATGTTTAAATTGACCAACTTATGACACATAGTGATGACAAATCATAAAGCATATTTATAATGGAGAAATAAGTTAAAGGTGGAGTGTCCAATTTTTATGGGAGTTACTTTTTATTTTTTGGCATGTTCAACCATCATGAAGGGGCATTGGAATTTGTATCATCCATTTTAGGCATCATGTTTTTCCATGATTATTGTCCATGGTTTCAAAAAACCATTTGTGATTTAGTAGTTGGACTTTCTCTAGAAATTGGATGTTTGGGATGGAGATTGTAGTAATTATAATCATAGTATATTTTATGCTACTAAAATTTATCTAGGCATAGTTGGTGCTTGTATAAAGCTTTGGATACTCTAGAGATTGTATTAGGAACATGTTTTATATTATATAAGTAGGGGAAGGGCCCTAATCCCGTGGTACAAAGCAAGGACATACAGAGAAAAAAACTAGAAAAAACAACACCTGCCACTCCCAACAAACAACAGTAGACAAACCAAACCAAAGGAATGTAGGCCCAATAACCAAAATTGCAACCACAGAATCATCGACAACATAATAAAAAAAAAATCCCAAAAATAGTCCACGAAATGGAACGCATACCATTTATGAGGTCAACCAAGGACCAACAGGTACTAATCCATAACAAAGCTATCAAGAAATAGCTATTAGGGACAATGAAAATGAGCACTAAATGATTTAGAGCAAACATAAGATCAGAGCAAAAAACTCCATAGCCAAATTGGGATGTAAACACCCTCCCAATGAGTTGTCTTTAGGGTTCAAACCAGGCCTTATAGCCAATGAAACAAGCCAACAGGCCATTCTCCAAGCAGACAAACCATGATAATTGAATAACACATTAAGGATCCCTTGTTGCTAGTATTTTCCTTAAAGGATTTTCCCACATTATATATACTTTGTTATTGTGTTGCATGTCTTTGCATACATTATGTGTATTTGAAATTGTTTTGTCTTTGTCATTTAACACTACTCTCCTTAAAGGGCCAAGGATTCAGGGGTTGCATAAATGCTTAAAGAACTGCTTTAAGGGTCATTTGGCTTGGCTTTCTTTTCTTTTTTTTGGCTGATGATACTTCAAATGGTTGGCTAATGGTCTGTTAATCAACTAGTGTTTTTGGTGGTTTATTTTGGGTGGGTGTAGTCAATTGTCTTATCTTTACTGCCACTTCCTTTTTTGTTCAGGGTTTCTGGTCCCTTAAAAAAAAAAAATTCTTTAATCAAAAGCATTAACTCTCCTTAAAGATTAAGTAGGAATTTTCATTTCATAACAAAACCTAGCCAACAAATGAGATGTTAGGTTAGGGAAATACTTTTTTTATTATTAGTCTTAGTTTGAGTGGAAATTGTGCATAGGAGAGGTCTTGGTCCAATGAAACCTAACAAAATCTTCATAATTAGAGATTGATAGATGTACAATGGCATACATTTTGAGTTGTGGAAGCTTAAAATTTAGGGTTTGTTCATATATAAAAATCTATGGATTAAATAGTCTCTATAAATAAACCTATATCTATGGAGGATAAAGACTAGGAGGTGACCTAGATTGAAAATTCAAAAGCCTAGTTAGGTTGTGTTTGGAATATCCAATTTTAATAAATTTATTGAGAGAAACCACCATGGAAAGCCTTTGGAAGAAGTTGGGTAGCCTATACTAGGCTAAATCCTTAGTAAATAAGTTTTTATATAAAATAATTTGTATTATTTAATCATGGGTGATGAGAATTTAGTTGTAGATCACTTAAATGCATTCATCATCATTGTGAGCTATCTATAATTCATAGGCATGAAAATAGATGATGATGACTAATGCATTTTTTTTGTCTTTTTTCCAAACTCTTGAGATAAATTTATGGTGGCTATAAGTATGAATTCCACAATGCTTATGCTCAAAAAAGGTGTGGGTACTCCGACATAAAAAAGCTTTAGATTTCATAAAGAATGCATTAATGACTTAAGGAGGGTTAAGGGAGAAAGGTAAGGGGAGGAATAAGAAGAAATAATATCAAAATCTAAGGGGATATCTAATTCTTTTGGTAAATCCAAGTTAAAGAATTTAAACTATGGTAATATAAAATAAACACAAGGAATGTAAGGAGAAGAAGGAGAATAATGAATTAGATGATGATTATGATCGAAGGGGTTCAATAGGATAAATATAAAGAATTATATATTCTATCTGTGACTACAAATATAGATGAGGACAAATGGATGATTGAATCTAGGGCTTCTATTCATATGAATCCCTACAAGGAGTGTAATTTAAATTATAAGAAGTTTAGTAATGGAAAATTCTACATTGGTTACAATACATGCATTGATATTGTTAGATGAAATAGAGTCAAGATCATATTTAATGATTGGAGGATCAAAGGCCTCTTAATAGTGTTGTATATACCAAGCTTTGTATGGAAATTTCATCTATTACTAAGATGAATTATACAAGTCTGTGTGTAATATTTAACAAATAAGGGTGCAAGATGGTTCATGAAACTATGGTTCTTACAAAGGTATTTTAAATTGGAACTATTTTCCACATTGGTGTGAGAACATAAATTTTAGTGTTATAGTTCAAATACAACTACAAGTAAGAGATCTACATTATCCACACTTTTGCAATCAAAACCTATAGGAGAGAGATATATAATATCCAATCTTGGATCACACAGATGTCCATGTGGGTTACTATGATTTCTTTTACCCTAAATATCAATAACCTAAAAATTATAATATAAAATATTTTAGATAATTGGTGAGAAGGGCCTTAGATCCTTAAAAAATAAAATATTTTAGATAATTTAGTTATTTATTTTCTAAAAATTTTACTTTTATAAATATTGCACGTTTATGGAAAGAAAAATTATGTCCAATTTTTCAATATTTTCTATATTTGTAGATGTTTTAGATGTAATCCATAATGGTGTTTCGGTCCAATTGACATATCTTCATTTGTACAATTATTTTAATATATTTTTTATTAATTATTTCTCAAAGAAAAATGGGTCTATTTCTAAGGTATAAATTTAAGATCTTCAAACAATTCAAAGAATTTAAGGCTCTTATAGAGAACCAAGCAATGAAGAAGATCAACATGCTTGAATATATAGTGATGGATAATATTACTTGATATATTTTTATAGGTTATCTAAGGAGAATGGTATTATATAGCATAAGACAACTCCTTGTGCCCCTCAGCAGAATGGAGTTGGTGACGACTCTTAGTGGAGTCAATTCAAGTTTAAAGGTATGTGTAGAAATAATTACTTGGTATAATTTTATTTGTTTAATAGGTCTCCTGCATTAGCTCTTATTGAAAAAACCCTATAGCAGGTTGGATGGAAAAATCCCGCACTGAAGAATATATTATTATTTGGTTATGACATATATTCATGTGCCAAAGTTGAATAGATCTAAGTTGGACATCAAAGTTGTTAAATGTATCTTCATTGGCTACAATAATATTTTAAGGGATATAGTATTTGAATCCTATTGTTAGCAAGATAATATATAGTCAAAATGTGGTCTTCATGGAGATAAGGTATATTCCTATAACCAAGCAACTAAAGGAGAATGTAAATTTAGTTGTGTTGCTATAGCCAAAGAATATGAGGTTCCACTTGAGATTGATCTATAGGTTTAGGATAGACTAAGTGTGGAGGATTCAAAGAGTTTTAAGGGTTTAGAGGAATAAGCTCCTCCTTAATTATTGAGGAGGTCCACTGTATTGAAAAGGAAACTAGAGAGGTATATCCCACCTTATTTAATATGTATATTTGTTTTCTTTATTAATATTGATAAGCCTAGAACTATGAAGGAAGAATTGAAAATTAGTGAATCTTGAAAGGCTAGTTGTTGACATATATTTCTTAGTAGAGGTAATATATTTTTAAGAGATCATTCTCTAGTTGTAAATTTTTTATCCATTACACATATTTATTTGATTACTTCTCCTTTTAACCTTAAGGTTGAGAAAATGGATGTGAAGACATTTTGTTTCCATGGTGACATAGAGGAATATATCTACATGTCATAGATAAAGTTGGTTAATTACAAAAATATGTGGGAACAAATGGAAGCACAATATAAAGTGAATGTATTATAATGTGAGGACGTTATAAAAAACTTTCCTTTTTTTTTAAATAAAAGAATTAAGAGGTCGAGCTCATTTGAACTTGGCCTCTTAACAAAACCTCAGTGGAATCATTTTAGAGCATGCTCACATTGTATAATTTCTCTTTCTTCACCAATGTTCCATTTCCAAAATTCCACCACAATGTGACCAAGGTCGAAGAGGTAAGTTTTTTGTTTTTCAGTGTAAAAATTTAATTAAATAGATAGATTGAAAATTTTTTGAGTGGTTTTTCTTTAATTTATAGGAATTGAGAATGCACCACGAATTGATGAAACTTGCATTCACCAATTGATGAAAACCTTTCTAAAGAGCAACCACAACAAGCCCCTCCCACATTTCCTTGAAATCCTCCTAGGATACAAGAAAATATATTAGGGAAAATAGAAAACAATAAAAAATAACTTTAGATAATAATTGAAAGGTTAAGAGATCCATTAGGAATAAACTCCCATAAGTCTACACTTACTAGTTCACTAGAATCGATCTTCTCTGGCATAGTATCCATGAGTGGCCAAATAAATACTGGGTTGAACAAGAGGGAAGAAAAATGATAATTTTATGTAGAAAAATTATCTTACGATCAAATCAAACAAAAAGAAAGAAATATGAATTTTGTGTGTTGTCCATCGACCCATAAACTAATGCACCCATACACAGTGCTTGCAAGAGGCTTCCTATCCATTGGTGCCACTACCAAGGGATAAGGAATAATATTTGAGATAGGTGGTAGATGTTTTTTTACCATCCTCCATGTAATAACAATGAGTTCTTGCAATACTATTTTATGAAACTCTATTGTGAGTTTTTCCTCAATGAGATGAATTATTTTTATATTTGGGGTTTCTAGGGTAGAGGTGGGGGCACATCATAGGAGAAGGAGGGGGAACAATTTGCTAGATACCCCTTTCTATCGACTAGAGTTTGAGAATGTTACTATCCCTTTCATTGTGAAAGAGGATTTTGAGGTCGAGACCCTATATTCCATTAGCTCACTCACTTAAACCCTTTCATAACATGCTAAGCCTCTAGCATAGGTTGATGTGGGTGAGTCTTCTAGGTCTTGACATTCACCTAACTTATGTCAAAATTCTAGGTCTCTTTGTACTTATGGGTTTGAGGATGATCGCGATGTACACGACCAACAATAGGACATATCTATATTAGATCATATTGTCATGATAAATGAGCTATTGGATTAAACATTTGGTATGATAGATAGATAAATTTGAATAAGGTCAAATTCAATTTAGCATATTTTATTTTGAAATGTATGCTTAATCAAATTACTAAAATGATTCTTATATAATTTCAAGGTCAAAGTGTTCAACCTACGTCTAGCAGCCCTCCACCTCTCACTTACATAATGATGTCGAGTCCATAGGTATATTACTAGTAAATAATTAATAAATATAAAATGTGTGAAAATTTTAACATTATATAACTGATAATCTTAAAAAATGACATTAGATTTTGAACCAATTAATGTTGGGCCTTCGAAATTATCACATGTTATTTGAAGTGGCCATACATCTTATATTGAGGTAAGATTGAGTATTTTAATCATTAAATGTTTATAAAATAAAGTTAGGTATATTTTTATAATTTAATAACATTTTTTTCATTTTCAAATGATCATATCAGTTAATACTCCTCTTGATATTCATACGACAATAGAGCATGGTGTTGCCATAGTAGTATCGTCTTCAATGTCTTTGATAGAGGTATAAGCCAAATTAGTAAATTTCATATTATATTTGGTTTTTTATATGTCTATAAAGTGGAAATTTTGAATGATATTCATTTGTATTTTATTTTGTATCTTGATGTTTGCCACAACCTACTTCACAACTCTAGTTTGTGAACACACCCCTATTAATAATGAAGAGGGAAAAAATTGGTGCAAAGTAATTATGAGTATGTGATAAGTGGTTATTCTATTATATGTCATTTTTTAATTCAATTTTTATATTAATGTATATATTTTTTATCATATTAGGTTTAGGTCTATAATATTTTAGAGAGGAGGTCAAGTAAAAGGTTTTGAAAGAAACCATCATTGCATGCCTCTCCATCCAATTGATATTCAGGTGGTTCATGATCTCTTCCTTTCCAATAGACGGAAGTGATTACATTAGGGTCCTTTGTTGTATTCCTATATGGAAATTTTATACATATATTTTTGTATTATAGATATGTGACTATATGCCTATATGGATTTCTTGAATAAATATTGTTCTTTTAGAAACATATAACATTGTAAGCTTATATATATTTTTGGGTAATAAAAATTTGTTTACCATTATGGTTGTATGAACAAGCTCATTTATATACTCATTTCAATATTTTAATGTTTAATTTTTGGGTTACTTTGGTTGATAAAAGCTAAGAGTTTCATGATTTTTGAGTTTTTAGTATTTGATGAGGATCTCCTTGATGCTCCATCACCTAGGATTCCTGATATTGATATATTTTTACTAGTTTTCATGCCTTTTTAGATGAAAAATGAAAGAAAACAAACATATCTCTTCAACTTTTGTTCAAGGTTTTGGCAACTTCAAGTTTTTAAGGGATTTATTTTTATTCCTTTTTTATATATGCTTGATATAGTATGATTTTTATAAAGATGTAATAATTTCTTTGTTGGTTACAAGGTCATAATAGTTTACCAAAAGAATATATTTTGGATAGTCGCATAATTTTTAAGGGATAGTCATATCTTCTTCATTGTTCATCAATATAATTCCTTAGTTGGAAGGAATGCCTAGAGTTTCACGATGATCTTGTGGGTTGTTATGATGATAAATTATTACTAGGAAAAATTAGGACATTTAACATAAATTCAAAATTATGCTAGCATGCACACACATTAGATATAATTGCAACAATATTATTTCCACCTTTATCCTTAATCATCCTATATAGGATTATATGCCTCTCAAATCAAGACTAAAATCATTATAAATTGGAGACAGAAAATAAGTAAGATCATTTTTAGAAATATATAATTCTCATCTTTATTTAGTTCTGTATCTAAGTCAGATCCACTGTCATTATATTGTTTTTAATCAAATTGGGTGTTTCTATTGAAAAACCCACCCAATTTTATCGTTTTATCTCATTTCCATGTTTCAAAGCCTCATAAAAACTCATCTTGTATCTTATCATTTTTTATAATATTCCTTGTATCCATCCACATTAAATTCCTACAAAACTCCCCTTATATGATAAACCACCAAGTAACAAAATTTCAATATTTTTATATCAATAGTGCTTAAAAAATTGTGGGTGGATTCATCTTACATAAGTTCTTTTCATAAGGATCCTTGAAATAATAAGTTCTCACTTTGATCTAAATCTCTTTTTATGACTAAATCATCTTCAAACTCCATGAAACCTCTTGGTTTCTTCTCAAAGCATCTTACTCATTATCAACCCTTTCACTATCTCCATAACCTATGTATGTGTATCAATAGCATCATCCCATTCATTTTCTAAAAGATCTTCTAATTTGATCACTAGTATGTTGTGCTTCTTTCTAGTTAAACCTTGTCACAATGTAATCTCATGTGAATCTAGTACCCTAATAACTATTAGATAGTCATTTATCTAATATTATAGGCTTTCTAGTTTATGAGATTATCCTTTGGTGATAGTATTGTTTTTTTTGTGACTTGATAGTTTCAAATGACTATCTTAAATAGTACATGATTGTATTGATGCCATTTATGAATATATTTAGTTGTGGCAGCTATCCCTTTTTTATGTGATTGAGTTTGAATGATATAATTTCCCTCTTGTTATTTGTATGATAGTCTTGATAACATGTTTACTATTTCTATTTTTTTAGATGTCCCAACAAAAGGATAAAGCTGACCCCCTGCCCCCTCGAGAAATCAGGTGGAAATTTCAAATTTTGGGTTGATTTCTCAATAAAGGTTAAAAGCTGCCCCAAGGGTTCAACAAGGTTCTGGGATGCAAGAATAGTGCCAAAAACATTAAAAAAAAAAAGATACAAAATTAGGTCCAGATTGGAAAAATTGGTGAAAAGGATAATAAACCACATCATTAAGGTTAAATTAGGGAAAAAATTCATAATTTTCTATCTTAAATAGGCCAAGAGGGGTCATTTTCAATTCATTTGTGCATTCACATTTAAGGAATTCTCGCAATTTGAGCTCTAACCCTTCGACGAAATGGTGTGTCATGAGCTTCCTCAACACATCTCTGATCAAGTTCAAGAGTTCCAACGGCTTCTAGGCATAGGACCATCGGTATGTGATTCATAACTTGATTTGAAATTTGAAATTTTGATGCATTTATTAGGCATTAGAATTTGAATTCTAGCGGTGTCACTATATAGCGATGCTAAAACTTAAATCGGCGATGGCCAAATGATTTATGGCAACACACATGTATATGGAAACCCATTTCTTGATTTAGATTAGGGTTTCAAATTTTAAATGGTGACATGGGCTTATTTGGCAACGCACTTTTCAATTTAAAAGTTAGGGTTAGGTCAGTCCAAAAGCCAAATCGTGACACCACCTTATATGACAACACATTTTCCAATTTGAAAGTTTAAATGCATTGAGAGGCATTGTTTGAATTTTGAATATAGTGACACTATTGTGATTTCAGAGCTAGAAACTGCAAATAACATCAAATTTTAACAATTTCCTAACACTGTGTGCTTCGTGAGTATAGGAGGTCTTCCCACCATTGATGTTGAGGGAGCACAGGCCCACAATTTTGGAGGAGTTAGATGATCTATCAGAGTTACACCAGGAGCACCTAGGAGAGATTGAATTATGGTATATTGCATATGCACCTATTATTTAAACTCATCTAGTGATGATGATAGTGTTGTGTGAGAAATGGCACAGTGAGACCTCATCCTTCCACCTTCTAAAGGGGAGGCAATAGTTACATTGGAGGAAGTGTGGCAGATATTGTGGTTTCCTATCAATGGTGATCATGTGATTTGTAACATCGATGTCAAATTTGATGCATGCCTCGAGATGATGGGGATGGAACAAATTGTATTGGTCATATTGCAAATTGATTTAGAGACATATAGAGGTCAGGTGTTGACCTTCAGATTAATTGTTGCAGCCATCGTTTCATGTTTGGCGGCTCTGGATAGATGAGGAAGATTTTTTAGTCCAGGATGGGGTTTGGTGTGGCACCAAATGTTGTACAGGAGGAATCTTTTTGCATGGGGACCTGTGATGTTGGCCTCCTTATATCATGATTTGCATGATTTTGTTTACTGCAATGGTAGAGCCCTCAGTGCAGGTGTTACTCTTCTTCACATCTAGGCATGGGAGCATATTGTCATGCTTTAGCCCATTGTATAGATGGCAGACATGGAGCCAGATGATCCTATCATATGGAGATATTGAGGTGTCATCACACTCAGGAACATTGGATAGATTGGGCTCCCATACTGGAGATAGGTGATTGATGATATGACCGTGTTTCATTGGTGCGCATGGATTCAGATGCTGCCATGGTTTGATGATATACAACAGCTTTATTTTTCCAAACAAACCTATTACATGTAGGGTTAGGAGCACACCATGATTGAGTGGTACCGTCTTGACAGGGTAGCCAGATAGTTTGGTGATGTACAAGATAGGTCTGACGATGCCTACATATCCACTTTTGCTAGATTAGCTAGAGATTTTCCTACATGGGGATCAACAATTCTGGATCTTGAGGCCATTGAGAGCTTTTGTTAGTTGGTTGCACATCCTTAGGCATATGATCAAGATCAACCCATAGCACAAACCACTCTAGCGTATGATGCATGGTTTGTCCCTCTGAGGTGACTTACAGATCTAGTAGGTGCTCCTCCCAGAGGGAGACCACAAGGAAGAGGTGCCAAGGGAAGAGGATGGGGAGGCCAGGACAGCCATGATGGACAGATTCTAGGGGCTCCTCCAATTGGTCAGCAACCTCTAGTAGTACAACAGTAGCCAACAAGACCACCACCACCGCCACCAGATGTGTGAGATGCACAAAAACATTAGCTACAACAACAAGTGTAGGTTTTGATGAGTGAGCAAGACCAGGCCCACCATAAAGTTTTGGATGACTACTGAGTGAGATCAAGCTCAACAACAGGTGATTGCAGTGACAACTGAGACATGTGACACTGCAAAGAGTACAGGCTATCACTAGAGAGAGAGATCAAGAGGTGGCTAGGAGAAAATAGGTTGAGGTTATGATGGTAGCCACACATGGTAGGACAATGTCAATGTGGTTGTACAAAGAGGCTATCACCAAGGCTCTGTATTACAGGAAACACTACCATAGGGATGTTCTAGTGGCTCTTCATCAGCCATATTTTTTGCAGCACAGGGATGTGCATCCCCATGTAGAGGATCAATCTGAGAGGCAAGCTAGAGAGGGTAGCAACCACCAAGGCTATATTTTTGATGTACAAACACTTTTTGATTTTTCCCCATTCTTTATCATTGATATATACATTCATGGCCTCCTTTTTTATAGCCTCATGGATATTGTACTTATCATCGGTGTACATACACTAATCCATATTTTGCCTACTTGCGAATTTGCTATACTTGTGACAATTTGTGGAGGTTATAGGACAAATTTTTTGGTGCAAAATATTAGAATTATTAAATTTTGTTACTTTTCTATGATTAAAAATTATTGGTGTTTGAGTTTGATAATTTTTTGAAGATCTAAATATTCAAGCTTGGTAAAGAAAAATATGTTAGATAATATTAGTTTAGAACAAAATGAAGAGACACTTGCTAGATTGTGGGCTATATTGAAAAGAAAGGGTGATGGGAAATGTTATTTTCCTTGCAATAATTGCAAGGTCTTAAAGACGAGAAGACTTTTAATCAAAACAACTAAGAAACATTGTAGGCAACATGGTCACATTGAACGGGGGGATGATTATCATCCATTGGTAAGTTAATGTTCATTATATGTCTTTATATTGATTGAATTTGTAAATGTTTATATCATTTCAATATTTTTTATATATATAAAAAATCACTTGATCATGATCATGGTTTATTTTTGTCGATCATTATTATAAAGTTTGGGCGCTCTAGGGCACATGATATGGATTATCACGGCCCAAAGAATGTGGTTTTGAAAGCAGAGGAACATGGAGTTGTGAATATTGAAGATGAAGTTAATGATCCTATGGAAGAAGATGATCATGTGCCAGAAAACACAATTGAAGATGATGGTACAAATACATTGATCCATGGCACATTTAGTGGCACAGTTGATCATGATGATCAAGATGACTTTGATGATGTTCATGATTTACCTATACTTGAGAAGGCATACGAGCCCCTTTATGAAGGCTCCCAAACAACTCTTCTCTCTACTGTATTGTTGTTGGTGAACTTGAAGGTTATGAATTTTATCCAACATAGTAATCACACGAATGTTAAGGTATGTCATATATGTCATCTTTTTTCATCTATTTTAATTGTTATTAGTTCATCACTAGTAAATAAAGGATGAAATATGTACCATTAATATTCTTTATATTAACAAATTATTTTTTTGTTGTAGATTGATAGGTGAATTTTTGTTACCACCATCTAATATTTTACCTCACTCATACCGAGATTTATCTACCATTATGAAAGATATTAGAATGGAGTATCAAGCAATAGATGCATGTACCAATGATCATATTATATATCATAAACAACATGAATTTGCAACAGAATGACTAGAATTTCATATCAATAGATATCGAACAGATCAACTAACAAAAATGATGCCTCACAAAGTTCTTTGTTATATTCCCATTATTCCATGTATACAAAGATTATTTAGGTGTGAAAGCTTAGCGCAATTTATGGATTACCATGCATGGAATAGAAGTGGAGATGAAATTCTTCGAATTTCTGTGGATGGTTTTTCATGTAGGGATATGGAGGAAAAATGGCCACACTTTAAACAAGAACCTCATAATCCCAGACTTTCATTGGCAGCAAACGGTGTCAATCCATTTGGAGAGTTATGATCTATTTACTCGATGTGGCCTATTTTTGTTATCAACAATAACATTCCTCCATGGATGTCAATAAAGAGGGAGCACATAATGTTGGAAATGATTGTTTTAGGTATTTGTTTAAATAAATTTTCTTTAATGTAGTAGCATCTCATTTGTCTTATTTGTTGCATAATGACTTATTTTTTTTTCATTTAATAGGACCATGTACATTAATTTATATATATTGCAGTAAAATGGTTATAATAATTATGTAATGTTTATGTTCATTCAACTAGGTAAGTACCAAGTTAAAGATATGAATGTATATATCGTGCCTCTTATCAACAAGTTACTAAAGTTATGGAATGGCATCACTATGTATGATGTCGCTAGACCAATAGGACAAAGACAATTTCAATTACATGCAATGCTTGTATAGACAATTCATGATGCCCCTAGGGCTAACACATTTTTATGGTATGTTATAACATTTTATTGCACTTTAACGATATTTAATTTTATGAAGTAGATATCATGCATTTTTTAAAATAATCTATTCATTATATATAATTATAAAAATTAACATATTTAATCCAATTACATATATGATCTTGTAGGTCTTCAAACAAAGGGAAAATTTGCATGTCAAGTTTGTGGTCCAAAGATGAAATCTTGATATTCAACAAGTTTAGGAAAGAAAGTGTTTGATGAGTATAGGCACTTCCTCCATAGAAATCATAAGTATCAAGCTACTAAAAATATCTTTTCAATGGGAAAGAAGAGACTACATCAAAACCACAAAGAATGGCACCTCACCTATGGAAGTTGGAATATAATAGAATTAATCATCAAGATTAAACATTGGATCAAATTTTTTATCTATCATATATGATATGTTTGGAATTTATATTTTTATATTGTGTTTTTTTTACTCATGTTGTAATTAACAATGATTGTCATTGTTAATTTGTTTAACTTATATGGTTCATGAAGGTTGTCAAGGCATTAATGGTCAGCTTCCACAAGCATTGAAAAATTATCCCAGATAATTTAGTAGGTTTCCCTACTATGAGCAGCTACAAAATGTGCATTTGTTTGATACAATGCATATAGGAAAGAATATAACAAAAATGTTATGGAAAATATTTGATGGAGGGCATGACAAAGAAAAAATTTTCAAAATTTGTAGTAACATTCAAGAACCCAATCATGCAATGAAAAATGTCATTCAATTAAATATCGATGGAGACAAAATTAATATATGCACCCTTCCTTGTTTATTAATGGAGCAACAAAGCAATGCTATAAAAGAAGTCATACAAAAAATTTGATTTCCCACAGGATTTGCTGCAAACATAAACACTGTCATAACAAGGAAAGGTGAATTTGGGACAAGGATGGAAATGCACGATTGGCATACCTTCATTAAGGTAATTATTCTAGTATATTTTATATATATTTGTATACTGCATGTACTTTTTAGTGTATTATGTTTACTAGTTTTGGAAAAATAATGAAAAGATCATTTTATAATTGTTGCAGTACTTTCTACTTCTATCTCTCCCAGACAACTTCGACAACAATGTCAAGCAAGTTATATATGATCTTGGAAAATACATGAGGTAAGTAGAGATATTTGTTCAATTCATTGTATAGATCTTGTATTTTCCATTTTTTTACTTGTTATGTAATATATTGTATATTTTTGCTAAATGTCGTTAATATATTTATGCCTTGAATCACTTGTAGATGGTTGTCATCTAAAGAAATCCATAAAGAAGATATAAATTATTGGAAGAGAAAAATTCCTCATCTAATGTGTGAAATGTAAAAGTGTCTACCTTTGACATTTCTCAATGCACAAGAACACTACCTCATACACCAAGTTGAGGAGATTGAATTGTGTGGACCTATACACATAAGGTCAATGTGGATGGTTGAGAGGCACTTTAAATTTTTGAAGGCTTTGGTTAGACAAAGAGCACATCCTAAGGGTTCTATGGTGGAGGGATATATGGTATACCAGACCATGGTGTACATTATTGAATATCTTCCTAAGATTGCAACAAAGATCCATGTAGATCGCATTTGGGATCCCAACTCCATTAACAAATTGGAAGGGGAGTAGCTGATGGGGAAAGGTAGAATGAGGAAAGTGAGAGGTAATTATAAGATGGTCATGGAGATTAATTAGAATACATTTTACATTTTCTTCAATTACTTGAAAAGAAACAACAAAGAACTAGTCCAAATGAAAGAATCTTCCACACACAAATAGAAAAGTATTGGTATTGTATTACTCCCAAAAATAAGTCTTTCACTATTGGTGTCTTATTTTATCTGCTATGTCATTGCAACATCTTACTTTGATTATTCCCTTGTCGGCATAACTTGAGATATGTTCTCCTAACTAAATGCAATGTTCTTATGTCGATATTGTACAATGTGCTTCCTCATTCACATTGTTATCTCCCAAAAATGCAGGTAAAAATACCTCAAGAGGTTTCCAAACTCTTGGTACATTTCAGGGTAACATACAAGGCCAAATGGTTTTAGACCTTCTTCTCTTCAGGTGCTGCTAGACCTAGGTGGGTCTACCTATGTGAATGAAGCGGACTTGAACTATGTGATTCCTCCTACAACAGTCTATTCACAATGGAAATTTGAAAGTGAACATATGTACTACTAATCTAGCATAAATTGTATAAGTAGTATCAAATAAATATGTTCAGTTAACAAATGTAAAATGATTTAAATGAAATGAAACTAAGTGATGAAATGTGAATACTAGTGATTTGTTGGGTATATGGAGTCAAGTAGAAATCAAAGACAAGTGACTAATGACTGGCAATAATTCAAAACTATTTGGCACTTCTATGTTTATAACTTGTATAAATAGGCATGGGTGTAGTTATCAGATTCTTCTTTAATAATCCAAAATAATATTGCTATGTTGTTGTGAATAATCAAGAGGACTTTAATCTTTACTTGAAAGACCCAATTAATTATGCCACACATATACAACAAATGTGCACTGATAAATTGAAAATATGCTTGATATATCAATTTAAACAATAGACTAATATTGAATATGGAGATAATCTGAAAATATATTCAATTAACTTAACAAACAATTGATGCCAACATAGAGCCACTGAATCAAAAAAATTCCATTAACTTCATCAAAAAAATTACACGTGCATATTGATCCTTTATGATGTAAACATTGTATCAATCCCTATTCTCCTACTTCTTCTATCTACTCCTATCTTAATAATTTTTTCTTGTTCTCGGTCTCTCTTATTTATAGGAGAGGCAACAAGCTTCACACCAAAAGAAATGACTTTTGATAACAAAACTTGACTAACATGTAAAATATAACCGAAACAATTAACAAATAATACATGACAATTCTATTAATCTTTGAGTAAAAGCTCGAGTCACCAAAGACCTGTACAAATCTTTTACTTTACAATAATCATCATTGATAGTGATTAATCTTCATCTGAACCAAGGTATTTCTCCTGTCACTTGCTTATGGTTAAATCATTTAGCCACTTGTATTCATGTGCAACAGTGAATTTTGACAAGTGGCTTTTCCATTTTCTATCGAGCAAGTTTTTGGCATCTACAATGAACTTTGTATAACCATTATCCAATGCTATAATTCCATCAAGCAGAGCATGATTTTTTCCAAATTGATACTACCATCACGTTGTATATGTGTCAAACATTGTGCAACCATTTGATCAAATTCATTTCTCCATTCATCCACATCCTTGAGTTGACCATCACCTTTAATGATCAAAGGGTTAAAATTGTGTTTTATTGAATCAAATGAATTCCTTTTGTTTTCTACCTTCTTCATATCAATCAAATACTTATGCTCATCAATGATTCCTTTTACCATTTCTTGAGTAGGTTTTAACCTTGGGGGTGCATCAGGATCTCTTTGTGTGGCTTTACACAGAGTGGTAGAGATATGGTAAGTGGGGCTGCCATCTTTTATGCAATTCCTCTAAGATAGGGGAATTAGTATTTATCTATTCTAGAGCTAAATTAGCAAATGATTGAAGCCCTCGTGAACTCCACTTATTTTATCTTTTAAAATTTCAACTTTTTGTTTAAGTATTTCCTCCAAGGTACTCAAGATGTGTCGTTTGATATCATCCATATTATGATTCTTTAGTTTTTCAACCTCTTCTCTCAATTGTTGAATCTGTGGATCTTCAACTAAAGCAAGTGGATGATAAACAACCATTTCATTCCCCTTTACATTTGTAGCTTGTTGCAATTGTTGTTTCAATCTAAAATTTTCAATGAATAAATTATTTATCTCCGCATTTGATAGTTTGAGTCTTTTCTCATACTTTGTCATCTTCCTTTCCATGTTTTCCACTACATCTCTTGTAAACATTATTGAATGCATTGTCATGGTTGTTGCTTCTATGGGAGTAGTGTCCTTCATAGTTCTAACTAGAGTAGACCCTCTCATTTCCTACACAACATCTAGAAGCTTAGGCTTCCTTTTGCTTTTATATTTCATCCATAGGGCAAGGGTTTGGGCGGTTGGATTATATCCTATCCCTGATACTCCTTCTGAATCAAATTCTACAACCAAGTTGGGATCATCTTGAGCTCTAATTTGATCCAACATAAACACTTTGGAGAGCTCCATTCCTGGTATAATGAGCATGTTACTTCTCAACACTAACTCCCTTGCTTCTTTAGGAGTAATATTGGCATTGTCAATATTTAACTTTGCCATTGTTTGTGCCTGCACTTCTACATGTTTCGAATCATCATCTCCAATGAGGTTAATTTTTAGTCTCTCATCAAATTGTTTCATCCACATTTTTATCCACAAATCTTTAAACTCCCTAGTATGGATAAAGTCATCATCCTCCATGAATCTCGGTGAAGCAATGATTCTTTCATCATCAGGTGCATTTCATCAATAGCCTCCTCTAATATTCTCATCTTGGGATCATGAGGCTTAAATATTTTTTGTTTCTCTGCATCCTCTTTCATCTCAGCCAAAGTTAAGACTGCCTCTTGTTCTTCATCACTTGACTCATAGTCCACTAGTGACCCATTCTTTTGTATCTTGGCAGGAGGCTCATCTGTTTGAGATGGAGGAGATGGATGAATTGGTGATGAAGGTGGTGTATGTGATGTAGAGGTTGTGGATGTTGGTACCTAAGGTGTATGAAGTGGGGTGATTTCTCTTCTTGAGTCCTTTTAGATAATTCATCAATTTTACCAAGGACTAATTGCATTCTTTTCAACAAATTTGGCTCCTCATCAAAAAATCCCTTGAACTTCTTATCTTTTCCTCTCTCTTGATCCTCCCATCTCATCATCATTAACCATCTTTTCCTTCTTTCAAACACATCTTCAAAATAGAATAGGTTTCTTATTACATCCTCTTCCAAATCAAATTTATGTGTTATTTCCCTCTTTGTGAATAGGGTTCTTCTGATATTGTTGATGTGGCCTTCTGGATCACATATTCTCTCTTTCCCTAATTTGAGAGAAAAATTATCTTTTATAAATCTCTGCAATTCCTCCAACATATTTGATCCAATTGAAAATTCTTCAAATACCGTCAAAATAGGTAGAAATGGGCCTTTTCTCCAATTTTTCATCAAATCATGCTCCATCCAGAGCATTTCCCACATACATTCTAAAAACAATACTCTGCTAAGCACAAATTTTGGTAAAATATGAGGGGCTTGATTACAACCATATACCCTAATGATGGTGTGTTGTGGCATCAAAAACCAATTAACATAATTATGTGTAAAACCTTGATCTGATTTGTATTGCAGGGGTCTCATGACATCCATTAGGGATTGTGGTAATCTTGGTGTAGGAAAACCAAGCTAAGCAATCAATCTGATGACAAAATCATCCTTAAATAAAACATAATCATTTTCATTGCATTTACTGTCCCAAATATAACACCAATTTTGTACTAGGAGCATAACTCCATTCTCATGTGTTCTCAATTTCATCCTCTTTGTCCATTTTGTTTCATTTTGAGATAGAATCAAATGACATAATAAGGAGTACTTTCTAAAATTTATGGGGTTCTTGGCTTCCCTAACCTGTATCAGACCTTCATGAATTTGTTCCTCAATGAATGAAGCAAAATCAAACTCCACATTCAATTTAGGATGTTGGACAATCATGGCCATTCTCATCAACCCTACTGACATATTCTCCTCTGCATCAACTCTAAGAATTTGGCATAATGCATGGTAGGTATTTTTGAAATAGGTCTAAAAGTCAAACATTGGAAAGGGTTCAAGTCTTGAAGAGTGAATGGGCAGGACTCTATTTCTTTCACCCCTTTTCATGTGTAAGGGGAGTTCATCAATCCTATAGGTCCGTTTCAACCTTCTATATTCTTGCTTTAGCTTCCCTAAGTCAATTTCAGTGACAGCCTACCTATTTAGGTCAAAACACCTAGTTATAGCTTCCCTTGAGATATCTACCAGACATTGACCATTTGGAAGTCTAATCATTTTTTATGCCCGGCATGATATATATTGGCCAAGGCTCTAATTAGCTTGACATCAACAAAAACATTAGGAACAACTAATTTTCCTATGTCAAAATTCCATGGGTTTGACACTGGAACCCCTTCATCTCTATTGCTATAAAAATACCAATATAAATTCCACCCAGACTATGGAATTATTGGGTCCCTACACCCCTGAGCTAAATCCTTAAATATTTTATTATAACCCTTATCTATTGAACCAGGTAATAGGACAAGTAATGGTGACTACAATGAAATTCTACTATATTTTTCTTCCTTTTTAGTTCCTGCCTCTGATTTCTTTGGCGCCATTGTTTAAATTTCAGTGAATGATAAGTAGACTTACCCAAAAAAATTCTCACTCTATAGAATTATTCCACTATTGTACTTTGAGCTTGCCTATATTCAGCTTCTACTAGCACGATCGCATGAATTCTCAATTTTCCTTGTTAAATTTTGATATCATACTGCATTAATTTCATATCTTAAGTTCATCATTCAAATCTTTCATACGGAGCTGAATTTCATACTTCGATGCTGATTGATGTGACCGGCCTTCATTTAATTCTCCAATAGCAGATTACGACACTACCGCATGACATTTTTCATCCCCCCATAGTATAGTGGTTCCTCCTTATCTCTATTCTTATTTCACCACTCTATCGCAGGCTCAATTCCAACCCTCCATGGTATGGCAATGCATTATTACCTCTGTTCTTATCTTACCACTACCACAAGCTTCATTTCAACCTGACGCGGTATAACAATTCCCTCTATTAGTATTAACCATGACCCTACTCTATCACGGGCAAGACATCAACCTTTCGGAGTATTGCGGTATATAGTGTATTACTTCCTTTACCCACCGCACTATCGTGAGTTGCTTTATTGGAGGTTGCGGTAAGGCGGTAAAAGGAAATTTTGACCTTGTGGATGGTAAAAACATGGTTTTTAAGGAAAACATTTTGATTTCATATGAAAGGACCATAAAAATTTTGAATGAACATGCTAGTTCCAACACACGTAGGCCATTCCTGCAATATTTTTATTGGTGAAGCTTGCTACTAGTTGTGTCAATATATTGTATCTTGCCAATATAAACATAAAACATGATTGGGGTGGCATAGATACTGCTTGGCCGATATGTTATATCTCTTCAATTTGAAATGTGTGAACAATGGGTCTTGGATACATATAGTTCAGAGGTTTCTTACGAAAGATAATAAGACCATTGCTAGTGGGATGTTAGGTTTTCAAGTACATCAATTATAAATTAAGGTCGTATACCATGGTAATTAACTAATTATACGTCATTTGTGAATTTCATTGTTTTCTTATATAGTTGGTCGATATTAGGATGCATTACATTTGTACGTCACAAACAATCTTTATTGGATGTCGGTATGGATTGAACGATGTCAACAATCTAGTCATGCATTAACATGGGAAGGTGTGGCTTCATTGGTTAAAGAAGCTCATCGTAATGGAGATTCCAATGTTAAACCAAATGAAATTGATTTAGCATATGGTTTAAGAGATAAAAAAGTACATATAAATATATTAATCACCCATATTATTTAACTATTTTCAATTATATTGATGTATATATATGTTGAGTTTTTTTTCTTTGCATACATTTGGCCAAGAATAAAAATGTTTATCAACTGACGATGCACTAATTTTTACATGTTTGACATATTGCAAGTGAAACACCAAAAGGATATGTGGTGCAATGGTTGTAAATTTTGAATTGAAAAGTTAGATGAAACAAAGAAAACTTGTGATTTTAGGATAATTGCAGTCTTTCAGGTGACTAATGTTTCATCTAGAAGCGACATACATCCAGAAGTCTCAGAAAATCAATACTATGGGATTTTGGATGATATACTTGATTGTGACTTTAAGTCCTTCAAATTATTTTTGTTTGTCATCCAATGGTATAGGCTATGATTGAATGAAAATGATCCTGAGAGAACTGTTACTGAACATGATAATGGATTTACCATGGTTAATACAAGGTTGGTCGAGTGAGATGGAAATGAACCCTATGTTCTTCCAAGACAATGTGAGCAAGTATTCTACTTAGAGGTTCTAGGTAAACCAGGTTGGTCATTTTTTTTTTAAACATGATCCAAGAGGAAGGCTGGTAAAGTATAATGTGGTGGAAGAAGAAGATACCAAAGAACTAGAAGATGATGTAGATGATGATCACGATCAACAGTTAGTTGATGATGTTCCTAGTGAATATGTCAAAGAAGAGGAACTAGATCATGATGATGTAGGAGTCAATGTTCATGAAGATGATATCTATGTGGATGATGACATTATCAAAACTGATATCAATGATGATGATATGACCAATCCTTACAGTGTCGAATCCGGATCAGATGATACAAACAAAGAGTTGGATGAAGAAGAAGATCAATGACATTGAAATGTATGAGTTATGTGATTATATTAGCTATTTGATATTGATTTCTTCATAGAATTATTTTTGAATTATATGGTTACATAATTAATTCATGATGTTTTTCATTTTTAAGCCATTACATAATTAATTCATGATGTACTTTTTAATGTTGTTAATTCATGACATTACAACTATTGTAGCTCTCCTAGAAATTTCCATATGATCAAATCCTAATTACTTTACGACTATTTATGATTAGATATTATTTGACCATATCTTTGGTTATTTCATTCCCAAAAAATTAGTGTTTCCTCATGTTGACCCCGCATAGTGACATGTGTTTTGTGGGTATGTTCAGGGTCATCATGGAAAAAATAGGCCCTTAAGTGGCAAAAAATTCAAAAAAATCAGAGTTAGGCAACTTGACGTAAAAATTTGAATAAGTTATCTATATTATTTCAAAAATATGTAAAAATAGAATTTGTAGAAAATAAAATGTAGTTTCTAAACTACTAGATTTATTTAAAAGAAAAAAGAATCTATTTGGTGAAAATTGGAAATTTCAATGCAATAGTACATAAATTTTAGGGAAAAAATAAGAAGTAGGTGTCTGTCTGACCACTCTAAGTACAATAAAATGATAACATTTTTTTATAAAGTTTTAGATATAAGTAGATGACTCATGTCCAGATGTGATGCATATTTTTTTGTAATTTTTTTCCAAGTAAATAATTAATTATGAATTTTTTATTACAACTTTTTAAAAATATAAAAACTTGTATGTCTGACCACCTTAACTTTGTCAAAACTTCATGAAATTCAATTTTTATTTTTTTAATCCTATAGTATGCATAATATAGAATGTGAAACATGTTTCAGATTCAAAAAATGTGATACTGTTTGAAAGCTATAGGTGTTTTTCAATCAGCCTATCAATCAAGACTTTATTCGTAATTCAAATAGAAAATGAATAATAATTATTTATTAAATTCAAAGTAAAGCATAATTTATATTGCTGGAGAGCTGAAAATCTCCTTTAAAACCCTTTTGTTTCATCAATTTTGGGTAAAAAAGTCGTCAGCCACATATCCTACACATACCCATCATATCGCCACTTTTTGGCCCATCATGATCCTGCACATACCCTTGTATTACTAACATGTGACATTGTATGCATATATTTCTTTCTTGTATATATTATAGTTTTAAAAGCATATTATATTGTATGCTTGCATGGCTTCTTAGTTAAATTTTTTTTATTATTATTTGTCTTGTTGATATTTTCTATAAGTTATTATTAGATGATACACATTGGATTCCTTTTATTTTTTTATATTTTAAGATACATAACTAATTACAAGGATAATATAAAGGAGATATATCTACATATGTATCATTTGTGAGTTTCTAAAATATTTTACTTCCATGTCAACCACTTTCTTTAATTCAATTGAGAAACACCATACCTCTATAATCTTGCATTTATCAAGTGTCAATAAAATAAAATTCAAGTACTTAGCTATCAATTTTATCTTGATTGATCTAGTAATAATATACTAACCAACTAATACTCATCCAATGATATCATCTTGCATTGATTTGTGTTACTTGACCATCTCTTGGTTTAAGGTATGAATTTAAGGTTCTTACAATGACTTTTCAACCAATGGTATTATTCTATCCTATCTCTACCATTCTAGTTCTAAAATAAATCTTACAAATCAAATTTAACTAGCAGTCACACCTTATTGTGCAATAGGTACACCGAAAAAGAGTGGAATTTCAGTTAGGATAAATTTTGGTCTATTTTTTGCATACATTTATGCAGTACATGAGGTCAATTGGTAGGAAATTTATCAAATGGTGTTTGTGCAACAAAGGTCTCAATGGAGAAATCATAGCTTCAAATAAACTATGCATCCACTTATAGAGATCCAAACATGATTGAAATAAAACCTTTGAATTAGGAAGATGATAAAGCTCCATTACCAACAAGCTCATGTTATGCTTGCAATAAGGAGAGAGGGAGATAGAGAGATGGAGAGGTAGCAATAGAAAGAGGGAGATATAGAGTGGGGAAGAGTGAGAGATATAGGGGTAAGGAGATAGAGATGGAGAGGAAGATAGAGATAGAGATGGAGATGTAGAAGCAAAGGGATATGGAGGAGGAGAGGAGAGAAGGATAGGGAGAGATAAATAGAGAGAGGAGAGAGGGATAGATAGAGATGGAAGAGATAAATATATAAAGAGGGATAGAGATCAGGGAGATATATGGATGGATAGATAGAGGGATACATGTATAGAGATAAAGGGGGAGAGAGGAAAATAGAGGTAGAGAAGAAGATACAGTGAGAGAGGAAGAGGGAGAAAAATAGATGGAGAGATAAATATAGAGAGAGATACGGATAAAAAGAGGGAGAGATAGTGAGGATGTAACAACCTTTCCATACTACAGTTTAAAATTTTCAACTGACAACTAAATTTTAGCTAGACTACAACTAACTAGTTTTCAGAACTAGGGTTTCCAAATTGTTCCATCTAATTCAAACATGCAACTATCTTTTGAATTTTTCAGTTTCAGCTCACATGTATCATTCAACAGTTTTCCACCAATTGTTCATGGCAGATCAATTTACTAAATAACTGCCAAACTAGGGTTTTCCCAAAATAAAGATAATCACTCTAAAAAGAGAATAATTACTAGGGCACGATTAACCAATTCACATCTTTCTCCTACTTATAAAAACTAGGGCTTCGTTTGCAGCTAAAAGAGAATCCAATCCAGATGTCGTTACATTATACAATTCATCAACTAACTTTTAATTTCATTTTCAGCTGAAAGGAACTATTAATAGGAAATTACAAAAGGATAATAATGACTTTTCTTTGCTTCCAGAAGCTAATGAACAATTACTACAACTATGAACAAATATAACAGCTGAATGAATCCAGTAGTTATCTCTCTAATTAACTATAGAATCTTACACATACATTAACATAAAATATAAGATTCATGGCATGAATGAATATAATCTTTAATTGGCATTGTGTGTACCTGGATTTACAAGTGAGGAAGTAATACATTTGACATCATCTTCGCACTGTTATTCTTAGAAAACTTTATCAAGGAGGGAAAGAGAATTTATCATCAGGGGCTTTACCGCCCAACCAAGACCTACTGGTCTCCCAATTTTCTTCAATTGAAGAACCCACCCTTCACGAGGGTAATCAACATGGATCAAATTATCATCATGCCTCTGAGCCTGGTGTCATGAACCTATACCACTGGTTGACCCCTTCTCTATAGGTTCCTCCTACCCAAATGGATCATTCTAACAAGAAGTATACCTGGATCATGGTAGTTGACTATTGCCTAACTGGCATCATACCTTGGCCAATGATTTTAATATTACTAGCACTCTTGTGCCGATGTCTCTAGCACTTTTGTACTGACATCTCTGGAACTCCTGTGCCGTCAGCACTCTCACCCTTCCTCGACATGATAATTCAATTTTTAATCTTACCATATCCGGTTAAATTATTGTTCTTCTCTTAGTTCAAGATTAAGACTTTAACCTTAAGGTTTAACATTACCAGAACTCGGTTGGGATTCACTTTTTGTTTAAGGATTATGTTGTTATCTTTTGAAAAGGAGAGGATTACATCTCATAACTTATCTCATCTAAGTAATAATAATAATCTACTGTTCTCAATTTTAGGAGAGATTAAGGAGTCTTATATGATAGTATGGATTCCATATTTTGTATTACTAAGTCTTGAATTCAAATCTTACCTCTAATCAAGGTTCAACAACTAATATCAGACATATTAAGAGAATCCTGTCTCAAGGTCAATTCACTTCTTAAAAGACCGTTTGAATTACTTACCATTTTAAGAGAAAGAGATGAGGTTTTCCCTTCAAGAAGGTTTCAACAGATTAACAAAGCAATGGCTTAGTTTCACGTTAATTCTCTACTTTCATGAATGTTGCTTTCAGTGTGTTCAACATTTTAACTTCATATTTTTGGTTCCAAGTTCAAATTACTGTGACAATTGGATATCAATTTCTTGTGGTTTAGGTTTAGGCTTATCCATAAAGTTTAGACAATTGACAAAGAAGATTTAAAACATTCTAGAAGATATAATTTCCTAGATTTCAAGATGATACAAGGTTGAGCACATGAACAACTTCAGGGAAAGAATTTGACTTCACTAATCAAATTATGGTTATAAAAAGATGACCAAAAGATCCAACAAAACCCAGTTATAGATTTCAATCAAAGTATGGCCACAAATTCTGGCAGGGATGAACTAAATGAATTTCAAAATAATATTCAGGATCAGGTTAAGATGAAAGGAATGGAACATGGTCGTGATTCCATATTGAGGTTGTCACAATTTGATAAATCGCTTTTCAATATTTTGAGAAATTGTAAGTCTAATTCAGGAGATAACCAACAGACTCAAATTTCTGACCAAGCTTAACCTCAGATTGGAGAAAAAAAATATTTTACTCATAAATCAAATCCGTTCCCAGACATATAATTTTAGATGCCTGATTGGACTCCTGAACTGACAAGAGTTTAATAAAATTATTTAAAACTTATAGAGTATAGTTTTACTACCTTTAGGGTCGGCATATGTGGCAGAACAATTGGAACGTGTTAAACATAGTATCAATGGTGATTCCAACAAAGTTTTCTAGTTCGGTAGAGACACAATGTAAATTCTTTGCTTCCATTTATATCGATAAGAGCATAGCCATATGCATAGATTCTTATTCACTTAAGAGGGTAGGAGAGATACGATTCAGACTGAAAATACTAATCAGATTTATGGAACACAGTAATAGACTAAGAATTCAATATTGATATAATTCAATTGGTGAGATATTTGTTACTCGCCTATCTGTGAGTGGAGAGCTCGAGACTGGAGAGATTATCTCTTTTCACAACTACCCTGACTTCCAAACATGCCAATACTCCCAGCTGCGAACAAGAACATGGGCGGATTGAACTTCTGTTATTTTGTCTTGAGAATTCACCAGCAGTTAGGGTAAAGACGAAGCACAGAGAAAACTTGGGTTACCTTTGAATGAATGGAAAGGATTGTTCCAGACTTCAGAACGAAGTTGATTCAAGAGAAGTTATTATGTAATAAAAAGAACTCAATGAATAGCCCCCAAGAAAATGTAATGTAATATCCCAAAATAAGACTCCCCTAACAAAGAGCTCCTTTCACTGGCAAAACCGAAGCCCACGAATTCCTCCCATCTCCTTGCCTTCCACCTTAGCCATTTCATCACGATGGAATGGTGGCAGTAAGACTTCTGCTTCAAAACCACTGACGGATCTATTACGAATTCCTTTCCTTTTGCTTAAGACCTTGCTAATGTTTAATATTTTCATATCCATAGGCGTCAAAAATTATGGTTAATATTTTCTTCATTATTCCACCATCGGCTTTAAGCATTGCTATATCTTTATTTATTTAGAGTGATGGCTTTATTATTGTAAATTTAATATTTTATATCCATTGATATCTCCTAAGATGTATTCCATGAGTTATCTCTTTTCAAATTCAAGAGGAGATTATTAATTATTAATAAATATTTTAAATTGTCTTATTTAACAATAATTATATTTAATCACTTATGGCCAAGGTCATGATGTTAGCCCAACTATCTTACACTGACTCAAGATCTAATGATAAAATTGATCCATCGTTAACCACGTCCACTCCCTGCTGATATTTCCCTTTCCCTCATGGCGTTGACAATCCTGCATCCACTGACAAGGATTATGGTTAGATCATTTTTAACGGGTTAATAATATGCATTTAAATTTAATCTCACAATCTCATTTAACTTCATGTGAACAATAAATTCACTTGCAAAATAAAGAGTTCATTAACATTACAGTTACGATAAAAAGAACAACTATTGCCTTCTCAATGTCATTTTCACATAAAGTAGTTGGTTGCAACTAACTTTGTGTTCAAAATACATAACCAACATATAGTCTCAATGCGAGGGATGTGACAAAGGATAAGATAGAGGGATATAGAGGGAGAGGGAGATGAAGAGATAAAGAGATATATATGGTGAGATAAATTGATAGAGAGATAGAGATGTAAAGAGATATAGAGAGAGGAGAGGGAGAGAGAGAGAGACAAAGAGACATACACAAAAATAATTAGATATAATTATATAGAGATGGATAGAGGGAGAGAGAAATATGGAGAGATAGAGAAAGGGAGAAATGAGTATGGGGAGATAGAGATAGATGGGGAGACAAAGAGAGAGAGAGATAGAGATATATGGGAAGAGAAAGAGAGATGGAGATATATGGGAAGAGAAAGTAAGAGAGGTGGAGATAGAGAGATGGATAGGTGGGATAGGGAGGGAGAGATTGGGAGAGATAGAGAGGGGGAGATAGAGAGGGGGATGGAGGGAAAGGGATATGGATAGAAAGAGATAGAGAGAAGAGTGAGAGGGAGATAAAAAGAGAAATAGAGATAGAGATATAGAGTCGGAGAGATGGAGGGGGAGATGGAGTGAATGAAGAGAGAAAGGGGGGAGAGGGATAGATAGCTCAATAGATAGAGGGGGGAAGAGGGAGTGACATAAATAGTGGAGATATAGAGAGATAGAGAGGGACAGGGAGAGATATATCAATCACCCTCCCTATATCTCTATCTATTCATCCTTATCTCTTTATCTCTCTACCTCTCTCTATCTCTTTCTCTCCCTTTCTATTTGTATGTTTCTCATTATCTCCCTCTCTCTATATATTTTCTTCCCTATTTATCTTTATCTCCCTATCTCTGTATGTTACTTTATCTCTATCTATGTATCTCTCCTCTTTTCTCTCTATTTTTTTTTATCAATATTTTTTCTCTATCTACCTCACTATCTCTACCTTTTTTTGTCCCTCTTTATTCCTCTATATCTCTACATATCTCTCTCTATATCTATCTCTCTATATCTCTATCTCCATATCTATCTCTCTTTATCTCTCTATTTCTATTTCTATTTATCTCTATCTCTATCTCTATCTATATCTCTATCTCTATCTCTATATCTATCTCTATCTTTGTTTCTCTCTCTTCTCTCTTTTTTTCTCCATATCCCTCTTTTTATCCCTTTATTTCTATCTTTACTCCTCCTTTGTCTCATTTTTCTTCCTCTCTCTTACTCTCTTTCTCTTTTTTTCTCTCTCCACCTATCTATATCTTATCTTTATCTCCCTCTCCCTTTTCTCTCCCTTTCTCTTTCTCTCTCCATATCTTTGTCTCCTTATGTGTGCAATGGGTACATTGAAGAGGTCTTAAAGGAGAATTATCATATCTTTAATCAAATGGCATGCTACCTTGAGCATAACTCCCCAAGGACACATTTCATCCTTGGATTTTTGACATGAAACAACCAATCAAAATTTAGTTTCTCTTTTCCCTCTCTCTCTCTTCCTTTGTATCTCTTATATTTATCTCTCTCTCTCTCTCCCTATCTATCTAAGTTCATCTCTTTCTCTCATTCTCTATCTTTTTAGTTTATCTCTTTGTATTAGCTAATAGCCTACATATATTGTGAGTTTTGAGCTTCAGACAAATCTCATGCCTGGAAACCACTATTGTGTCGTTGGAAAACAAGTTTCAACTACCATTTAATGGTAAACTAGCTACAGTGTAATGGTAAAATCCTCTTAAATATCAGGTAAAATCCTATATAGACTATTATATAATAATAAATACAATTATATTATATATAATTTAATCTAATATTACTATTATATTAAATATATATTATATTAATTATATTTTTTATTATATTGCGGTATGGTGATGCATTATTACCTATGTTCATAGCTTACTACCCTACCACGGGCTTCATTTCAACCCCTCGCAGTATAGTAGTTCCCTCTATTAGTATTAACCATGACCCCACTCTACCACGAGCAAGACATCAACTTTCGATGGTATTGTTGTATACAGTGTATTACTTCCTTTACCCACCATGCTACCATGAGTTGCTTTATTGGAGGTTGTGGTAAGGCGATAAAAGGAAATTTTGATGTAACTTTGTAGAATATTAAAACCTAAATGGTGCCATAATTTTCATTTTAATTAACATACTCTAAAACCTTCATCAAAACCTTATTTCTTAGGTTGTAACTCATCAAATTGGAGAAGTGAAAGGTCAATACCAGCAATCAAGAAGACTTTGGAGGAGCGAAAAACCTACATATCAATACGTGTGCATAGGAGCACACATAGCTTAGTGCAACAGGGCAGGAGGAAATCCAGAGCGACAAGGTTGAGGGCACTCAGGGAAAATCAATGACCAAGGGACAATGAGTATTGTAAGTGATTTATATCTTTTATACTGGCACCCCCATTCTCATTAGCCTACAATTTTCATGCCTTTCCAAATATCTTCTTTTACATTGGTACAACCATTCTCATAAAATGGTATAAGATAAGACAAAAAATTAAATAGTTGTATTCAGCCATACCCTAACTAGCATGCATGCCCAAGAAATTTTTTAGTCTTCAACTCTGCAGATGGATCAAAACATAGCTACTAACCTGCCCACTTAGAGTTGCAGATGCCTTTACCATTGATTAGGATTGAAATTCCCTTGTAGAGTCCCTTTCTCAACCCTACTTGTGATGCTAAGAAGTTAAGTCCTATATCAATCTTGGTTCAACATTATGAAACTTAGAAAGTATCAAAATGTTGATCTAATGCATATTGTTTGAAGGGTTTACACCCTACGCTAGTTCATTTGATTAAAATACCCCTAATGGATCCACTAAATAGATATAATGGTCCTATAGGTCTTGGGATCAAAATACATATCACAAGTAAAACATTGAACCCACATGAGTTTGCCTATATTTGGCCACATACATAAATACAAGCTCATAAAGTGGTCTCAAAGGCCATTTACTGCATTCAATTATTATTTGAAAAATACATTAGTTAGTAGACATAAGTTAAATCCATAAATGTAATATTACAAATATTCTACTTTTGAGTATATCACATTTTGTGTATTACTAGTCATAAATCTTAGCATACATTTATCCACCATACATATATCCACCATATTCAATATACTTGCTATTAATTAACTATTGTTAGGAAAGGTGATCATAAGGAACTCCATCTGAATATCAACATAAGTTCAAGTATTTATGTAGGTAGATATTTAGTAACTATTAAGAGTTTCTCACCCATCAAATCACAATGACTAAATACCTCATTATAGTTGAATATAAAGTTAGCAAGTTTTGTTAACTTTGTGATAGCCAAGTCATGGTCAATTTTATCATGACCCTATTTCTTAGAATAATATACCTTAATAGCTCTTGAGGCTAACTTATACCCTCTTTTACTTGTCATTGATTCAAGAAATAAGGTCATATTGTTTAACATACAAACTTTGATTATTCTAGTTTAGACAAGTTGGGAGGCATTTCACACATTCACATCAAGGAAAACCACAATGACAATGCCTCTAGAAGTTCATTCAAGATTGGAATATACTTTGAAAAGATAAATACCGCAAATCTCAAAGTAGGCAAGCTTGATGATGATAGGTTTCCTTTCATTGACTCAAATCTACATAGTGGGAACATATTAATTGGAAAGTAGGCAAGCATGATGATGATAGGTTTCCTTTCAACTATTATGATGAGAAATTGTAGTTTCTCAAGTGAATATAACTTATATAGATATAGATAAAACCATTTTGTCACATAAATCTAGAACTATATAGCTAAATCTAAAAAAATGTTGGTAGGAATTTAAAAGATTATAGATGAATGTCCATTCTTTTGCACACTATAGAAAATTTCAATGGAAATTTGCATTAAATGTAAATTTGCTGCTATTTTTAGTCATGTAGGTGTCCAATAAACCACTTGGTTGTGTTTCCCTTCAAGTTTATTTACTTGAATGAAGAGAAAAACTCCTTTGATTACAATTAGAGAATACATTGGAGGGCTTGGTTGTGTACCTGGTGGACCATAGTCACATTTAACACTCATTACAAAGTTTGGGAGTTAAAACATTAAGTAGAAGTCTAGTAAATCAAATAAATTGGATTAAGATTGTGAGATTGTGAGACTAATAATGACTATCATTCATTACCTTTTCCCCTCAATTGTAATGCAAAAATCCTTGGAACATTGCCATACATTGTTCATGTAGAAAAATTCATCACTAAGTCTAGGTTTTTTATGCTTCCATAGCCTCAGCTACTGTGAACTGCATCTCCCAAACTCCATGTTTTTGTTAGGTTGTAAAATAATGACATTTTAAAGTCATTAATTGCAAGGGACGGTCTCCTTCATACATTGATTTGATTTGTGATGGACACATTTGGACGGTAGTAACAATAACTTGCAAACTATCAAGACTTGATTACCTTATAACCTGTCAAATTCTAGCGATGAAATGATAGATTAATCATAATGTCACCTTGGGATCACATCACGATGAAATAACTTCATCCAACATCCTTATGAGTGAAGGTTCCACCAAATAGGTATTTTTCATATCTATCTTCCTCGAGCAAGGGAAATTCAAGAAGAGAAGAGGACGATGAGACATGTAAGAGGTCTAAAAGAGGTAGATCAACTAGAGGTCAAAAGATTAGAAGAAATTTTTGTAAACACATGGAAGTTTTTCTTGTTCAAGGGGGTCATGTTCTTATGATGATGAGAGCATAGGAAACATCAAGGATCCCTTGAGGTACAAACATCTATGAAAACAATGGGTACCTAAGGAACTTCCTCCATTAAACACTGATTTTTGTGTCAATGAGAGGATATATCGCATAACACCATCATCATTACATGGTTTTGGCCTATTTTGCATGGACGGCATAAAGGTATGTTATGAAAAACTTATTAAATTGATGGAGTATGTTGGAACCTATTACAGTTACAAAGATTGGATGTAGTTGGTTTGATATACACGAAGTATACATAGGTATGCACTGTCAGCAAATTATATATAGCTAAAAGATAAGGACCAAAATAAAGAAGTAGCTATGTACAATTACAAAAGGCCAAAAGCATTAGGGAATATTTTCAAGTTTATAAATAGTACATGACCTAGGTCAACAAATAAGCAACCCAATTGCATATTCAAGTTGCGCGAGGGAAACTGTGTATTCGTATGTGCGATAAAATCAATAACTGTAGGGAAAGAGTTGCTAATCAATTACAATTTGAATCACATAGATACAAACACAGTTACTATGGGGGTGGTATGTACTATATACCATTTTACCCAACCCCCAATTAATGATTCCTCCAATATTCCATTTTATTATTATGTTTTTTTTCCTAAGTCTATTGGTTTCATTTCAATAATGTTTTTTTATAGTTAATTTTTGTCATAGCGGGACATTGATCATATGGGGAAGGCTCTGACCTAGAGCACAAATCGTGATTCATCTTCAGGTGCTTCTACCCGACAAGATTACCTCACTATAATTGTACAAATTAGAAACAAGCAAAATGTTTTATTATTATGTTTTTTTCATAAGTTTATTGAGTTAATTTTGATAATGTTTTTAATATTCTTGTTGCAGTCGGCTAATCGGGGAAAGGCACCAGTAGTAGAGGAGAGTATCCATAGGGAGGTGCAGTCACTATTATGGGATGATGACATCGCATATTCTGCAAACCTTCTGGATATGATAAGGAAGACCCAAAAAAAATGCAATGAAAAAATCCTTCAGTTGTTATTCATAGTGCCTCAAACAAATGAGATAAGAGAGAGGGTTAAAATATTGACTGAGAGACGACAAAATTTGCAAGTAAGTTGTCATGAGGTATTTAATTATAACATAATTTCATTCATGGTTTTATATTTTGTATTCTTTTATGTCATGAACTAAAATACGTGTTGTTTTTACAAGATTTTTTGTGTCCTCATGATGTTGCTGGCCATGATCAGGGTACTATAGGTGTTGCCCAAGGAGTAGGGGTTGGTAGAATTGTCAATCCTGATATTCCTGTGCATACATCACATCATCTAACCCCATCATCTGTGCCTATATTGTTGACTGAAATGTCGGCAACACATAGCATGCAGTCATCGAGTAGTGCACCCTCTGGTAGCGAACAAATGTGAGAACATGTGTCAGGACATGTACCTGGGGATGCAGAGGCCACTAGTACTGGTGATGTTTTAGTAATTTTTCCTGGATCTTCCTATATTACTAGTACGAGAACATTGTCAATCACATTTGTGGTGATCAAGGATTTTTTCCCCATAAAGATAGAGAAGGTCCCAGGTACTTTAAAATGTTTTATTAAAATGTTTTAATTATTATTATATATAGTCCAATTGAAATTTACTTATTGATCACTCTTTTTAGACTAATGATCCCATGATCATTTTGCAGGAAATGATATTTTTTATAAACATCTAAGTGATATTACATTGTAGATCTTCGGGCCCACCATACGTACACAGCAGAATGCCCAAAATCAAGACTAAATCAAGATTTAAAAGATGAGCTCATTAACCATTTAGTTGTATTGTTCGGTGATAAAACATTCAACCAAACCAAGGTCCTTAAGAAAGTTGGTACCTATCTAAAGTATGTGAGGGACCAATATAGGTCACATTTAGAGAAGAACAAAAAGTACGAGCATCCCCCCATGATTCCAAAGAGGGAGTGGAAGGACCTAGTGTCAGATGGAAAGGAGAAGGCTGAAAAGAAAAAGGAAAGACACCACCGAGCCAAGGAAGGTATGTGAAACTATCAACAATGTAATTATATATTGATTACTCTTTCTTTTTACATAATATAATGTATTTCAAACTTTTCATAGGCTGGTCAACACATCAAAGGCAACAAAGGAAAGACTAGAAAAACACATGTAGCACAAACTTGGCTCTGGTGGTTATATGAAATTAGTCACATGAATTGTAAGTTTCAATAAATGAAATATTGCATCCAAATAATAAATTGCAAACAATTTTGGTTTAATCACACCATAGAAGCAAAATTCATGATCTTATGCAAAAATGTAGGGCTCTAAATTCAACATAGTGCCCATAGAAGAGGACCTAAAAATTTCCTTCCAGCAAGCCTATGGAGTCGTGGCTGAATGCCTAAGACTCTTGACTGGGCAAACACAAGCTTCCACCGCATCTGACACGCAGGTAAATAAACTCAATGAAGTTTATTTAAAATTGAATACTTGTGCAATCTATTCAATATTAATTTCCACCATAAAGTAATTATGTGCCTATTTGTTTTAAACTGGCAAGCAATGATAATACTACACATGACATTGGAATGCAGCCTGGTGAGGGTGGAGCACAACCTCCAAATGAAGGTCATGGTGTGCATCCTAGTACTGGATGTATTCATGTGCTATACAAAATGCAGTATGGATTAATACAATTAAACATCTTTAATTGCAATTGGATTATTAGTTAATGTAACTTTTTGTGTTTCAACTTTAGAGCATGTAGAGTGTGATCAACATGTTGAGCATGATTAGGATAGACAAGATCAGGAACATGATGTGGCCCCATCAAGTAAAGAGGACCACTCTAATGTTCTTTTAAACATATTTAATTGCAATTGGTGTATTAATTAATGCAATCTTTCATGTTTCAACTCTAAATTAGGATTTAGAGGGTGTTCAGCATGTTGAGCATGACGCTAGAAGACAAGATCAGGAACATGATGTGACCCCATCAAGTAAACAACACCATTTTAATGTTCTTTTAAACATATTTAATTACAATTGGTGTATTAATTAATGTAATCTTTGGTGTTTCAACTCCAGATCAAGATTTAAAGGGTGTTCAACATGTTGAGCATGAGGCTATAAGACAAGATTAGGAACATGATGTGGCCCCATCAGGTAAAGAGCACCATTGGAATGCTCTTTTAATTAATGAAATACATGTAACAATAATAATAAGACATATCAATTTAACATTTCTTTGTTATTGCAACAGATTCCCCCTTGCAACGGCCTCCACATCGTGAGTACATGACTAAGCGTACATTAAGATCACAAGCAGAGGGTAGAACAACTGAAAGGGGGACAGATGATTTAGAAAATGATACTCCACTTCAGATTTTTTTAGCTTCAAAAAAGAAACAAAAAAAAGTGATTGTAATCATATTATGACAACCATATTTTTGATAATATGTCAAAAATAAAAGAATGAATGTTATATGTTAATGAATGAATGTGAATATGTTAATGAATCAATGTTATATGTTAATGAATGAATGTGAATATGTTAATGAATGACTGTTATATGTTATTAATGAATGAATGTGAATATGCTAATGAATGAATGTTATATGTTATTAATGCAGGATGAATGAACGAATGGTATATGTTATTAATGGATGAATGAATGATTAATGTTATATGATCGGGTATGGGGAATTGAGAGTGATGTGCGGGGGGAGGGGGGGCAGAGGGACCAAATGAGCTTCCACCATCACGTGGTTGGCCCTGTTAAGTAGAGAATATTAAACTATTCTAAAAAAAAAAGCTCAATAAGGTAATGCACTTTTCAATATAATAAATGCATTGTTTGAAGCATCAAACCAATATGCAAAGATGAAAGAAAATGCTAACTTTTCACTATGGTGGCATAAAAATGATTCTTTATACCCTGATGCCTTCATTTTCCAAGCCAATTTCTCCTACTTTGCATAGCTATGCCATGTTTGTGGATGTGATATGTCTCCTACACAAAAAATATGTACCAATTTAAGGCCTTCAATCCAACTACATCCAAGTATTTTTTTAATTCCTCTATCTTTCATCAATTTCTCTATCAAAACTTTGGAGAGCATTTTCATCTTGCAAATTAAGAACTTTAGTAGCAATATTTGTACCATTGTTGATAATCCCTCTATAAACAGATCCAAAACTACCAACTCCTAGTACTATAAATTGTTGGAAACATTGAAATAAAATTTGAGATTTGTAAGACTTTCTCATTCAAGAGGTATGCTTCCTACTAGTTTTTTGTGAGCTAAGTCCATCGTCTCCAAAGTGATACAACTCCCTAAATTGGAAGGTACTTTTCCTGAAAGTTGGTTGTGATGAAGAATTATATCTCTTAGTTGTGGAAGATTGCTAAGAACATTTGGAATTTGTACTGAAATCATGTTTTCACTTAATGATAACAGCCCAAGCCTTTTTGCATGACCCAAGTTTTTCGTAATTCCTCCATACAAATTATTTTTTTCTAGATACAATCTTTCAAGATTTTGAAGTTGACCAAGTGTGGATGGAATGGTCTCATTGAAATGATTTTTAGCTACATCTAGTCCTACTAAACTTGTGAGGTTGCTAATGCTACTTGGTATGTTTCCCTTGATTTTATTGGATCTCATGGACAATTCAAGGAATTGGCTTGATAGTTGTATAATTGAAGAGGGAAAGAGGCCAGTGAGATAGTTATTATTGATCTCTAGAACTTTTAAACATGATAAATTAGTCAAGGCTATTAGAAAATTCAAGCCATTGCTTCCACTCATGAGATTATTTCCCCATATTTCAAGATCTTGAAGTTGAAGCAATTTGACAAATTGTAAGGGCATTGTGCCACTAAGTTGGTTTATCCCTAAATAAAGTACTTGGAGTTGGGTACAATTTGAGAGGGAGGTTGGGATTTCTCCTATGAGTTGGTTTCCCCACAAATATAGTTCTTGCAACTCTAATAGTTTTCCAAATTGCCAAGGAATCACTCCTACCAAGTTGTAGCTATGAAGTATAAGCACTGTGAGATGAGTAAGCAAACCCAATTCAATAGGAATACCACCATGGAGTATGTTTCCAACTAAATATAATTCAATTAAAGATGAAATTTTTCCTATAGAATTCGGGATTGTACCTATTAGTTGATTTGTTCCTAAACTAAGTATCTCTAAATGTGAAAGAGGGCTAAGTTGGGAAGGAATATTTCCACTCAAATGGTTTAAGGATAATATGAGAACTTGCAAAGAACCAAAATATACTAGAGTGGATGGAATGGGTCCTTCAAATTCATTTATATACAATATAAGTATCCTAAGCCGAAAAATCCTCCCCAATTGAGGAGGAATGTGGCCATGGAAGCTATTATTTTGAAAATCAAGTACTGTAAGAAAAGAGAGATTGCTAAGGAAGGGAGAGATAGGACCCACTAAAGACATACTTGTGAGATTCAAGGAAACCACATGTTGATGACAAGTGGAGTAAACAACACCAGTCCAATTGGAAAAAGAGTGATGGGGAGACTAGTCAAACAGAGAATTGTTGCAACTTCCCGAAAGAGAACGATTCAAAGCCAAAAGGCTTCATCATTAGAATGATAAGAAGGAGAAGAAGAGTAAGAAATTGGTACTGCAAAGAGAAACAAAGGAAAAGAGTAGGAGACAATAATTATTTGACATCATCTTGGAGTACATCCACACTGGCCACTACAATAGCTATCTGAGGTTGTTTGTTTAGGAAAATCTATCTATTATTTAAAGGAGGGGGTAATGCGGAGGGTCTGGCTTAACCAACACACTCTAAGCATTGACCATGCTTAGGTGGCTGGTGTGGGGCCCAATTACCTATCCTACTTGTTGACCATTGTTTATGTTTCTCTGTTCACCATTAGCATTCAAATTGTTCCTGTGCAGTCTCACTGTTTCAACACATTCAAAACCATGTTTCCCATGTGATTGGTTTTCATTTGTCACTCATGTCCTATACAAAAATGGTAGCTATGGAAAAAATTATTGAAGTCCATTAAAGCATAACAAACTAGGGATTATTATTCAATATGCTCTGGTAGACATGTATGCAAACTGTGGAAACATAGACAAGGTACGTCAACTATTTGGCAGGATACCACAAAGAAATTATAGTCTCATGGAATGCTATGCTTCTAGGATATGCACATAATTCATTTTCTAAAAAGGATTCACAAACTTCAAATCAAATTTAATCGGCAGGTGTAAATCAGTACTCAACAATCTTTTCCAACATGCTACTTGTTTGTGCCAAAATGGGAGCTTTGGAACGGGATATGGACATCCATCACAGCATAAAGGAAAGAATTTTTTCAGATGGTGTAGCTTCAATTGCTCTTTTAGACATGTACGCAAAATTTGGAAGCATAGACAAGGCACATGAACTGTTTAACTAAATGCCTCAAAAAAATGTGATCTCATGGAATGCCATGATTGCAAGGTATGCACAAAAGGGATTTGTTGAAAAGGCTTCAGAAACTTTCAAGAAAATACAATTGGTAGGTGTACATCGAGAATCTGCAACCTTTCATAGCATCCTCCTTGCCTGTTCCAAAATGGGAGCTTTGTAACAGGGTATGGAAATTCATCAAAGAATATAGGATATAGAAATTTTCTAAGCTAAACCTATGGTGGATGTATTTTCTTGTTGCCTACAAATAACATATGAATATAGGCTTAGCATTATTTATAGCAATGTTATTTTTTATTTGGATCTTAAAAATATTGACTTGTGTTCTTTCAATCATCTATGCAATAGCGGATAGGTGGTGTGAGTGAATGGTAAGGAGATTGATGAAGGATAAGGAATTAACAAGCTCTCTGGATGTATTGAACGTCATGTGCTTTTTTTTAGGAGATAGATGACATCCATAGACATATTAAATCTATGCAAAGTTGGAGAAATTGGCTTGGGAGATGAAGAAAATTGGGTATTTTTTAGATGCAAGACACTTAGTGGTGTGGAAAACGAGTGAAAAAAATTATTTCTCTATCACCATAGTGGAAAGACGTTAATTTCTTCTGGTTTTCTAGACATGCCTATTGCAACAATTATTATTTTTGTTAAGAACCTTTGAATATGTGTTAATTGTCACAATGAAATGAAATTTATCACCAAGACTGTTGCAATTCCCACTTTTAATGATTAGTTTAGTTGATTTCATGAAGAGGAAATGAACTCACTTGCATAAAATTTTTGTCATTAATCAATCAAAGGCCTTGTAATTCATGAGGATTAATTTCATTAATGAAGTTATTTTGAAAAGATTTTCTTTTGATAAATCTTAATATATGGGTTCCTAAGTTGGTTTGATTATCCTAGAATACTTATGAACATTCTCTAATAAAGATTCTACTTATTTATGCCTTGCAACACCATTTCTAGTTTATGATAAAATCAAAGAACTCCTTTATTGATGTTTGTCCTTTTGAGCCTTTATCTTAACATATTATTTTCAATGAAAGGACCCTATTGTGCTTCTTTTTTAGTTTGATTTTGTTGCCTATAGAGTCCATTGATATTTGATCAAAGACTGATTTTTTTTTTCCTTTAGTTTTTATGTTCAATATCTTTGTCTTGCCCCTTTCTAAGTGATGTTGGGGCCTATACTAGTAAGTGAAAATTTGTCCAAGTTGAGTGCTTCCTTTCTTAATAGGAAAATGTTTTGGCCACCATCTATAACCAATCTAAGAATTCATTCAATTTATCCCCTTATTAAAAATGTTCTTGTTGTAGTGTTTTGTCTTTTAGTATACTCATCACATGCCTAAATATCTCAAACTATAGAAATTTCTAAGTGTTAGGGGTGATTATGTCTATTTGTAGCTTTTATTAGGTTTGTTGGTTTCCTCTTGCAAATATTTTTTCCCTCCATTCCTTGAAACCTAGCATTTCCATTACTTTTTGAGACCTTTGGCTACTTCCCATTACCTAGGTACTTTATCATGGTTGTACCCACCCTTCCACTCCCTACTTTGTATTTTCCTCTGGCCTTAGGATTTTAGGTCTCCATATAATAATGTACTTCTTAAGCTATTATACTAATCAATGAACCTCAATTATTCTCCACTTATAATTTTCCATGTTTCCTTTTCTTTTGCATTGAGTATTCACCATCCTTAATTCCTAATATGAAGATTTACTTTTCCTTCTTAAGTCTCAAAATATTGGGCTTTTAGTATTTTCCCTACTCATTTCCCTCAACCCACTTCCCATCTCCCTTCCTCCTCATGGAACCCATACTTGTAGGATTACTCAAACCATCATGTCCAAAAGGTAAAATGTATGTGGAAAAACTAATCTCTAAACCTTGAAAGGCTTCCACCCTATTTCCCTCACTCTTTTTCCTTCTAGAATTTGGCACACCACATTAATGATCCTTAACCCATTTCTCTTGAGTCATAGAGTTTTGGACTTGAATATTTTCCTTGACCAAAAAGTACATCTAGTACTCTATATGCCTAATCCTTGATCCCTTTCCTTTATCCTTTTGTCCATATTATTTAGTGGTATCATATTTTCCATCACCTTGATCCAACAACTTCTTCTAGCAATATTGAATATTCCTTTCCTTGATCCTCACTCTTCCTTGCATATTTTTACTTTCAAACTCCTAACATTATTTATACAACCTTCCCTAAAATTAAGTTAGCTTGTGGTAAACCTAAACCCTAGTTCCCAAAATTGCTCAATGCAACCTAGACTTATTTAGATTTTACCAACCAATTAAAGCCCACCACAAGATAATCCCTTAATGACAAGCCAATGTCATATGTGGATATGAATATTTTCTTGTGTCACCTGGTCACTTTCTTGGACTAATCACAACATGACACACATCTTGCATGCACTTAACCACCCAAAGAAAGTGGGAAGCTGCATTTTGATGTGATTAAATTTTACAACATCCTTATCCAAGCAATTATTTACTTGTGAATTCCTTTCTAAAACTTAAAAGTGACTGATCAAAAGACCTATCCATCTAAGTAACCTATATGCCTAGCCAAGGAACCTCTACCCATATCCAAGCAACATATATTCCTTTTCACACCCCCCAAATTATAAATACCTTTGGGGTTATCCTTAGATAAATAGGAAATCTACCCTCAATTCTTAGAGATTATCTTGCAAGGACCACCTTCACTAATGATCTATATATCTACCAATAAAATTTCCCAAATTTCCTTAGTCCTATGCAATGATCTAGCCCTTGAAAAAGGATTTTAGACCAAGGCATGATGTCCCTATAAATGAATTTCTGAAAATTCTAAAGGGTAGTTGGATTTATTCCTATTAAATTGGAAAATAAAAAGAGCAACCGAATGGATACTAGTGATGAAAACCCATAAGTGCACTAGAAGGTAAGTCCTCTAAAATTAACCTAGTAGAATACAAAATAAGGTAGAGATCATTGTAGGTGTTAAAAAGAAAGTTGTGGTAATATTGTGTGTCTTGTAGTACCTCTTGATAAATTTAGGTATTAAAAATAAAGGAGTTCATGATGGAAATTAAATGAATTAAATATTTATGAAAAAAATTAATAATAAGAGAGAATTTAAGAATGTGTTGGTGAGATCAAGATACATTTTGAAGAGAATTTAATTATCATGATATAAAAGAAGGAAGAAGGAAGAACATTGAAACAATCCTAGGATTGAGATGAAAGATAATGGAAAAGAGAAGCATCAAGAGGGATTAATTTGAAATAGAGTGGTTTATAACCTAAACTAGATCTATATAAAAAATCTAACTAAAATGATAAGGAAATTGAAATAATATAAGACAAAAATGAGCTTAGAGAATTTTAACCTTATTTGTAGGGATACTATAGATGTGGTTGCTATTGGGTAGAAGATAAAATAAATAATTGATGAAATAAAGAAGTTTTTTATTGGTGAAGAAGAGGAGAGAATATTTAGCAATAGAGTAAAAGAAGTCACCAAAAAAATAGAGTTTTACAAGGAAATTTTGGAGATGATACAAAGAGAAATTCCTAGGTTGAGGAAGAAAACAACTCAAAGAAAATTAAAGATAAATCAATTACTAAATGATTTGTTATCAACCAACGCATTCCCCAAGGTAAAGAGATACTATGAGGAGATGAACCTCATGCTTTCAAAATGAAGAAGAATTTCTAAAGATTCTATTAAGTAGTGAATCCTTAAGTGGGTTAGAAAAAATAATATCAAGAAGAAATTGTGTATAAGATATGTGACAAATATTAGGAAGTGAGTTCATAGATGTTCAATTTCCAAGATATAATGGTAGAGAAAGAACTTTCAAGGTCAAGTAGAAAAGGAGTGAAACTAGGTAAATAATTCATGATAGCAAGAGATAAAGAGATCCGAGAGTAGATAATAGATTAGGAGAAAGGATAATCCAAATATGGATGCACATAAAATTAAGCTCCCTATTTTTGGTAAATACACCAAGGATGCTAGTGAACATCTCTTTACCTTGAAATTTCATTGGAATGGGGTTGGCATTGATGATGACTAAACCCAATTATAGAATGTTGTAGAGAACCTCAATGATGAGGCACTAATATGGTGCATTAAAGAATTCCCTAAGTATGATAAAAGATGAAAATAATTGAGTGACTTATTTATGGAAATTTTCCACTCACCTAATGTATGAACACAAAAATAAATAAAATATGGAAGATGATAAAAAATAAGGAGGAATCAATAAAATATCAGGAATGATGATTTAAAAGTGTGGTTAGAAAGCAAGAAGAAAACTTGACATAAAATAAATGAATTGAGTGTTTTATTTTAGGTTTAACCTCTCACATTATAGAAGAAGTAGATGAGAAAAATTCCTCTTCATATAAGGATGTAATAGAATTGATCACTAGAATATACTCCTAATCAAATATATAGGATAACAATTTAATGCTAAAGTGAAATTTATAATTTCAAATTAGAGTTAGAAAATTCAATGTTGGAGTAATAAATTATAATGAAAGGTGAGATAGTTGAGACTTCTCCCCCACCTAGAAGAAGTACATTTTGGCTTAAAAATTATAGTAGGGAAGAACATTTAAGGAATGAATGTTTGATAATCAAATGCATGAAGAGGGCTTCCACACTAAGAGGGGAGCTTAATGAATTCCATAGAATGATAGTACATATATACTCTAAAGTATAAAGTGGGACAAACATGACAAAAATAGGTGTCAAATGTTAATTCATGAAGAAGATGAATATGAACCAATTGTTCATGGATTGGCCAAGGGAAACATTTTTTGGATTTGGGTATGGAGAGACCATAGCTTAGTTTAGCTATAATAGCATTCAATGTTTGTTTGGCACATGGCTAGTGGGAACTTCAATTGAGAAAAAGTATAAGACCACCTCAATATACACAATATAGTACCAAAAATTCAAGATATAGGTTTCTTCATTATTTTTCATAATAGCTATTGAAAAGGAGGTGGTAGGGGAGGCTACAACAATAATAATAATAATATAGGAATAGATAAAGAGGAAGGACCAAAAGGCTAAAATTTTATAACTATGGTAAACTCTAGGAAATTATGCTAATGAGAGTAAAAGAAAAAGGAGGAAAATCCACATGTGATTTTTGTGGTGATAAATTACATGATATTTATATTTGTCTGAAATATAATAGTTCTATAAGAATGTATTGGCACCATGTCTAGAAAATGAATAATTATCTAGTTCAAATGTAACCTATGATGCTAAAGTGGCAATGAATAAGTAAAGTAAAGGAGAAAATGTTAGACAATGTAAGAAATCAAATGTAAAAAAAAAAATGTAGACTAGGAGAATCCTCATTGACAAAAGAGAAATTAAAAAACTAGTACAAAGGAATTTAAGGAAAAACTCAAGGAAAAGGCCATTTACAAAATTAAGAAAAAGAGAAAAATAACTTCAATAATTACTCGTGTTGGATTAAGAGAAGTCCATATCTTAGGAGAACTTGTGAAAATGAAGATGAAAAAAAAATAGGTAAAAGGGAACATGATTTAGTGATATGGTAGTCCAAAGAGCTAATTAAAAAAAATAAAGTAAGGCTAATAGTAAGGCATGTTTCATAGAAAAATAGGTCTATATATACTAAAAATATTTGGAAATTTTGGTAGAATAAGAAAAGGTTGGGTTCAAGGGTTGAATAGGATGAGATTGGATGAGGTTATTGGAAAGAAACTCATGAAAGATAGAATTGGGATTTTTTCTAGCTTTATCCAATTAGAGTTAGCTTGTAAATGAAGGGATATTGTAAGTTCAAATGATGAAGAGGAGGAGAAAGGCATATTCAATTAGTTTAGTTAAGTATTAGGGTTGGATTAAGGAGAAAATCATAAGTTATTCGTGTTATTCTTTGTATAATTATTGGTTTCTTGAGAAGATGATAGGGTTAAAGAAATAAAGGCATAAAGGTCAAAGAGGAGATGGCCTTAAACTGATTTGTCACCTATGTATAATCATAGAAGGTGCTGTAAAGTGTTATAAAAGCTGGATATTTATGCAAGAGATTTTGATTGAAAGCTTTGGGGAAATATTCTTAATAACTTCCCTCTCGATATTAAATTTAAGAAGTTATAGGAGATCTATGAAATAATGCATTAATAATATAGGATAAAATCCATCACCTTCTCATTTGTGCCTTAATTACAAATAAAAGTGGTAGAAAAAGCACATAAAAGGATGAAAGTAGAACTTTTTTTTTTGAAGAATAAGAAGAAAAAATAGATTTGTCCAATTGTTGTATAGGTCACTTTTTTTACAATAGGAATGCCTACACAACAAAAATTATAGGGCCAGGTTAGTGGTGGGAGTGGAAAAAGGAGGTCGGCTAGGCTGGTAAAAGCAGCCTCAAAAAAGAAAAAAAGGGAAAGATAAAATGTCTATTGATGTTGAGGATATCCCGGGCTACAAAGAATTTGAGGCTTAGGATGATGAGGGTTCTGAGGAATCTGACTTTGAGTTAATGACCTAGGATATGGGGGAAGAATATTTGGAGGAGGAAGACCAGGATGAGGAAGAGGAGGAGCAAGTCTAGCTATCTGGTGAAAAGACAAAAACAGGGAATGTTAAGGAGGAAGGGCTCTTTGGTCAAGAGAATAATTCTGAGGATTTAAGTATTGATTTTCTTAAAACAAGACTAAAATTCTTGTAGGTCCAATTTGAGGACATGGAAAAGGCTCTGGTGACCCTGATGAGATTCTCCAACATGATGATGAGACGCGTGATGCTGGGTGCATCCTCGGGTGAAGCAAAGATTAACAAAAAACTTAAGAAGCAAGGAAAGGTGGATTCCCTCAAGCTATTGGATGGTACTGAGGGACCTGATTGGTGAAAGTATGTGGCTCTCTTAGGAGAGTATGGGAACTTGTTTAAAAAGGCCAGCTAATGGCTTGGGTTACTGTCATCCCTACTTTTGATGTGTTCTTTTATTTTATTTAAATATCTGGGACTATTCACATGTATATTATCTTTAAGATCTTGTGGAATACCACCTGGTATACTGTGGATTAATCAATGGTCTACATAGATTAAAAATTTTTGGTAGTAACTTTCTATTTTTGATAATTATGGGCTAGACTATAGCTTTGATGTTAAATTTGGGCCTGCGAGCCAATATCTTGCTATTTTTTAGTGTGGTTGGTGGTGTTGTTTCCCACTTTGGTTTCCTTTTTTGATCTGCTTTGTTCCACAGGATCAGGGCCCTTCCTTGCTTATATTATCAAAAATAAAAATATATATACACAACAATCCAACAAAAATAAATGAATTATTTTAAAAGTAATGTTAGTGTAAACATGGAGTCCTCATATGATGCTATAAATCATCAAGAAGTTTCTTGAAGAATTTGTAAACATATTTTAAAAAACAGAGAAGAGATAGTAGAAATGAAATAAAAAATAAGGATATATGTCTTAGAAAAGATAGCTAATGATCTCTTGTAAATGGTAGAGACAAACTAGCAAAAAATATATAGTTATCTTGATAGAGAGTAAATACTCTCTTGTCAAAAGATATAGAAGTCAATAAGAGTGTCAGTAATGAAAAATAGAAACTACAAAGAAGGCCAAGAACACCTTATTAAAAAAAATAGATATAATAAATAAGAATAATTGAGGTCAAGTATAATTTATCTATTTTATGATATGGGATGATAGTTTGGATGAATTGGTGAAAGATTTACATGATGAAATTGCATAATGAGAATAGGAAATGAGTTTATCTCAAATAGAGTTAGAAAAATACTACTCATATAGAAGAAATGAGAATAGAATAAAGATGGATAGAGAAAGAAACACAAATATTTCTAAAGATGGAACTATTTAACAAAATGAATAAAGGAGACTGCCAACACATTAATGATATAGGTCACATGGTAGGGGGATGGGTAAAAAATAGGTAGTAAAAGGCTTAAAAAAATAAAATAAAAAGAGTGGACAAATTTATTACTCTTATATAATATAAAATTTTGGAATTTATGAGAAAAATTAAGGAGTTTATTGTCCAACAAAAGTAATTTGAACCTCCCAACTACAACATGTTTTACATCTACACCATAATATCAATAGGTGAATTTAATATAAATCTCCCTATCCAACAATTTTAAATATGATATATCATACATAACAATGTTAGGGAACAACTACTAAATAATAATATGAACAATATGAATAATAATGTGAACAATATGAAATAAATTTATGTTAATATATATATATATATATATATAAACAAATTAGAATTTTAAATAATACGAAATTAATCTCATACAATAAATTACATAAGAATTATATAAAACTACAATAATAGAAATTGAAAATATCCATAATCAATTACACTACTTAAGTATTTGAGAAATAAGCAATTTCTATCAAACGACTAAGGATTATAGTCAGCGTAGAAGTGACACTTATTTTTTTAAATAGATACATGCTAAATAATAGATTCTACGAGGTGTTGCAGCTATGCCTAGAATATGACGGTCAGTGGTCACCCCTAGTTGTCATATGAAAAATTTATAACACTTGGTCATTTTAGTGCCTTTCATTTGACATTTTAAGAAAAATATAAACTATCAAAAACTGTTTAATATATGATTTTTTTATATAAAATAGTTAGTAAATCATATATGTTAAATACCAAAAAAAAATCTATCTTTAATAAAGAAATGCAAATCATTTATTTATTATTTAAAAATATATTATTGTGTATCATTTAAATTCACAAAGTTATTTTTGAAAAGAATCATAATTCTTAAAACTTCTAAATCAAAAAAATCTTTAAAATTTTTGAAAATTAGTTATGTGGATATCCTTTCTATATATATATATATTAAAAAATCAATGTAAAAATTAGAAAACAATGATAATTGATAGTAATAAATGTAAAAATCATAAATTTAGTATTGGATTAACAAGAAGTTTCTAAATTCATATTAAAAATATTCAAGATAATTTGTTAAAAAAAAATAGAAATTTAAAACAACTACATTTTTCTAAATTAATTGTTAGATTACGAATAATTAGCGAGGAGTATCTTTGTGGAATAACTGAGTGTTATCGCTGGTCAATCACGCCAAAGAAAGTTGTGGAAAATGGATATCTCACTTTCCTAATAATTTGGCGCTTGGGCATTGGTGATTGGAATAACGACTAACGAGCAGGCCTGGAATTTGACGGCCACCCTTGCCTGTCATATGAAAATTTTGTGACAGTTCGTTCATTTAAATACCTGTCATTTTACGTTTTATGAAAAAAATTAACTGTAAAAAAATAAAATTAAAGTACCTAAAAAATCAATATATTAGTAATCTATGAAATATTATTTTATAAAATAATTATGTTAGAAAATTTACAAATTTTAGAAACTATGCATGCACTCAATTAGTAAATTCAATTGCATATAATAAATTTTATTGATAATTAAATAATTATATATATGTAATTTACATTTTGACAATACATAGAGTATTAGATTAAGAATAATTACATTGCACAATATGATTGTTTTTTCCATATATTTATTCTCTAATTTGTAAAATTGTATTACTATTTTGACTATAAATTAATTTATTGATTTCATATGTGTAAAATCATAAAAACACATTTAAATATCAATTTCAAATCAAATCTAGCAAGAAATAATTATATAAAATTAAAAGTAGTTCAATCCACAAATTGATCCTTAAATATCAATTCCAAACCTATCTAGAAATAATTATATAAAATTAAAAATAGTTTAAGCTGCTATTGTTCAATTTTTTTTATAGTTTAATCTTAAATTCATCTATCTAAAAACATAAATTATTTGTAAAAGACAAACAAAATTTCAACATGCTCACCAATAAAACCAAATGCTCTATTTAAGAAAATCAAAGCTAAGAGTCATGTACACAAAATGCTATAAAATAAATGCTTTGAAAATACAATGAAAATTTGTGCTATGTTGTTATTCATAAGAATATCCTATATATATATATATTAAAAAACTGTAAAATTATAAAATATTGATAATTAGAAATAAATCTAAAATCTAAAATTTATTGTTAATTGTAACAAGAAGTTTCTAAATTATGTAGAAAATAAATCTTGTTAAAATATTCAAAAAGTTAAAAATCAATTATATTCTATTTTGAAAAGATTTTGAATTAATATATATTTTTATAAGAAATATTATAAATCATATATATTAATGTAAAGCAATGATAACTATTAGTAAAAATGTCAAAATCTTTAAAAAATTAGAAAGAACTATATTTAATCTTGAAAAGATTCTATTCTCAACAGATTTGGAATTAATAAATATATTTATAATAAATCATATATATTAATATAAAGTGAAATTAGAAAGAATTATTCCAATTTCCAATTATAAACTAATTTATATTTTTATTATATATATATATATGCCTACAATAAATTTTTACGGTTTAATAATAATTTGAAGTGTCATATTAACGGTTATATAAAAATATAGCAAGTCAAATGATACGGTCTAATAATTTTTTAGGTTGTAATATACGGTCCAAAATGCAAAAAACGGTCAAATAGACCATCAAATTCCAGCCCTGCTAACGAGTGTACGCTGGGCAATCTCGCAAATTTCTTTTGTATACCTTTAATTCCGCACTCATGTCTTCTTGCTGGCCATTACAATAACAAAGTCTATGTTGGTCAAGCACGCGGAATGACGGAAAGAAAACTGTTATCCCTGGCCAATATCATCTCGTGAATTTCTTTTGTATACCTTTAATTCCGCGGAAAGTGAGATCATACATTTTCCACAACTTTCTCTCGCGCTTTTGACCAGCCAAGAGACAAGCGCGGAATGGAATTGAAATAAATGCAACGTCACATTAAAAAGAAATATTTCTCCTTTTATTATAATTTATGCGCAATGCCCGGCAACAATAGATGAAGATAAGATTAATATAATCCCTCGCTATTTATTCACAAAAAGAGTTATCCTCGCTAATTATTCGCAATAAATGACAAGAGCGCAGACTGGAGTTGACGTTAAAAGAGATGACTACGCGTTTTTGAATTCGACTCCGCATTATCTCCTCCTTTAAATAAAAAAATATTTTTTGGGGTGATGCAAGATTGCTCTTCCACCCTAGATGCTCCTGCATCAAACACTTGGGGTAATTTGAGAAGAGAGCTTGTCACATCTCAGGTAAGTGATTTATATCTGAATTCTCATCACCAATAATTAAATAATATTGTAACTATAAAGAAACTTATTTACCAATGATTTAGCCTAGTATAGGTTACCCGAATTCTTCCAAAGGCTCTCCATGGTGGGTTCTCAATATGTTTAGGTAAAATGGATCTTCCAAACAAAAACTCCTAGTCTTCATTCTCCATAGGCATATGTTTGTTTCTAGAAACTATAATCCATAGATTTGATCTATGAGTAGACCCTTCATTTTAAGATTTCTTCTACCTCCTTGTAGGTGCAAAAGAAGATTCACCTTTCCTTTTCCTAGTTCTTGGTGTTTTACCGAACATAGGGGTTTCTTGGGTATCTCCTACTATGGGTTGCTCAGAGGCTACAAGTTATAATTTTTATACATGTCATTGAATTGTGACTTCCATTTTGGCACCATATATGAATCCAACTATCCCTTTTTCCCACCCAAGAATTTTTTTCAATTTTATTACAACTTTTAGGAGACATAAGTTTTGATCCAAGCTCCCAATTGAGTTTGTTTTTCTTAAATAGATTTTGGCCATGTTTTAGGCCCATCAACTTAAAATTAAATGATTAGTATCTACCACTCTAGAACTAATCTTGTCTTAAAACTCACCCACGATTTGTAGTTTAAAAATCTAGAGTTTTGGGGAAATTTTCAAGTTCAATGCATTTGAATATGCATACTTAGTAAAAATATAAACCTACTATTTTTAGCCCTTATTCACCAAACCAAGATAGAAATAAAAAAATATTTTTTGGGGTGATGCAAGATTGTTCTTAGACCCTGGATGCTCCTACATCAAACACTTGGGTTAATTTGAGAAGAGAGCTTGTCACATCTCAGGTAAGTGATTTATATCTGAATTCTCATCACCAATAATTAAATAATATTGTAATTGTAAAGAAAATTATTTACCAATGATTTAGCCTAGTATAGGTTACCCAAATTCTTCCAAAGGCTCTCCATGGTGGGTTCTCAATATGTTTAGGTAAAATGGATCTACCAAACAAAAACTCCTAGTCATCATCCTCCATAGGCATATGTTTGTTTCTAGAAACTATAATCCATAGATTTTATCTATGAGTAGACCCTTCATTTTAAGAATTATTCTACCTCCTTGTAGGTGCAAAAGAAGATTCACCTTTCCTTTTCCTAGTTCTTGGTGTTTTACCAGACGTAGGGGTTTCTTGGGTATCTCCTACTATGGGTTGCCTAGAGGCTACAAGTTATGAGCGTTGTATACTCTGCTCCTCTGACTCTCCTCTACTACGGGTAGGTGAAGCAATGGGGGAGTCAACAAGCATTTCCCTTCCTGATACAACAGGTGATTCTACATTTTTTGGAATAACAGGTTCCTTAAGAATGTTATCGATATAACTGTAATTTAAGAAACTCTCCCATTAAACATGTGAAAACTAAACCCTCAAACTTCTTTTTCTCAACAGGGTGACTAAGCAATAATGTGGCAATGTTGTGTTGTTCCTCTTCCTTTTATACTCAACTCATTATTTTTAACAGATTATAAAGAAAATTGGGAAAATTTACACACCTATCATGGTGAAGATGGCTTAAAAGTTTAAAATGGACCGTGTCTAATAGGGACTTCTTACAGTCACAATTTAAGTACTTGAGTATATAAGAAGCTATTGAGGCCCATACCTAGGGTAAAGATAATCTTTTTGTACCTTGAGAAAAAATATCTAGTTTTTCTCCATCTTTTCTGAATTTGTTCATATAACTATGACATCTACCCTTAATAGAACTCTTCCCCTTCCTATGGTAGTCTTAATACCTCAACAATGCCATCCTCTGAAGCATCCACCTTCAAAATTATTATAGTCGCCTCATCATTTTGTAAAGTAGAAGCAAATTGTTGTGTCATAATTTTGTTGAACTCTATGGTTTCAAGAATTAGTCCATTCAACCAGCATGTTGAAAAATAGGTAGCACCTTTCTATCTTCCAACAACTAGGTATGTTCTGCTAGTTCTCTTCAGATAATATCACCACCCATGGTGATGCTCCAACAACTAGGTATATTCAATCCTTCAGTATATGCTCTAATCCTTCTCAATTTTTATTTTTTCTAGTTCTTTCTCTGCTTATTATCCCCACTATACCACTTCCAGTATATTGTATCTTCCCAATGTAGTTGGTTCTTACCCTTCTCTTCCCCTCTAGCCTTATGTTATTTGAAAATGGGGAAAATTGGGAAAAGGTTGTAGAATGGTATTAAAAGTACCTCTCCCCCCAAACTAAAGGTATTAAGTGTGTGCACTTAATTGTACATTTCTTGGCAAAGGGTGTGATGATATGTAGTAGAACTATCAAGAACATGCAATATTTAATATATAAACATGTATAAAAGCAAATGTAATCTATGATAATTATAGAAAATTAATAGGAGTACCTGTTAAATCACAATGAACTAAAATTTAGCTCATGTGAAGTTGATGAGAACTTCCCACAACTAGGGATGATGTGACCGCTCATAATTGAAATTGGAAATGAATGATACATGACTGCATGGTATGTGATAAATGATGGTTGAGAAAGGCTATAGGATGTACGGGTGATGGGATATGAAATGAACTATATAGTTTGTGTAAATTGAGAAAGGTAAGATGAATGTTAGGTGTGAGATGATGGATAGGTTGCATGTGCACAAAATGGTAGTGGAAAGTATAGAGATGCAATTAATTTGGCAAGGAATTTTGAAATGATTGATAGGTAATTGCTACAGGTGCCTTCAGTAACAGGTCCCTTTCTAAAGTTTGTCACCTTTAGGAATGAAGCTATAGGTCCCAGCTACTTTAACTGTATAGAAAGAAAAATTAACATGTTATTATTGTCACTTGTGTAGTGTGTGCATGTGAAGTTTGTGTGTGGGATTATTCTTGTGAAATATCAGTGGGTGAGTTGTGTATCTCACCAACTAATTCAATTGTGGAACTTGTACTATATGATGCGGAAACTTTGTGATCAGGTCCTTTCTCCATGTCAAATTCATTGGAATTTTGAGGTCCATACTTTTGAATTAATGAATGAAGGAATTCTTTCTTTTGTATTGGCTTCTTGTTAAGCTTAATCTTGTGCCCATTAACTAGTAATGAGAATTTGACTACATCAATTATCTATAATCGGGCTGCCCCATTTGGGAATACCTATTGTATCTCATTTTGGTCAATCCACCTTTTTTGTAACTTTCCCTTGTAGTCCTTCTATATAGAGCCATTTAAAGAAAATCCCAATCTTGCACACACAATTCTTTTGTTTTGATAAATTGATCATGCCATTTATTTCTTTGATTTTGAATAGCTTCAGTGTAGTGAATAGCTTCCATTTTGATTTCATCAAGTGTATTTAAGTTATGTAATCTCTCATTTTATGTTGATGTCAATTGCATGCCCAATGTTATTGTTGTCTTCAATGTTTTGTACTCAAATTCTAGAGGAAGAACTACTTTCTCTCCGTACACCAACTCATATGGTGTCAACCTTGTTGTAGTTTTCCAAGTTGTTCTATAGGCCCAAACTACTTCTGGCAATCTGGCTAACCCAATCCTTCCTATAAATTTGTACTGTCTTGGTCAAGATGTTCTCAATTTCTCTATTTGTCACTTCTACCTACCCCTTGGCTTGAGGATGATAGGGTGTGAAATTTTTGTGCCTAATCTCATACTCTTTAACCAATTTTGTAATCAACTCTGATGTAAAATGGGGACCTTGGTTTGTGACAACTTCCCTTGGAACTCCATACCTTGTGAATATGTATCCATATAGAAAAATTTTGACATTCCCATCTCCTACAAACTACAGAGCCTTAAATTCTACCCACTTTGTAAGATAATATGTGCATACCAGTATATACTCCTTATTGTTTGATGTTGGTGAGATGGACACAATATAGTATAATCCCCAAATTTATCAAATGGTGCTTTTAACAACTATGGTTGCAATGGCATTTCATCTATCTTTGTTTCCCCTCCCATTCTCTAACACCTATCACAACGCCTAGTGTACTTTATTGCATCCTTATGAAGAGTTATCTAATAATAGCTAGTATTGATAATCTTTAGTACTAGCCTTTTTGCTACAAATTGTCCCCCATAGGGTTCATCATGGCATTCTTTGAGGATATCATAGACCTCAACTTATAATCTAATACATATTCTCATTATATTATTTGGGCGTTTTTAGAATAAGTAACCAACTATCCATGAGTAGGGAAAAATTTAATGAATCAATTGTCTTTTTCCTCTAGGTGAGAAATGAGGTGGTGGATGTCTTGCTACTAGATAGTTGGAAATATCAACAAACCAAGGTGTATATAGAGAGAGCAAATAAATTCTCATTTGAGAAGGAATCATCAACAATATCTTCTATTGATTGGGTTGGTAGCCTAGATAAAAAATTTGCCACTACATTTTCTTTACCTGGCTTATCCACTATGATGATGTCAAACTCTTGGAGAAATAAAAACCATTTGGAAAGTATACCACCGACCATTGGTTTATTCATTAAATATTTGATTGTTGTGTGATTAGTGTGTATGAACACAAGATATCCTATGATGTAGTGTCTAAACTTATTTATTGCATCAACAACTTCCAACATCTCTTTCTCTATCATTGTATAATTGATTTCTACTCTTTGTAGATTCTTGTTGATATAATATATGACATACTCTTTGTTTCCTTCATTACGTCGAAGCATTTCCCCTATAGAAAAATTAGAATAATTTGTATGGATGTGGCAAGGTAACGTCGAATATGGCCCTCTTAAGATAGATGCTTTTGTTAATGCTACCTTGAGTGCTTCAAAAAAGTGTTGAAAAAAAATTGTCCACTCAAATTCTACACCTTTTGTGAGTAAAACAAATAGTGGGGTTGCAAGTTTGCTAAATTCTTGAATGAATCTTCTATATTACCCAACATTTCCTAGAAAACTTCTAACATATTTTTGTCTTTGAGGCACAGGGGGAGTGTCGAGATTATTTCAATTTTATTAGGAACTACTTGAATTCCATATTTTGACATAAAATGTCCTAGTATAATTATTTTTGTCATCATCATGAAACATTTTTTATGACTCAGTGATAAATAAATTTTGTTGACACCTTTTTAGGACCTTCTCCAAGTTACCAAGTGCATCATTATATGTATCCACATATGTTGTGAAATAATCCATGTAGACTTCCATGGAATAATGTGTAAAATGTAAGAAGATACTCAACACTACCCTTTGGAAAGTGGTTGGATCATTACATAGCCTAAATGGTAGGATAGAATAACCATATATTTTCAAAGGGCATGTGAAATTTGTCTTATCCTAGTCCTCTAGAGCTATCTTAATTTGGTTATAGCCACTGAATCCATCTAGAAAAGAGAAGTACTCTTTCCCTGCTAGTGAATCAAGTACTTGGTCAATAAATGGTAGTGGAAAGTGGTCCTTCCTAGTGGAAGCATTTAATTCTCTATAATCCACACACTCCAATTTTTTCCTTTCTTTGGTACAATGACTAAAGGTGACACCCATTGACTGTCACAAATATGATAGATGGATCCTGCATCAACCAATTTTTATAATTCTATTTTAACTATATGTCTAAGTGAAAGGTCATCCTCCTTTGGGTTTCCCTATGGATTTAAGACAATCATTGATGTATATCTTGTGCATAAAAAATGTTGGCTCAATCCCCTTCTTGTCATGGGAATCCCATGTAAAGGCTACTATGTGTGCCTTCAACACAATGGTCAAGGAGGTCTGTTGTGCAATATTTAATTCATTGTTAACATTCAACATTTTACTTGGCATAATTTCCAAAGTCTTGGATGTTATTTGAAATGATGAGAGTTCAAGTCCTACTATATCTAGGGCACATTGTTGTGGTAGCAAAGTATGAAAAATTTGGGGGATTGACTTAGATGAACTGGCAGGGATAACATTATGCATAGGATCTTGTAAACATGCGAGACAGTCTTGTTGATATGGTTCCCTACCGTAGTTAATTTGTATGATGTTTGTTATTAAGTCATCCTCATCTTGGTTGTTTAACAAGGGGTTGCATTCTATAGTCATGAGGGTTTTCAAGGAATACTGGTCTTCGTCATCTAGGGTAGGCCGAATGGTTTGGTCTAGATTTGCGTGTGGTTGAGCTAGTGGATATAGGACTAATTTCTTAGTTGCATTTCCATTAGAGATATCATATTTCCAGACCTGCAACCTATAAATGCATTTGTTGTTGCTAGGCATGGTCTTCCTAGGATGAGGGGGTAACTTGCAAGATGAGCTTTAGGATGTCATACCATGAAATATATAGGGTACTCCCATGAATCTAGTGTTATGACCAAATCCTCAATGATGTCCTTAGGTTTAACTATTGACCTATTTTCCAACAATAGGATAGTGGGGGTAGGTGTAAGCTCTATTAATTGTAATAGTTGCATTTTCCCTTTGGTCATGTCACATTAAAAGCTGCTCCCAATTCAATAAGTTGTTTTTAATGAGAGTGGAATTTATCTTGACATCTACCACATGACTCCCAATGTCTGCATACTTAGGGACGGTTATGTTTCCTAACATAATGTCTGCAAGTTTTCCTATGACATGTACAGTTTGAGGGTCCTTTCATTTTCTATCTGGCTTCTTTAGGCACAACTATTTCACTGTCTTAGTGTAAATAGGCACCTCCTTGATGGCTTGAATGAGGGGGATTTTGATGAAAACATCTTTAAGTTGACCTAACAAATCAGTTTCAACTTTTGTTTTATGCCTTTAAACAACTAATCTCTTAGGAAATGGAGGTTTTGGACTTGAATTGGTTTCGTTAACCTAATTTGGCATAGGCTCCCTAGGTGGATTGCCTAAGATCTTTGCTAGGGGTTCCTCATCAACCAAATCAGTGATTTGAGGGGATGAGGGCCCAACCAATATTTTCTCTAATCTGAGGTGGACATCACTCACCTCTACCCCATAAGCAGGGTATTGAATAGCTTCATTAGTATAGGCCTGTTGAACATGATTGTTATTTGGGTTAGGTGCAAGTTGGTTTGGAAAATGAGGTGCTCTAGGTGGCTATGGTGATGGATTTGTTGGGTTTGACATAATGGCTTGCTATTATGGCTACTGGTAATTCATATTTTGGTTTTGCCATTGTTGGACTCTTTGCCACTAGGGCTGCCATTGGTTCTGTTGAGGTGACCATTGAGAATTGCAGTTAGGTCCTTGAAATTTTTGTTGTGGCCACATGTTTTATTGCTATTGGTTCCAATTTGGTTGAGTATTTTTGTATTGGTTTCGTGGATTTTCCCAAGGCTAAGGGTTCCAACTAGAGAAATTTGAATTGCTACTAGGAAACGACATGTTGTAATTCAAAAGGTCTAAAGACATACCTTGTATTTGATGCCATGGTTTCCTTTGAGAAATATCGAACACTCAAGTCCATCTTCATCTTCTAGTGCATGAAAGTACAATTTCCCTTATTTTTCCTCAGAAATACTTGCCACTCTTTTGCATTTGCAATTAGCTTTCTTTTGTCTACAATGTGGGCAGTATTTTGTAAGGGCTATCTTTTGGTGTGGATTAATTTATTTTAATAGGACCACTACTTTATTAAAGTGAGAAAGTTACATAAAAAGTCACATCTTTTTTAAATAATTTTTTTTGAAAATATTTAACAATAACTAATTTATTTAAAACCTTTTTTATTTAGACTCAAAATAAATGAGGAATATTAAGATTTTGGCAACATCAATTCATTGGAAATTTATTTTCATAATAATTTTATGAAAATTTATGAAAATTTTGTATCTTTTCATGTAAAATGTATTAAGCTATGCAATGGATTCATATCAAAGATGTGAAATTTTCACAATTATAGTTGTTTCTTAGAATAGTATGTGTATATCTATATACAACTAATCATAAAAATAATTTTTCAATATGCTTTACCCTTCTAGTTCCAAAACAAAAGTATAAAAGTGTTGTAAAATTATATTATTGGAGAGATACTGCAATCTCCAAGATATAGTTATACCACATAGTCATCTTATGATGCCAAAAAATCAATTCATCAATTCTTCTCTACTTTAAACTATCAACTTACATTGACCTTTTTTTAAAACTTGATAACACTCAATGTATCTCTTCTCATTTATCATACACCCAAATAATATAAAATATAAAGAAAACAATGCATTATGCTTGCAACCCTTTTGTGTAAAACATAAATAATAAGCTAATAATGAAAATATGAGGTAAAATGCTTATTATACATGCAATCCTCTCCACGTAAAATATAAATAGAAAGTTAAAGAATTTAAAAAAATATATATTTCAATGGTTGGAAAGAGGAGACAATGATGAAGGGGTCTCTCACTCAAACAAAATCATACACAAACAACAAAAAATCAAGGACAAAGAAGTATGCAAATTTTATTATTCTTTTACCAAAACAACTACAAAATATGTAATGCAATTATTAAGATCATAATACCTTTGTTACAACAATATGGGTTGCAATACATATAGGAAAATAACACATGCAATTCTTGAAATGACAATAATGGCCACCAAAAATAACAACACCTAACTTTGTGTTGAAAGTGGTAACTTCCCAATCTCCTTTTCCTCTATGAGATTCTTTCCATTTGCGATGAATTTATATTATTTTATGCATGTCATCAAATTGTGAATTCCATTTGGGTGCCATATATGAATCCAACTATCCCTTTTTCCCACCCAAGGATTTTTTCAATTTTAGTACAAATTTTGGGAGCCATATATTTTGATCCAAGCTCCCAATTGAGTATGTTTTTCTTAAATAGATTTTGGCCATGTTTCAGGCCCATAAAATTAAACTTAAATGATTAATATCTACCATTCTAGAACTAATCTTGGCTCAAAACTCACCCACAATGTCCAATTTACCATTCCAAAGTTTTGGGGAAAATTTCAAGTTCCAATGGATTCATATGCAAACTTAGTAAAAATAGAAACTTGCTAATTTTATCCCTTATTCACCAAAACCAAAATACAAATAAAAAGTTATTTTTTTGGGTGATGCAAGATTTCTCTTACACCCTAGATGCTCTTGCACCAAAAACTTGGGGTAATTTGTGAGGAGAGCTTATCACATCTTAGGTAAGTGATTTATATTTGAATTCTCATCGCCAATAATTAAATAATATTGTAACTCTAAAGATACTTATTTACCAATGATTTAGCCTAGTATAGGTTACCCAACTTCTTCCAAAGGCTCTCCATGGTGGGTTCTCAATATGTTTAGGTAAAATAGATCTACCAAACAAAAACTCCTAATCTTCACCCACCATAGGCATAGATTTGTTTCTAGAAACTATAATCCATAGATTTTATCTATGATTAGACCCTTCAATTTAAGAATTCTTCTACCTCCTTGTAGCTATAGATGAAGATTCACCTTTCCTTTTCCTAGTTCTTGGTTTTTTGCTAGATGTAGGGGTTTCCTAGGTATCTTCTACTATGGGTTGCTCAAACGCTACAAGTTGGGAGTCTTGTAGGCTCTACTGCTCTAGCTCTCCTCTGTTGCAAGTAGGTGAAGTAGCAAGTGAGCTAATGTGCATTTCCCTTCCTGATACAATGGATAATTCTACATTTTTTGGAATAACAGGTTCCTTAAGAATGTTATTGATATGACTATAATTTAAGAAACTCTCCCATGAAACATGTGGGGACTGAACCCTCAAACTTATTTTTCTCAACAAGGTGACTAAGCAGTAATGTGATAATGTTGTGTTCTTCCTCCTCCTTTTATACTTTGAACTCATTCTTTTCAATAGATTATAAAGAAAATTGGGAACATTTACAAACCTATCATGGTGAAGATGGATAATTTTTTTTAAATGGATTGTGTATAATAGGGACTTCCTACCATCACAAGTTAAGTACCTGATTATATAAGAAGCTATTGAGGCCCATACCCAAGGTAAGGACAATCTTTTTATACCTTGAGAAGAACTATCGATGTTTTATCCCTATTCTTTGAATTCATTCCTAGCAGCTACAATGTTTTCCCTGACTGGAAACTCTTCCCCTTCTTGTGGTAGACATGATAGCTTAAAAATGGCATCCTCTGAAGCATCCAGCTTCAAACTTCTTATAGTTTCCTCATCATTTTATAAAGTACAAAAGCAAATTGTTGTGTCGTAACTTCATTGAACTTTGTGAGTTTCAAGAAGTAGTACATCCAACTAGCATGTTTAAAAATAGGTAACACTAGTATGTCTTCCAATAGCTAGGTATGTACTGCTGGTTCCTTTCAATAATATTGCCACCCATGGTGATGCTCTATTCTTTACAGTATATTCAATCCTTCAATTATGCTCTAATCCTTCTCAATTCTACTTTTTTCTAGTTTTGTCTCTACTTATTATTCTCACTATATCACTTCTAATATATTGTATCTTCCCAATGCAACTGGTTCTTACCCTTCTCTTCCCCTCTAGCCTTATGTTATTTGAAAATGGGGAAAAAAAATTGTTAAAGGTTGAAAATGGTTTTGGTTTTGAAAATAAAGAAGATAAAAATTACCTCTCGCCCCAGCTAAAGGTATTAAGTGTCCATACTTAATTGTATGTTTCTTAGCAAAGGGTTTGATGATATGTAGTGGAAATATCAAGAATTGATATGAAGCATGCAAGATTTAATATATAAACATGTATAAAAGAAAATATAATCTATGATAATTGTGGAAAATTAAGAGGAGTACCTATAAAATAGTAATGAACTAAAAGTTAGCTCGTGTGAAGTTAATGAGAACTGCTTGCAACTAGGTATGATGTGACCACTCGTAATTGAAATTGGAAATGAATGATATGACTACATGGTGTGTGATAAATGATGGTTGAGAAAGGCTATGGGATATACAAGTGATAGGATATGAAATGAGCTATATTGTTCATGTAAATTGAGAAAGATAAGATGAATGCTAGTTATGAGGTTACACGGTCAAGATTGAAGAGCCTTATTAAGTTGCCAATCAAGTAGCAAAAACCACAACACAATGTAATAGGAAACAACCTTCCTTTATTACATTTAGAATTTAGTTACAAATCATTTCCATAGAGACTGGATTGATTTCTCCAATTCAATCCAATCGATCATTCCCTCCTTCATGAATGCTACCCCCTACTATACCCCTAGGACAAAACAATTCAAATCCATTTTTTTCATGACAAAATGATCTCCCAATGATTAACTGTTGAGAACATGAACCATCAAAACCAATAGTCTTCAATTGTATCCCATCAACTCGTCAAAGGGAGTTCACCCAAGGTCCCTTCAACATAAGTTCCAGGTCACCACCATGTCACCACCGTTGGCCCACCACCATAGCCATTGAGCTATCGAGGAGACTATGTTAAAAGTCCCTCCAAAGTAGAAAGGTCTCATTGATGACACAATCTTCATATTGAGCCATCGAAGGGACACCATTTGAAGTACCATCAATCTCAAAATGTCATACTAATGAAAGAGCAACACTAGAAAAGGGGCAAGGGCTTACAAAATGAACTCAAATGCATCTACAAAACACAAAAAAATTGAAAATTAAACATGATTATGTACATATATATGTGGTTAGCTAGAAATCCTAAGATGCTCCTACATCAAACATCATGGAAAAGAGAAATGTTCCATGAGTGGAGACTCAGAAACATTTAGGCCAATCTAGAACTAATATTCCAAACTGAGCCAACTCATGTGCCTTCAACCAAGATGCTTCACCCACTAATTTTCCCTTCCAGCGTAGCAAGTACTCCATGTACTCTTTACCATGTGTTTTCTTTGTAACCATAGAATCAATGATTTCATCTACTTCTTCAATTTGCTTCTCAGGTAGTTGATTCACTCAATCTATATTATCCATAATATTTGTAGGAAAATGTGGTTGAGTATTTGTCTCTCCTTTAAAATATTTGTACAGGTCACTGACATTGAAGATAGGAGATATATCTACATGCTCTAAAAGTTCAGCTTCATAAGCATTGGCTGATAACTTACGTAGGATCTGACAAGGACCTATTTTCTTCCATTTTTACTTATTATAGGTTTCCTATGGAAACATATCCTTTCTTAAATGAACCCAAACGAATTATCCAATCTAAAATTATTTCTCTCTTTTGTGACAATCTCTAGATTCTTTGTACTTGGTTGTACTCTTATCCAAATTTTATTTCACCTCTTTATGCAAATATCTGATATATTCTGCAAAATCCTCTACCACAACACTTGTTCTCACCAAGTTTTCACTATCTTTGAGTTCATCTACGCCCCTAGGGCTGAAACCATACACCACATTGAATGGAATTTTTCCAATACTCCTATTCATCAAATTATTATAGGAAAACTCTATCTGTGACAACAACAAGTCCCACTGTTTTGATTTGTCCCCAATCAAACATTGAAGGATATTTCCAAAACTCTAGTTCATAGCTTCAATGTGACCATTTTTTTATGGATGGTAGGATGAACCGAAACCCAAATGTGTCCCTGATTTCTTCCACAATGTGTGTCATAAATGGCCAACAAACTATGTATCCCAATCAGATATGATACTTTTGGGAAAACCATGAAACTGAACTATTTCTTTGAAAAAAAAATTTCTATATGGGAAGCATCACTAGTTTTCTAACATGGAATAGAATGAGCCATTTTTAAAAATCTATCAACAACCACAAAAATAGAATCATTACCCCTTTTAGTTTGAGGTAATCTAAAAAAAAAATCCATGCTAATGTGTTCCCATGGTCTCTCTGGAATTAGTAATGGCTAATATAGTTTGGTATTTTATTTCATACCCTTCACATGCTGACAAATTTTGCATCCTTGTACCATATTCTTGACATCAACACTCATTCCTGGCCAATAATAACTCTCATTCAATAGTTTTTTTTTTTCTATTCCAAAATGTCCACCCAATCTACCACTATGTTTTTCTCTAATTCGATTCTCCCTCATGGAGCCTCTAGGAATACATAACTTCTTTCCCTTAAACAACAAGTTTTCTTAAATGAAATACTCCAGCCATGGAGTTCGATCCAACTCCACTGGATTCTTGCATGTGAACCATGCCTCTCCAAAATCTGAGTCTTATTCATACAACTCACCCAAAGCATCAAAACCAACAACTTTCACTTTCATCTCACTCAACAATAAAATTCTTCCACTCAGTGCATTAACAACTCGATTAGATTTACAACTCCTATGTTTTAACACAAAAGAATAACTTTGTAAAAACTCAATAGAACATTTCATATGACTTTGGTTCAACTTACCTTGGCTATTTATGAACTGCATGGCATGATTGTTTGTATACAACACAAATTCCTTTGGTAGCAAATAATGCCTCCACTTCTAGAGTGCTTCCATAGTTGTATAGAACTTTTGGTCATACATAAAATACTATCTTTTAGCTTTATTCAACTTCTCATTGAAGTATACTATTGGTCTTCCCTCTTGGCTGAGAACTCCTCCTATTGTTGTTCCACTTGCATCACAATCTACCTAGAAATTTTTTCCAAAGTTTGGAAACACCAATACCGGATGTTCTATTACCTTATTCTTCAATAACTGAAAACTTTTCTCTATTGCAACCATCCACTTGAATTCTCTCCTTGTTCCCTTCATTGTTTCTGTAATGGGAGAACATATCCCACTAAACATTGTCTTCCACTCATCCCCTTCATAGATTCTGATTTGATGGTACCCACTTTTTAAATCAATCTTTGTGAAGTACCTTGCTCCACTTAAACAGTCCATTAAATCATCCATTCTAGGCAGTGGGAACCTATATTTGATGGTGATCTTATTATTCACATGAGAGTCTATACACATCCTCCATTCACCTCCCTTCTTAAGTGCTAATACTATAGGTACAATGCATGGACTAATAATTTCCATAATCAACCCCTTGTTCAATAACTCCTAGACTTATCTATTTATTTCCTCGTTCTCTTGAGGTGTCATCCTATATGATGCCTTGTTTGGTAAACTTTCACCTAGAATCAAATCCATATAGTGATTGATTTCTCTCACTAGCAGTTGTCCATTTGGCAACTCCATCATAATTTTAGCATACTCATCAACAAATTCCTAAATTTCCACTGGCAGCTGCTCCTCTTTCTCTACTGCCATGTTTTGAAATGGTTGGGAAAAAAATGCATAACAAACACCATCCATCTTCAAATCCTTCAGGAACTTCTTTTCTGAGACAAGACACACCCTAGAAGTACCTTCTGTATCTCCATCTTTATCCTTCATAGGATTCAAAGTAAACTCTTGACCATCCTTCTTAATGGTATATGTATTGTTCTTACAATCATGAATAGCTTGTCGATCAAATTTCCATGGTCATCCCATCAAGATATGACAAGAATCCATTGGAATTATATCACAGATTATTTCATCCTTGTAATTACCAATCTAGAAATTTACCAAGCATTGCTCTCTTACCACTAATTGGTGTTCCTTTTACAACCACGAGACCTTGTATGGGTTGGGATGCTTCATTCTTTCTAGCTTCAACTTCTTCACCATTTCTTTAGACATGATATTGTATGTGTTGCCACTGTCTACAATTACTTTACAACACTTTCCTCCTGACTTGCATTTGGTTCTAAGAAAATTTCTTTTTTGTATTGGTTTTTTTTTTGTCTTCTCAGGGCTTAAGAAAATCTTTCTTACCATCAAAGACTCTCCATCCTCAAGGTCTTCTCCATGCTTCGAAGTTTCAACCACTTCATCCTCTACTTGGGCCACATGAACCTTGGCCTCTTTTCCTTTACCTCTGCCTTGAACTTGTGGGCATTCAAAAGACCTATGCCCGATCTCTCCACATTGGTAGCATATACCTGTGAAACCCCTACCTCTTCCTTTTCCCAAATTATCTCATCCTCAAAAAGAGTCTCCTCTTCTTTGGAAGTTTCCTTTGCCTATCATTTCCTAAATTTGAGAGGTGTCATCTTCATCTTGTTTTGTAGAATATCCTCTTCCACCACTACTCTTCCCTCTACCACGATCATTTCTACCTCTACCCCTGTTATTGCTTTGTTGCTCCCTATTCAGCTTCTCTTTGGCCAGGAATGCACACCGGTAGGCCTCTTCCACACTCTACAATTTGAGCAATCGAACCTCATCTTGTATGGACACTCACAAGCCATTGAGATACCTTGCAACTTGTTCAACCTCATTCTCTAAGTGGTTCACTCGAATGCTCAATCGGTAAAAATATTCTATGTATTCCTTGACAGTGGATTCTCTTTGCTTCAAGTTCTACAATTTTCTAAACAGAGTTATCTAATAGTCTACAGGTATAAATTTTTTCTTCATTTTACTTACCTTTTTATCACATGACTTTATCTTCTCCTTGCCTCTTCTTTGTCTATCAGTTTACAAATGGTCCCACCATAGGGATGCATGCCCTTTGAACTTTGAATAGGAATATTTCACCTTCTTGTCTTGCTGTATACCTTCAAAATAAATAACTTCTCCATCTCGGTGATCCAATCCAACAATTCATCTAAATTTAGATTACCAATGTAGTTTAGAGGGTTAAAACGGGGTTTGGTATTTATTTTGGTTAAGGATTGAATGAACCTCTCTTCTCCTTGCTCAAGTTTAGGTTGTTTTTCTTCTCCTTGCAACTTCAACCTACTCTTCTTCATCATCAATCACATCTTCAACATGATGACCTCTTCATTGTGTAGTTTCAATGGCTTCCATTCTGGCCATAATTCCTCTCAACATCTCCATCAAGAGAAGGTATGCATCTCTTCGTCCCCCTCTTCCTCTACCACATCCTCTCTATTCCATTTTATGTAAGTCCTCTGTAGTTGCACATCTTCTTCCTTTTCCCACTTACCCAAAACAAACTCCCTTTAGGACTTCATATTATCCTTGGCACTTCTCTAGGAGCAAATTGCTTTGATACCACTTGACGCGCAATCGAGATTGAAGAGCCTTATCAGGCTGTCAATCAAGTAGCAAAAACCACAACACAACACAATAGGAAACAACCTTCCTTTATTGTATTCAATAGAGCATAGATTACATTTAAAATTTAGTTACAGATCATTTCCATAGAGACCAGATTGATTTCTCTAATTCAGTCCAATCAATCATTCCCCCCTTTTTGAATGCTACCCCCTATCGCACCCCTAGGACAAAACAATTCAAATCCCTTTTTTTTCATGATGAAACAGTATCCCAATGATTAACTATCAAGCACACGAACCATCGAAACCAATAGTCTTCAACTCCATCCCATCAACTTGTCGAAGGGAGTTCACCTAAGGTCCCTTCGATATGAAGATGTCCCTCCCACATAAGTTACAAGTCATCACCATGTCACCACTGTTGGCCCACCACCTTAGCCATCGGGCTATCGAGGAGACTATGTTCAAAGTCCCTCCAAAGTATAAAGGTCTCACCATCTATGCACAATCTTCACATCGGGCCATTGAAGGGACACCATTTGAAGTCTTGTCAATGTCAAAATGTCACAACGATGAAAGAGAAACACCAAACAAGGGGCAAGGGCTTACAAAATGAACTCAAATACATCTACAAAAAACAACAAATTTTGCAACAAAACATGATTATGTACATATTGATGTGGTTAGCTAGAAAGCCTGAGATGCTCCTGCATCATGAGGTGATGGATAGGCTATATGTGTAGAAAATGATAGTGGAAAGTATAGATATGCAATTAATTTGGTGAGGAATTTTAAAATTACTAATAGGTAACTACTACAAGTTCCTTCAAAACCAAGTCCCTTTTTGAATTTTGTCACTTTTAGGCATGAAGCTACAGGTCCCCATTGCTTTCTCTATCTAGAAAGAAAAATGAATGTGTTACTATTGTCACCTATGTAGTTTGTGTATGTGAAATTTTTGTGTGATATTATTCTTGTGAAATATTAGTGGGTGAGTTGTGTACCTCACCAGCTAATTCAACTATGGAATTTGTACTGTCTAATGCAGAAACTTCATGATTAGGTCCTTTTTCCATGTCAGATTCATTGGAATTTTGAGGTCCATACTTTTGAATTAATGAAAGAATGAATTATTTCCTTTGCATTGGCTTCTTATAAAGCTTAAGCCTATGTCCATTAACCAGTAATGAGAATCTAATTGCATCAATTGTTTGTGATTGGACTACCCCATTTGGGAATACCTATTGTATCTCATATTGGCCAAGCCACCTTGTTTATAACTTTCCCTTGTAGTCCTTGTATCTAGAGTTATAAATCAAAGCACAATCTCTCACACTGAATTCTTTTGCTTTGATAAATTGATCATGTAATTTATTTCTTATATTTTGAACAACTTCAGTGTGGTGAATAGCTTCCATTCTAATTTCATCAAGTGCATTAAGGATATGTAATCTATCATTTTATGTTGATGTCAATTACATGCCCATTGTTACTACTGTCCTCAATGTTTTATACTCAAATTTTATAGGAAGAACTACTTTCTTTCCATATACCAACTCATATGGTGTCAACCCTGTTGTAGTTTTCCAAGTTATTTTATAGGCTCAAACTGCTTCTAGCAATCTTGTTACCCAATCCTTCCTATGAATTTGTACTATCTTGGTCAAGATGTTCTTAATTTCTCTATTTGTCACTTCTACCTTCCCATTGGCTTGAGGACAATAGGGTGTGAAATTTTTGTGTTTGATCTTATACTCTTTAACCAATTTAGTGATCAACTCTAATGTAAACTGGGGACCTTAGTTTTTGACAACTTCCCTTAGCACTCCATACCTTGTGAATATGTCTTCATATAGAAATTTTTCCATATTCCCATCTCTTGCAAATAGAAAAGCCTTAACTTCTACCCAGTTTGTAAGACAGTCTATGCATACCAGTATATACTCCTTACTAAAATCTTTATTGAATAGATTGTATATTATTTTAATTTTAAAAATAAAATAAATAAATAAAATATTTTAGTAATATGACAAGATTTTATAGAGTTTATTAGTAGAATTATTGGTATATGAAATATTTGAATGACAAAATTTAGATACCTATGTTATTATTCATTTAGTTTTGTGTTCATTTAAGGAAATGTCTTAATACATGAACATGGTGACAAATGATGATATCTTGTGTAAAGTTGGGTTCATTTACCTAGTCTTTATCTTATTATATATATAAGAATTTCTACACTTAGTACTTACCTTATCTATATTTCCACACGTCCCTATATATTAACCATACCTATTTGATTATCACACTCATGCACACACTTTTATGAACACATAATTGTTTTAAATTCTAATTTGACCTATCATTTTCTCCAAGATGTGTATGTAATCACAAGGATGTCCTTGCATTTTTGAAATCATCCCTCTCTAAACCAAATTCAAAATTTCAAAAATTTATTGACAAATGCATTCTACCCTTATTAACCTAACCAAGTACATATTTGTGTGATTTGATGTCATGTGTTAATGGTTAAAGAAATTTAGTGTATTTAATTTAATAACCAAAGATTCCCACACATTCAATTGTTATCTCTAGAACATTTAAAGAGAAATTAATAGTGAAAAACTTAGGTTTTGTGCACTAAAAAGAGTAAAAAAAATTACACCTTAGGCATTTTATTATTGTCTATGATCTTTGTAAACTCTCAAATGGGTTTATCTAGGTGAATGCTCTTTTTCTACCTAACAAAACCCTATCAAAGTCATTTGAAAACAACACCAATCCCAAAGTTGATAGGAAGAATAGAGAAAATTAATATCAATAGAGTGGAAAAAAGAGCCACTTGTAACATTGGGAAGTATTGAACATTTCCCTTTTATACATAGGACATATGCATGTTTCCCTCTATCACATTGAAAAATCTCACACACCTTTTACCTTTATTACATTTGGAAAAATGATATGTTGTCATTTTTATTTCATTGGGGGCTTATCGATTCTTCCCATTTGGAACCATAGTGCTTCCTCTTTACATATCATGTCTTCCCATTTAGAACTCTTCCTTCCTCCCTCAAGGCTACACATCAAAAAATTCTTGGAGATTGTTTTCTAAAAGAAAATATCTAGGTGCAAGTAAGTTGCAATAAGAGAGTGAGAGGTGGGGGAGGGGGAGATAAAGAGGAAGGGAGGGAGAGAGAGGGATAGAGAGAGGGAGAGAAAAGGATGGATAGAGAGAGGGAAAGGTGTCTATAAATAGAGATGAAGATATGAATATAGAGGTAGAAATGAAGGTAGAAGGCAAGAGAGATAAATAGATGGAGAGATAACTTGAGAGGTAGAGGGAGAGATAAATATAGAGAGGGAGATAGAGAGTGTTGGTAAGATGGAGCCTCTTCGTATTCCTAATTTAGAGGTCTTGTTTCATCCATGTTTGGATCCTAGTTCCTAATAGAGAGTGTGGGGTGGCTTTCCCCCCACTTTGTTTACCAAAAATTCTAGGGGTATCAATAGATTCTAGATTCTCATGGTGTGGGTTTGGGGGCAACAAACACAAAGATTAAAAAAATCCTTGTAAAATAGTATAACAACTATTTATCATGATATTTGGTTGTAACTAAGTGAATAGATAGAGAGGGAGGGAGGGAGGGAGGGAGGAGAAGAGATAGAGAGATAGAGGTAGATAAATGGAGAGAGCTAGGAAGAGGAGGGAGAGAGGGAGAGGGAGGCTCTATTATTTTTTTTATGATAGGTATAACACTAGTGCATTATAATGTTCTCATATTATAGCACACTTGCATTATATCATGCTCACATTATGGTGTGCCTATGTTTGTAGCTTCCTTGGGTATTTCCAACCCTTAGGGTTGTATTTAACAAGTATTTCCTCCTTCCCAATCCCAAATATTTTCTTTAACACTTTCCCCCACCCCAAGAAATGGACATTTTCTATTGGTTAATGGGCTAAGGAGTGTCATGTGTGGATTTCATAAAGAAATATATAGATATATAGAAGGGTCTTGACCATGGAATATATCAAGTTAAAATTTATTTCTTGAATCATCCATCAATGGTCCAGTAGGAGGAGTCAACAACATTGAGAGAAACTAACCATTTCACCTAAGGCCTTCTCATTTTATTACTTATTTAACCCTTATGACCTTCATACGATTCACTCATTTCCTTTTCTAAACTAGACTCAAATTGTTATAGTAGAAATTCATATATAAATAGATTACAAAGAGTGGCACACTTATGATCTAAAATTTGAGAAAATTTGATGAAGTTAATGTATGAATAGGAATATTTTCTAGTTTCTTTGAGGATAACTAATCTATTTAATGATTTTATTTAAGATAATAACATGTAGGTTGAACAATATTTTTTCTACAAAGGTCTACTTTAATATTTAAAGGAAAATAATAATATAATGCATTGAGAAATTGTGTTTAATAAAGTCAACAAACTTCAAGGAATATTTGGGGACTTATAAATCTATTACAAATAAAGGCATATTCGTTTGATTATTGCTTGTATGAGGATGCAAATGAAAATATAAGATTTTTCTAGTGGCATGGGGTGGAGTGTGCCACCAAATTACTTAGCAATGGATGATTATTCCCATATGGGTGTAACCATACAACCAAGGGGAAATGGGGTTTAAAAATCAAGTAAGCTATAGGAGTTGGGAAGAATTGATGCTTAGGGATTGACAAATCTATTTTGATTATCTTTAAGACAAAAAAATGTATGTTGAAGAATAGAGTGTGTTTTTCAAGATGTATTTTTTACCTTCAATGTTCTTTGCAAATAAATCATGTACCTAAAATGATTTTCATTTCATGTTATTTTTTCTTGTAAGAGGTTGTATGATTACAAAAGTAAATTTTAAACGTACAGGTTATCACAATTCCCAAAATAATTATAATTTAGAAGAATAATGCATAGTGGGATTCAAGTGATTTAGGAGTATGAAAGAACTATGTAATGAATGTAAAGCCATATAAAGTTTAAATTTCTAATAATGATTAAAGAAAATATTGAAGAGAAGAGGGTTTCTCATCAAAGGCTTAGAAAAGTGACAATACAAAAGAGGAGAATTGTGAAGGCCCTAGCTAGTCTAGCCTCCAACAAAGAAAATACTTTGAAGTAATAATACCTTTCCTAATGACAAAGATAATAAAATACTAGATGAATTTCCAAATTAATCATCCTCTAGTTGAGGAAGATAAAGGAAAACGAGTAGAAGAATATGATTTTTTTTATGAACCTTTTATTGAATATTGTTGGGATCCTTTGTGGTTGCACAATAATAGTAGTGATGATAGTATCTTAGAAGGAAAGATGGGTCCAATATCTTCTTGTGCAAGTTATTACATATTTAGAAGCACATATATTGATTGATTGTGGACTTGATAGGGAATTTAAATTTAAAACACAATTCTTGTGTTTGTAGGGTATAATGAAATCCAAACACAAGTCTAGATCTAGATTATTACAAAATTTAGATGCAAACATACAAATTTAATGCATGATACAAAATATGAAATAAAATCCAATAGAAATAATATGAAGAGATTAATATTAAATTACATATTCAAAGGAAAGAAAGAGCTATAATATCTATCCTCAATATTCCAAATCCTATGAGGATTACAAAGAGACAAGAATTATTTGATATCTTTTTATAATCCACCATATGATAAGGTTCATAATAAAATAAATAATATTATAATTCATCTAACAGTATATTGTAATCAATGTAATTTTTGTTACATAAACCCACACCAATATAAAGATAATTTTATACACCATTCACGATGGTCCTTCATCGGCCAGCTGTTTATAGAGCTCCACCCGCACTATAAAGATGATTCCATACACCATCCATGATGGTCCTTTGTTGGAAAAAGAAGGTGTCTCAACCTTTTATTTTTCAGAAGATTTTATTTTTATAAATATTAAAATTTGTTGATTTTCTCACTCTGTCTTTTTGAGTTACAACTTGCAGTTTCTATTTAGATGAGGAGTCAAGTTAGAAAGTTGATTTTATAGGTGGAGTTGCACATAATTTTTTTTTCTATTTCAAAGTTGAGTTTACATGCAATGTGAGCTTTCAATGTACAATTATTTTGGCAAATACAGATTCTATAGTGTGGCATGTGGTGACAATTGAAAACTTACCACATTGTGCGTTTGTAGTGTTTTTTGTGCTTTCCATGTTGTATGTTCAACCTTTGGCAGTTGTTTTAGAAATTTCCAATTTATGCATTGTAAGATCTTATATATTGAGCACTTGTATTTTGGAGTTATATGTTGTTGTATTGAAGTACCGTTATGCTACCAAAATTACTCCAAAATTGTGAAGAGGTGTGAAGAATCCTACAAGAGCATAGCTTTGTAATTATATTGTAACTGTTTATTTGTTGTTGAATGATATAATTGAGTTGTGTTTTGAAGTGTGGGTTTTTTCTCCTGAAAGGGTTTTCCCCACGTAAATCTATGTTATGAGTTCATTGTTTATCTATTTATGATATGTATGTGCATCTAAATCTATAATTTAGTTGAAGGTGTTTAGAAACTTTTGCAACTCTCTCCTGCTTAGATTAGTGTAGGAAGCTGATTTTGTTTACCTGGCTTCCTTTCAGTTGGCATCAAATCCTGGCCAACTTTTATTCTATTGTTGGGTTTGAAGGGTTTTTTGATCTAATCTTTATTTCAATGATAGTTTTGCAGAAGGTTATTCTGTGACCTTGTTGTAGGAAAAAGATGGAAAGAACATCTAGTAGAATCAAAATCGAGAAGTTTAACGATGGAAAATTCGAGTGTTGGAATTGCGGAAAATTTGGTCATTTCAAAAACGAGTGCATGGAAGAGAAAAAAAAAAGAGAAAAAGAGTTTCTTAAATTTTGACACTGATAAATCCTCTCAAAATGGCGTAGATACATTTTTCGTAGCTTTGGCAACCCATGCATCAGAAGATGTGTGGTTGATAGACTCGAGTGCTTCTTTCCACGTGACCTCTCACAGAGATTGGTTTTCGAAGTATGAAGTATATGATGGTGGGAAGGTGCATCTGGGTGATGAATCTTACCTAAAGATCGTTGGTCATGGAAGAGTAAAATTCAAATTCCCTGATGGAAGAGTGAAGGGGATTGATGGTGTATTGCATATCCCAAGTTTGGCATGAAACCTATTTTTTGTGAATAAAGTGAATGATGTGGGAGTGCAAGTTGTTTTCTCTAGTGGAGGATGCAAGATGACAAGAGGAGCTATGGTGTTGGCTAAGGGTGTTCGAATTGGTACCTTGTTCAAGCTGGATGCATGCATGGTTGAGTGCAATAGTTCTTCTGACAAACCAAACAAGAAATCTTTGGATTCTTCATCCTCACCATCAGTTTGATGTAATGCCCAAAATTTTAACTAGAAAAACCCAACTTTTTTTTTTTTTTTGTAGACAATAATTAAGTTGGTTAACATTCTAAGGCTTGAACCATAACGCTAATATGAGCATGAGTTGTATACCTATGAGAAGTTGCCTTTGTAATGCCAAATTTTGACGGAAGTGCAAAAACACGACAATTTTTTTTTTTCAAACAATGATGAAAATACACTATAAATGTCCCTACAATACTCCCCATGAAAACATACTATACGCATTAGACAAATTCTATACTTTCGATTTAAATATAATCATCACATTAAAAAAAAGTTATTATTTATACATAATTTGTACATAATAATTTTAGATTTCTTATTTACAAAATAATAATCAATATAATACATAAGATATGTCTTATATACATTCATATCTATATAACAAATAATCTCACCTTATTACAATCATTGATTTACTTATATACATTTTTAAATCACTTTCAACTTTTTAGCTATTTACTAAAACAATTATTCATGCTTCTTATTTTATTTTATCCTCCTCTTTACTCATGAGTGGGACTTCTATTTAATAACCCATGTTACCTTTAAAGGGGCCCCACCCCTTCTATTTATTTATCTTTAATTCTTTTATCAATACTCGTATTAATTTAACTCTAAAACTCAAACTCTTAATGTTATCTAAAGGGGGTGTAGGGGGAGTGAGTAAATGGCTGCCTTATGCAGCACTTTATTGGTAAAAGAGTGTTCATAAAATGTTAAAAATATTGCAATTAACAAAACTACGTAGAAACCCACTCAGCATTTGAAACAAAGAGCTATGAGATATTGCAATTAACACTTATTACTTCCCCTAAATTGCCTCTTAATAATATTAATATTGTCTGGCTAATATTTAATTAATGTGGCTTAGATATTATTAATTCCCAGCAAATTAATGCTAGAGTGTATAGTAAAAATAAAAATAAAATAAGCAATAGTAAAAATGTTCTATTTGTAGACAAAATTAATATCAACGTGAATTATGATAGCTGATAAATATGATGGTAATCAATATTATTCCATATATACACACGAATTTTAACCTTTTTCTTATCAATTTTAATCATTGATGTTTAAATAAATAATAGATATATTTTATTTACTCAAGAAAAACTAAATGTATAAATTATAAAATTAAGAAGTGAGATATATCATTAAATATTTCTTAATTCTTTTATATATATGTGTGTGTGTGTGTGTGTGCTATATTTTTCATTAAAGAGAGAGAGGAAACGCATAAAAATATTTATTTTATCTTAAATAAAATTTGATTTAATTTATTTGAGTCTCCTTTTAAGAGGATGAGAATATGTTTTCTCTCTTCCTTATAGAAAAACTAATTTATTAGCAGCTCTCTTTAAAAGTACAGGGATCTTTTTACCTTAAATACAAGTGAAATTTGAAGTTTACCCCGCTTTAAATTTTTATTAACTAAGATCATCGAAACCTAATTTTTTTTTTTTATATTACATTCTAATTATTCATTTCACGCTATAAACAATTACTGTTAGTGAGTTAATCTATTAATACCGGATTTCATTGATAATTCAATCATGGCTGTAAACTCTAGGCAGCTACTTCGCTGCTTCCAAATTAACGTAATTACTATTATTTCATTGCGGATACAGGCTATAGCTTTGAGTTAGATGTCAATGTTCTTCATTTGGTTGATATTGTATATGTTAATATATTTTTTTATTTATTTATTTTTTAACACACCCTTTCATAAGGTAGACTGATTTGGTTGTTGTGGCCAGTAGAAGTATTGAGATGGGATGTATTTAATTACTAATGTCATAGTAATATTATTAATGTTATGTTTACTTATGCCTTTCATAATACTAAGATAAATATTATCCGTTGCTACCTGTATTAATATTATAACAGCTTTCATAAGTAACATTTTTATCATTATTTACCTGAATCTTATGATCCACGTATGTTCACTGTTAAACAGTAATTAATCAGGGAAATTTTGAAACATTAAAATATGGATACCCTACTTATTCTTTTGACCCCATGATATAACGCAACCACCAGTCATAGCAAAATTTCATGAATATCAAGAAAGAATTAGTGTGACTTGATTATTCCTCTTGCAAGTTAAATGTTGTTTCCCATACTTCTCCCACAAAAGAACTCAAATCAAGGATTCTGACATGAATACTACTCGAAGCTATATGCTACAACAGTAGGGCCTAAGTGCATATTAATTTATCACATCGACTCAAATAATCAAATATATATAGTGACATAAATGCAATCTTCTTTTGCACCACACTAGGTCAAAACTTACACCATTCAATGGTGATTAAAAGAATGGATCTGACAGCCATTAATATGCCCAAAAAGACCAGCGCCGCCCAAAACTGTGTATTAATGATTGGCTGTTGCATACACAAACTCTCATGCCCTCTAACGAGTCTGGTAAGAGTTCGATTAGGTGCAGATGAAGCACAGTTGGATGGTTTGGTAAACATTAAGTGAATGTCAGAATACTGACAAGGTGAAATGAATGAACATTGCCATGTCGAGGCCACTTGCATCAACCCATCTCTATCATCGGCTGGTCGTTCATCTTAAGAACTGATGCACCTACAATAGTGGATAGAAAAGTACTACGATGCTGGAAAATCTTAATGTATACTTGCATCAACGTTTTCCTTGTAACCCTTTGATGTATTCCAAGATATTAATAAGTTCAGTGGGAACCGTGGATAGTAACATTTATGACGAGCACAAAGGATGAGGAGGAAAAAAAATTAATTACACGTTGATCTTTTCTTTTCAAGATCATCACAATCTCCTTTCCCTATCGGGAGATGAAGGCGTCAATTGACGTGACAACACTGGAGGGGGCTTGTTAGCTATGTAGATTTCTAGATGCTCATTAGAGCGGTTTCAACTTCGTTTGTTTTCATGTCCAGATGCAGGAATCTCATTTTAGTGGCGCTTAGATTATCCCCTACGCTCACTACAAGCGTGTGCATTTAAAACATATTTCAGGTTGATCATAGCAACACCGTTCGATCACAATATACAAATCCAGTGAGGTGATCAGTGCTGGGCACGCAAGGTCAGAAGAACCATCTAATCCTTTTGTGATTATTCTTGTTTATATATATATAGACTTCCCTTCTTTGACATTCTTTTGTTTTCAATTTAATCTAAAAATCCTAACTTCTGGTTTATTTCTTTTGTTTCAGGGTATTTCAAAATCTACATAACAAGGATTCGCCCTCAAATCCTTACCTATAGAACATAAATTTTCTTCTTCTTTTATTTTATTTTATTTATAACTTCAAAATGCCTACCTTCTTTACTGTTTTACAAATATTTAAGAAGATATACATCCTTTTGCAGAAATAAATGGACGATCAAGGAAGACATACATAAATGGGCAAGACTAAAATCCTAAATATGGAATTAATAAAATGGACATACTTCCCTTTAATATGGTTTGTGCCTCGAGCATGATCTACTTACTTAAACTCCGAACATAATACCTTACTTGGTGCCATTATTGGGTATGCTTTTAAGATTTTATTCCAAGTTTCATTCTATAAAATAATGGCTTCCAAAATGCCTAATTCCCTTGGAGGCTCCCTATTACATTAAGAGCTTGAGAAAATACTATGCTCGAATTATCCTCAAGGGCTTATTAATACTACTAATCTGCTTGTAGTCAAACTGATCAATACAATTCTATCCTTTTTCTAATGTTATCTGATTTATGATATTACAACTACATTCTTAATAATATGGAAAAAAAATACAGGGTATATGCATTTGATTTACTTCACAGTAATTAGTTTACAAAGGAAAATTCATCCAAGGGGTCTTTAGATACAATGTTTTTTTTTTTTTTTTTAATATAAAAAAAATACTATTATAAATAAAATGTACGTCAAGCCAACAAAGAAAAAATTGCTCTTATCCATTCTCTTTTGAATGTCAGAACAGTGTATCAACATTCCATATTCAAACTTTTTTTGTTTAGAAATACAATGAATGACACATGATTGAACCAGGCTTGCTCTCCACCCTACCGTAATGGCACCATGGAGCCTCATGGGCTCTAGCCATACCCTCGAGCAAGAATTATTTTTGCTCCACAATGATCAATGGAGTCTTTTCTTAATTTTTACAAAAGGTAATAAGACTAACATAGCACAATTTACATTCATCTTGGCTCTTTACTTTCTGTTTCCAAACATAATCCATACAGTGGGTCCTCTTTACAACCAAGAAACAAGGGAAAATGGAAAAGAAAGAACTTATCTCTTCTTTTTTTTTTATGATGAAACTGAAACTTGTATCCATCTTTCCTCTCCAAGTCAAGCCATCTTCATCACTATCTTGCCAAAGAGATGGACTCCTCTCTTTCTCCTTCTTTCTACCATCTTCACTCGTTCTCCAAGAGGAGAAGTGGGCAATGCCCAAATCTTCCATCTTCTTGAGATATATAGGGATCCTCCAAACCTACACTCTTTCCACAAGTGCTCACACATGTGTGAGCCTTGTGCCAATTCCAAGAACTTTTGGGGAGTAGGAAGGTTGAGAGTGACAAGTCACTCTTCCCAAGCTCCCAACACTTGAATTGTCACATTCATGAATGTGGAACTTTTGAGGGGTCTTTTCACACTCCAAGGACAAGTTCAAATGTCAAAAAGGTTCCAAACCCATAGGTATAGGTCCTAGGGGTCTATTCTTGTTCAAAAACCAAGGAAATTGACTCAATAATCCCTTTTTAAAACCCACAAAAGAATCCATATGAGTGTTGATCTTGACCAAGGGTTCCAACCCCAACCAAACTCACATCACATGACCTACAATTGGATTCTACTCAAACATAATCAACCAATCAATGATAAAACCTCAAACCCTTCTAATTCAAATAGGGCTATACTTAGAACTTCCCAAAGATGTATATGATTTGATTCCAATATTTATCCATCCTCCTATTTGCATATTTGATTCCTTAGCCCTCCAATAAATTTACTCTACTTGCTTTTAGGTCTCGGATGGAGATAAATTTATATCCTCAACAAGAAGTCTTTTGATTTGCACTTGATGGTTATCCCTTCTCATGCTAGCACCGTTATCTTCTTGATCTTTAATGTTAATCCCACATCGACTCATTTAATTTCCTGCACAACATAATCAAGCACAGTTAGACATATTAATAAACAACATTAATTGTAAATCGAATCTTTGTAACTTTATTCATTAATCATTTACATAGCTAATTACACTTCCAATGTAATACGACACAACAGTTATCTTATTTCATATTCATCTTATAAGTTTGAATCTCATACAATAATTTGCATGCACATACATCTTCATTAAGTAAAATAACAGTGATATAACATAACGTAAAACTATAAGGTTACTGTTAGACAATTCATATCGCTTGCAATATATCTAACCATCTATTTAGGAGGAATATATAACACTTTAAGATTGTATTAGTCACATGCAAAGAGAGGCCTTACATCTCCCTCCCCTTAGCCTAGACTTCCTCCTGGAAGTCATTAAGGTTTGAAAACATAATCTCAATATAAGAACAAACATAAATATATCAAACATACTAATTACTTTTACTTTCTCGATGGAAGAATCAAAACATTTAGCTATAAGCACATATTAGAGGCAAATCTCTTCCATGAATTAAATATTTAAATACTTAGAACAAAATTTCTCATACTGGAACATTTATTTGATATATGATTAATTTAACAAATGCTAACAACAATCCATGTAGCTCTAATTTATTAACAATGTAATCAACTTCAATTAAATTATGCAAAGCTATATCTAAATGAATTCATAACCCTTTATACACCTCCAAAATTTCTTTGCATCATAAACATCATGTTAGAAAATATTTTTGTTTCATTGACTAATCATGTTTGTTTATTTTCTTAGAAGAAAAACTGAAGTCTTTAGTCGATTTAAGGATTTTAAAGCCTTGGTAGAAAATCAGACTAGTAGAAAGATTGAATGTTTGAGGACTAAAAATGGCAATGAGTTTTGTTTAGCAGAATTCAAAAAGTTTTGTAAAGAGCATGGGATTGAGATACATAATACAACTCCGTACACCCCACAACAAAATGGAGTTGTAGAGAGGTTGAACAGGACATTGATGGAGAGGGCTAGGAGTATGCTGAGTGATGTTGGCCTTGAGCAGAAGTTCTAGGATGATGCAGTAGCCACTTCATATTATTTAATCAATAGATCTCCTACATCAGCTCTTGTTGATAAGACACCCATGGAAGTATTATCTGGTAAAAATCCTTCGATATGACCTCTTAGAGTATTTAGTTTCCAAGCTTACACTCATGTTCCAATTGAGAAGAGGTCTAAATTGGAGAACAAAGCAGATAAATATATCTACATCAACTATGGTGCCGATGTGAAAGGGTACAAGCTTTGGGATCCAATGGTCCAAAAGGTTCTCTATAGAAGAAGTGTGAATTTTTGAAAGATGAAACCTTCCACAGTTGAGTTGCAACCAGAGATAGAGGAGAAACAAAAGGGGTTAGTTCAAGTTCCACTTACTCCAATGAAAGAAGAACTATGTACTCTTGTTGAACCTGGTGATGAGGAGAGTTTGAGAAGCTCTAAAAGTTTTGAAGAAGAAGAACCTCAACATTAGCAATTCAGGAGATCTACCAAAGATATGTGGCAACCTGATAGGTTTGGATATTCACCTGAAAGATTTGGTTATTCTTTGTTGGATTCCAGTTGCATTTTTTCTTTGATTGATAACACTAATGATCCTAGGACTATTAGAGAGGCTATAGGTATGAGTGATGCTGATTCCTAGATGAAAGCCATGGATGAATAAATGGTTGCATTGAAGAAAAATGATACATAGGATCTGGTACCTTTTCCTGAAGGACAAAAACCCGTTGGATGTAAATCAATGTTCAAGAGAAAATATGGTCTAGATGGAAATTTTGAGAAGCATAAGGCATGGTTGGTCACTAAGGGATATTCTCAGGTGGAGGGAATTGACTATGGTGTGATTTTCTCTCCTATTGTGAAGCTAACATCTATCTGGTTCTTGTTATCACTTGCAGCAGCGTATGATCTAGAAGTGGAACATATGGAAGTGAAGACTATGTTCCTTCATGGTGACTTGGAGGAAGAGATTTATATGTCACGAACAAAGCATTTCATGGTTAAAGGTAAAGAAAATCTAGTTTGCAGTTGAAAAAGTCTTTGTACGGTCTTAAGCAATCTCCTAGAACGTGGTACCAAATGTTCGATACCTATGTGTTATCATTGGGATTTTTGAGATCTAAATCTGACCATTGTGTTTATTACAAATCTAATAATGGTCCCATTCTCATAATTGCATTATACGTAGATGATATGTTGTTTTTTGGGAATGGTAAAAGTTTGATTTTAGATTTGAATTATCAGTTTCCAGCATAGTTTGAGATGAAGGATTTGGGTGCAGCGAGGTATATTCTAGGGATGGAGGTCAAAAGAGATAGAGCTAATAGAAATCTTTGGTTAAGATAGAGCAAGTATGTGAATACTGTGTTGGAGAGGTTCAACATGACAACTTATAGACAATTAGTTGTTCCTATAGTGTAGGGGACAAAGCTTTCTATGGAGGATTTTCCAAAATATACTATTGAGATGTAGGACATGACCAAAGTTCCATATGCAAGTGTTGTTGGCAGTCTTATGTATGCTATGGTCTATACAAGGCTAGACATTACCCAAGCAGTGGGAGTCCTTAATCATTTTATGGCTAATCCTAGATGAATACATTGGGATGTAGTGAAGAGAGTGTTCAGTTATTTACAGGGTACTTCTAAGTATTCCTTATTTACGGGGTACTTCTAAGTACTTTTGAGTGTTTTATTTCATTACAAAGTAAATTTGTAGTTATTTTCTTAAGGAAAGCGTTGGTACTATGGTTTCATGAATGGTTGTTTTCTACTCAATGCTTATTTGCATAAGCAAATAGAAGTCTTCCCATTTTATACATTTGGTGGAAATATGCATACCATTGCATTGAACCTTTGGAGCATCTATACATTTAAATTAAAATTTTAAAATTATATTGGACAGACTATACATCAATTGGAAGGTAGAAATTGTCAATTTGTACAACAACAAAAGACAAATAGAAATGGCCAAGTTGTATAGTAGAGTGAGCAATAGGTGATAATTATAGTGCATGGGAAGGTATACCATGGAGAATATTTTGAACAAGTTGTATCGAGGATACACCTTGTTGGATTGGTCATACAAGAGAAGCCTAATTGTATAGCAAGACAAAATGTAACTATTTGTTGTACAATGAAGGCCTGTGTAGTCAGGCATAAAATAACAAATAGAATGGATGTACCGCAATAATATTTTTTAATAAAACCAAATTTTTTGAAAGATCTATTAAAAAATATTAATGTGGTTACTTTTATGTTGTGGTGAATTTTTGGTGATGAATTTTACTTCACAGTGAATTTGTCATGGCAGGGAATTTTCCCACGGTGAATTGCTGGCAGTATGGTGAATTTTACTTCACAACAAATTTGTCATGGCAGTGAATTGTTTACGGTGAATTTTCCTAAAGCTGGTCATATGGTGAGGAATAAGAAACTCCAGTCATATGGTTCTACACCTGTCAATCACATTTGCTCGAAAGTTTCTAAAACCCTTTTAGCAAATTCAATTCGGGCATATCCAACTATCGTGAAATCCACGAGATACCATTTCTTAGAGGTATTCTATGAAACGGTTTGCAAGCCTTTTCTTGCCCTTGTGTGTTGCTAGCCTATCAGAATTTCACTTTTTTATTTCTTGCAATCGTTGCATTCCATGAAACCTCATTTCTTAAGAGCAATTTTAAAACAATTCACTTGCCTTGTCTATGCCACCATGCATTGGTATTTATAGTATAAGAGATAGTATGATGGCATAAAAATGTGAATAAATATGATATTCAATAATCCTACTATAATGATAATATTAATGTTAAAAATTGAATTAGAGTTGGTTGGGGCTTGGGGTGTGCATTCCTCAAGGTTATAGGTTTGACTCCACTTCGTAGTGAGAAAAGGAAAGGATCAGTTATCTTGTGTGTCTGCTCTGCTGATCTAGGGTATAGGAATGGACTTTTCCCTAAACCTTCTTGAGGTTAGATAAATTTTAAGCCCGCACGAGTAGCAGAGTTGGCTTGGGTAATGGGTTTTCTCCCCATTGGTCTTGGGTTCAACTCCATTCCCGAGTTTAAGAGGTGGGACTTCTTATGGGCATTGGATCTCATTCGCAGGGGACTAGTCTCACCCCAGCTCACCCCAGGTATCCAAGATATGAGTTGTTGGACCGTTGGGCTAGGTCGTGGGGACACCCTGTTGTAAAAAAAAATGAATTAATATTAATAATTTGCATGTTTGAGGGTAGGTGATGAGATATAATGTTACTTCTATGTAGAGAATATTAATATTTAAATTCGAGAAAATTAGATAATATTATTATATTTATTATATGAATTAAATATTACTAATATATTTAACGACGATTGGTTCTTGAGTATTGCTAATAATATTGGTTTAAATGAAAAATTTATATTTGAACATACATATTATGGCATATTTCATGTTATAATTGGATTGTTATTAGTATTGTGGCTCAATAGATATTTATAATCCACATATTAGTTTTATTCATTAAATTTCATGACCAGATCATTCTACATAGTTATTTTGTGGTTATTAGTTGGATCAATTCTTTTTAACATAATTTAAATTTATAAATCAATAAATTTTTGTTATATGGTTGATTGTCTTTTTATTGGCATCATTAAATATTAATGATTCATGCCTTAGTTTTCTATTATAATCCCTTACAATGTTATTATTGATTAAGTATTCATAATAGTGCATAGTTATCAAATTGTTTTGATTAATAGGGGAAAATAGGTTTTGAAGGGAGCCAAAACCCTTTACATTAGAAACAAAATGTTGCTCCAAAAAAATTCAAAATTCTACGAACAACAACCCAATAGCCAAAAAACCAACCACCAAAGGTGCCAACCCAAAAGAAGAAAAACAACAACCAACGACACCCACCAACAAAACACCAGCAAAATAACAAATAGAAGACAAACATCAAATAGAAACAGAAAGAAACAAGAAACTAGTGAAGGACACTCAGAGTTTTGGCCACCTCAATCTACTAGATTTTATGTTTTTCAACCATATCCAACAATTCCTTTTTCTCAGGATCAAAGGCTTTCTTCCATTCAGTTGACCCTCTACCAACAGGTACCTTTTCATCATCCTTCATAGCTTTTTTACCCTTACCCTTAGCCATTTTCTCTTTCTCCATGATCTTCGAGAAGAAAACCTAATCTTCTCTGAGGTGCCCAATTTTCTTAAAGAGAATTTCCAAAGCTTCTGCACTATTCTTAACCAAGGTGTGGCTTACCTGCAACAATTTTTTGATATCCTCATTAATACCAGTAACCTTGGACTTAAGGGCCTGCATTCTATCCTCGTACAAATCCTTGAATTCATTAAACGAACCTTCTAGTTCCACCATTCTATCAATGAGGATGTCAGACATAGAGGCCTTCTAAACATTCTGCATATTCACCTTTAAGCCTCTTATCTTGATATTAATTTTATTGAATACTTGCAAATTCCATTTGGCCAATTTGAAGGTGCCCGCTATCCCAACCCTCGCCATGTCCAACAAACCAAACATAGAAGTATTATCCTCTTCCAGGTATGAAAAATCCTCTGAAAGAGGATCAATCTTCAAGGGTAGATTATCATTTTTCATTTCCTCCTCCTCCACATTCAGATCCCCAACCTACTTCATTAGAGACACCTTAGGCATGTCATGAACTGGAGAATCCTCCACAGTCACCATTTTATCTACAGGAACCTTGCCTTCCTCTACCTCCTTAGGGTTTGTGGTCGTAACAACAAAATCCTTCTTCAAATTGGCCAACCTCTTCGACAGTCTTCTCGGTTTCTCAACTGACCCAACATTAACCTAGGCCCCAACCTCAAGAGCCCCACCAAGAACACCTTTATCAATAGTCACTTCTGCATCCTTGGGAGAGGACCCATCTAACCCAACCTCTGTATCATCACTCCCAGAATAGGCTAGCCTCTTAGGAGCCCTGTTACTCTTAGAACCCACCACCTTCCTTTTCTTGGAAGCCGAAGCCACAGCCGCAGGGTAAACATCATCATCCTCATCCCAATCCTCATCCTCCTCTAATGAGGATTCTGAATCTGACAACCCTGATAAAGAATTTAAAGCCTCTTCCTTTCCTTTGATGGTCAGATCTGGGATTAGAGATTGGACATGTTCCATAATAAGAAAAATAAGCACTTCATGGAGGACAGAGGCCCTCCTATTCTTTAGATGAGCATACACTGAGGATTCCAATGAAGATAAAAGGAAGAAGGGAAAATAAATAAACAGACCATGCCTAAAGTGATTTAAGAGAGTGAAGTGGTGACCAAGAAGAGCCTTGAATCCCCTTTCTAGCATCATGTACCGCATCATCACCTCCACAACCCTAGCCCATATTTTCTTGACGGAGGTTCTGTCATAGCCCCAGCTCTCCAACTTGACCAAATTCTTTCGCTCGTCATCCTTAAAAAATTGGGTCATCGCTTCTTCATTTCTCTTTTTATCTTTGAAAAATTTCCTTCCCACATTCAACATTCCAGTAACAGTGGCAATAAGGTCTTCATTCACCTCCACCTCCAACCCTTTCAACACCAACTTGCGGTTATGCCAAAGAGAGACAAACTTGGCTGAGGCATTAGGGTCATGACCATGTAATCTCTCCAAAAATGGAGAAAAATTGCCATGACGAAGAATGTTCGAGAGCTTCTTCTTTCTCTGAATATCGCTGCATGAATGCGGATCAACTCAACTTCTATCACCACCCATGGTAGCCCAAATAGAACACACAAAAACATGGTAAAAGCTACCTAGACAAAAGTGCAATACCCAAAAAACAACCAGAAAACGTGCCAAATGGGAAGACGTACTAGGTCATCAAAGCCACAACAACTTATCCAATGTCGTGATTTATTAAAAATTTTCTAGCATCCTTGGGAATGATTGACCCTTCCTCCCATGAGAAAAATTCACGAAGACTAACCGCCAAATTGGCAAAGAAATCAACATGAGAGTTTCCTTCCCGATAAACATGAGAGACACGAGTCTCTTCACAAGATTGCAACATCATTATCGTATCCTTTATTAACTGATCCATTTTCCAACTTGGGGGATGAGTACCATGCAAATAGTTTACATTATTCATAGAATCACCTTCCACCCAAACTTTGGAAAACCCCTTGCTAATAGCATATCCAACACTTATGAATGCATAGTTATCAAATTGTTATCCATTATCTTGGATGTTATATTTTGTGATTGGTCTTAATTAAATCTAAACCTAGTAGTACAAAGTTTCAAAGATACAAGAATAATATCATATTAAGATAGAACTATAATAATTAAGTAAATGTTAGAATTATTAATTCTTAGGGTTGAGTAACTCAATATGATCAATTTTACTTTAGTTATTTCAATTGAAATTAGAGGTATTTTTATCAATAGTTATACATAAAAGGTTATATTCATTATGTTTTTTTTAGTATTTAAAAAATAATTTAATGATAAATTAGGAACAATGGTTGTCTAGACAACATATTGATAAAATCTTATCTTTGATTTATTATCAAAACCTTATCATTATTGATTACGTAAATACTAATAAGATAAAATATATTAGTGTATTGATTATGATTATGAATGGTTAGATAACATATAATTCAAGGCTTTAGAAAAATTCACCCCCAACAATTCATCGATGGAAAATTCACCACCAGCAATTAACCAGATTAATATTTTATTATCATAAATATATATTAAAAAATATTAATGGGTTTAATTTTTTGCCCGCGTGAATTGCTAGCAGTGAATTTTACTTGGTGGTGAATTTGTCATGGTGGTGAATTTTACCACAGTGAATTGTTGGTGGTGAATTTTCCATGCCATAATTCAAATACTATTATCATATTGTTTATTCTCACTTTGAATGACCCTTGAAATATCTTCATACATTAATATTCAAATTAGTAATAAATAATTTAATACCATTGAATGGTTTTGTTTTAGGCATTAGTTTACTTGAGTATTATTTGATTATCGACAAGGATTTGATATCTATTGGTAGTTTATTTGTATTAATGGTCTGATTGTCAACCAATGTATGATATTAAACCATTATATTATCTTATATTTGATAGCAATAATAAATATAAGTACATGTATTATCATGAGCTATCTGACAACAAGGAGATATTATAAGTAAATCATCCTATCTTGTGAATACCTATTAGAGTCACCTTAATTGTGTTAAGAATCTTGCTATGGCTTGTGGTATTGTTTTTGCAAGCATGAGTATTTATTTAGATGCTTCATATTTCACTAGTATATCCTTAACCAAGTCTCTAATCCTCAGCTTCACCTAAGTGGGTGGCAACCGAATGTGAATTTTTTTGAGGTAATAGACCCTAGAAAGGGTTGTGTACCCACTCTTATAGTATGTAATTTGTATAGGAAACATGATGCTTTTGAGTAGAGGGTCAAGTTTAGCGTATATGAGTATTATGGTGTTATGATTGTGATTGAGGTAGAGTCATCTTTTGAAACCAAGTGGATATACCATGTGTATGTGAGTCAAATGAGTTGGAGAAAACTCAGTTGTTGAACTATGAAGCATCTATGTTGTGCGTACATAGGCAAGGCCATAAAGTGATGAGCCCCCGAGACAAAGGTCTATTCCTTAGGTATTTTCTTCCTATGGTTTATTTTTGAATTTACCATTCTCTCCTAGTGATATGTGTACTTTATCTTTCCTTACAAATCCAGTTGTAAACTAATATCTGATTTATGATCTAGTTATATTAATGATATGGATGATCTCTAAAACCATGTATCTAATCCATTGATCTTAAGGTTGCACATATAGTCATGCAGATAATTTTAGGTACATGTATTGGGATCGATGGAATTATGACGCGATGGACTGCAAGAGATAATGAGTGATCCCAAAATGGGAAGACACTTTTGTTGAATGCTCGGGTGATCTCGATCTACTGGAATTCAGGATCAATGCACTGTCACGATCAAGGAGGTTGATGTGATAGTTTCTAAATTCATCCAATATACTGTGGCCAAAGAGGATAAGGATGAACCTCCTCGGGAATAGCTCTCTACTTCAGTTCACTGCCTGTTATCTGATTGTGCTTTTGGAAACCCTAATTAGGGTTATTTATTTTTAATCTCTGTCGTTGATTCCTGATTAATCTTGGTTGTTCATTGTATTCTGGCAACTCTATATAAACCCTCTCTCATTCTCTCATTAGGGGGACAAAGATACATATATTGATAGATACATAGAGATAGAGATAGATAGCATAATAAGAGAGAGTTTTATAAAATTGTTGCAAAAGACTATTTTGATAATGAAGTTCATTATGCATGAGGTGCTTTGAATTCTTTTATTGTCAAATGGTTGCATGGTTACTTACTTCTCTTCCTCATTGAATGGTCTCAAGTTAGAATTTATTTTAGATGTATGTTAAAGGAATGACAAATTGATTGTAAAGATTGGTGAAACTTGGCTCATACTTTCTTTGGATGGATGCTTTCTATTCAATGCATAAAGTTAGACTGAGCCTTTGGTGTGGAAGTTTCATTGTATTACTTCAAATAGTATTGTTCTATTGATGGTGTTGTTCGTAGTAAGATAATTTTAAGGACAAATTCCTGGAAGATTGCACTTGCTTTGTGTAGTTGTATTTCGTAGCGAAACAAAGTATTGTTAATTGGTTCCATTCAATATTTATTGTCTCTTAAGTTCATAGGAATAGTATAGGATTCCTCAACCCTTACTCTTTTTTCTTTTCTTTTTTATCCAAAATCCAAAAACCAAAAAAAATATCAGTGCATCTAAGTCTTTGCCTTCTAAGTAAAATTGCTAGAGTAAATCCCTTTGTGTTATCAGCAAAATCACATCTTCGACAGAGCTTATCCACACCCAACTTATGAAACATTGGAATTGGTGTATGATCTTTTGGCAATCTTAGCATAGTTTTTCAAGAGAGGATAGAGTGTCTTTGGATTCTCTATTTTAAAGTGTTTGGTGAGTCATAAAACACGCATCAACAGAACTCTAATATGATCTGCAGTCATCATTGCAAACCCTTGCAACCCCATATAACCAGTAATTGTAGTCAATCCAAGTGTCAGAATAGGAGCTCGCACTAACAGAGCTATTTAACTATAATTTTATATGAGGAGTCAATTTTGAAACATAAGGTGACAATTCAAAAAATAAAAGGATAGTCTCTCCCCCAAATTTAACTGTCAGGCATTTTAAATGCGAGATATGTTAGGTGACCGTTGAAAAATAGAATAACAGTTTATTCCCTACACATAAAAGTAAACCCACCTATATCCAATTGTCTCCCTTTACAAATTAAGCAACTTGGGTCAATATGATGATAAATTATGTTCTGAGCTTGCTAAAAATATTGACCAAAAACTTGTATAAACTAATCAATTGTCATTTATTTATGATGCATATACAGAATATGGCGCATTCCTATATATGTGCACATATATGATACATGTGTATATGTGCATATATGCATATTTAATTTTTTTTTTAAGTCAAACATATGTGCATTTATATGTATTTTAAGAATTGTTTAAAGTCAATCATATGTGCAAACATACATATATATCTACATGATAAATATGTCTATAAGAATTAACTAAAGTTGCTCAAATTTTCTATCTAACATATTGTTGGGACGATGTACATGCACTCCAATCTCTCTGAAATGAATCTGCACCTTCCACATTTGGAAATTTGAGCCACTTTAGACAATGCCACATGAAAATACAAGGAACTTCATATCTCATCCACACAATATAAGCTACAATGAAAATTAATTAGAATTTGTGCCTAATTCTTCTTCATTGAAATTTATTGTGCATAAAATCTTGTGAAGGTTATGGTGATCACAGGTGGCACTTGCAAGTACCACATCTTACAAAAATCCACTTTCAATTATGCTTTGATGAATGTCGACACCCACTTCCATAGTTCCAATTCCGAGAAGAGATAATGAACATGCAAGCAAAGGATGAGGAGTCTCGATTTACACCCATCGGTTGCATTTTCTTAAAAGTTTCTTAGCCTTTTCCACAAACCCATGTTGAGCATATCCTGTAAACATGGCATCTTATTAGACCACATTTCTTTGAGGCATTTTGTCAAACAGTTCCCCTGCCTTGTCTATTCTTCTACATTTTGCATACATGCCTACCAGGGCACTAGCAACTACAACAAAATTCCCCCTTCCATTATGCTTTTGTGGATGTCATTACCTGTTCCAAAGGTCCCATTTTTGCATAGGCTAGAAGGATGCTGGCAAAGGTTTTCCAAGTATGGTTTACACCTGCCAATTGCATTTGCTTGAATATTCCTAAGGCCTTTTCAACAAATCTATTTTGTGTGTATCCTGCAATCATTGAATTCCATGAGACCACATTCTTGAAAACTTCTTAGACTAGTAAAAATTTCCAAAACTAGAAGGTGCAAAACAACCATGTGCGCAAGCTTCTACATTTTGCATACATGTCTACAAGGGCAGTGGCAATTACAAAATCTGACAAAATTCCCATATCCTTTGTGCTTTGATGGATGTCCATAACATGTTCCAAAGCTCCCATTTTGGCACAAACTAACGCTAGCAAATGTGAACTGATCAAGTTGGAGATTTGTTCATTGCATAAGGTGAAACATGTGACTGTCTGGTTCCACTCTTGACATACATGTTAATAAGCTTATATTGAGAAGTAGGATATGCAAATTTCCTTTGAGCAATGAAAGAGTGGACCTTTTTTTCCTTTGTGAAAGCACATTCTTGAGAATGCAGGTATGCAATAATTGAAGATATGTAAAAAAGTCTTCAGGGAGGTTGTGTGTAGTAAGTAGAATGTGCAATACCTCCTTCAACTAGTCCTCTCTACATAATGTTGTGAGATTGAGATGAGTAGTAGATTGCAATGGCATTCTATGTTTGTGATTGGAGTATGGAAAATGTGCAGCATATTCAGTCTACATCTACCATACAATGACATTGTTGGTGGTTAGCCTGAAGAATTATCACTATCACTAACCTATTTCTTCTTTATGTCAGGCATTCTACACTGGTAACAAGGCATGGAGAATAAAATAACTCAGCTAAATAAAAATAGCTCTAAGTCAAAGAGGTTTCAATCTAAGGCTTATATTCTCATATCCGATAGAAAAAAAATCTTGTGGATGATGTAAAATCCTCCATAGAAAAATCCCTTCAATTAAATATAAAGTAAATAATATAAATAAAATAAAATCATAAATGAAATTCAAAGAGTTGGTGAAAATGCTCTTGTGCTCCTTGTTGTTGGTTGTTCGCGGCCTGTAACAAGTCGGGGCTTTATTTCTACTGCGTATGGGTTTGAGAGGAGTTGGGGGCGGTGGTTTGGGGGTTGTGCAGTGTGAGGGAAGTGGGAGGTGGAAGCGGTGTGGGTTCTGAGAGGGGGAATCGGTGTGGGTTGGGTGTTGGGTTTCGATGTGAAGGTATGACAGAGGCTTCCAAAAGCCTTGTGCTTGTTGGGCCAAAGTCTTCTCAGAATTTTTCAATAGCCATGCATGCACAAAAATTGGATTCGTCCTTTGTGGGTGAGAGCTCTAAGCTCAAGAAAGTGAACGGATACTTGCCACGGAGTCAAGATCGCCCTGTTTTGGTTATTTCTCCTGAATCAGTTCAAGAGGACATAGCTTATTGGAGCCAACATGTTATTATCTGCAAGTTCTTCAATATTCGTGTCCCGCTCTTGGCTTTAGAGTCTTGGATCCGTCGAACCTAGCAGGTTGAAGGTAATTTTGATCATAATCGTGTTTTTGAGGGCGGGTCGTATTTTTACAATCATGTTGGTTTGTTCATTAAGCCATGGCATGGAGGTTTTAATGCAACAGAGGATCTTCCTACACGGGTTCTTGTTTGGGTCCATCTTCCATGGCTGCCATTGGAGTTTTGGAGGGAGGATATTCTGCACCAAATTGTTGCTTTGTTTGGGAAGCGGGCTACCATTGCTCAGAATACTTTGGATAAAAAGGTATTCTCTTATGCTCGCGTTTGTGTTGAAATTGATTTAAATAACCCTTTGCCTAATTCTTTGGAAATTTGTATTGGCTCTGTATCGTGGATTCAACCGCTAGATTATGAGTCCCTTTATTTTTGTTACTACTTTATCACGAGTATGGACACCTTCAACGCCAGTGTCCTCGAGCACCCAAAGCTACAGGGGTTTCTTCTTCTCCTTCTTCTGGGCCATTGGTGGAGAAAGGGGATAAAGGGAAGGCGTCTATGGTTGAGGGTGGGCCTAATAAGGATGGCTTTATCCCTGTTAAGCAGAGAAATAAAGGGAGGGGTCAGAAGCGGGCCTATAAGGATAGTCAGAGTGATCAGGGTTTCAATCAATTTGAGGTCCTGGATAATCAGGCTTTGGAGGAAGGGATTCATGTTGAGCTTTCTTCTGGGGCCACTGGTATGGATGTTGGGTTGGATACAGGGTTGGAGAAAGCAATTGTTGTTCAAGATATTTCTCTGGCATTGGAGCAGGGGATTTCGGAGCCTCCTGGGCCTCTACAGATGTGCAGGATGTGCAGGATGATATTGTATTAGCAGATTTAGTTAAGGCAATGTTTTCTTCAGGTAAAGGTTGGGGATCATCTCCTACTTTGGGGGTGTTGCAACGCCCTCTCAAGAAGGGGCATTTTGAAATTTCTTCAAAAGTTGGTCGTAAGAAGGATGCGAACAAGCTTAAATCTACTGGGGATCTGTTGGTAGAATTTGGTGTTATTAAGACCCTTGAGGCCCACTTCTCTCAACCTTCCTCATGATTATTCTCTCATGGAATGCAAGGGGGTTGAATAGCACCTCCCGTCAAAAGGCTATTCAAGATTTGATTGTTGTTCATTCTCCTGATATCTTTTATGTTCAGGAAACTAAGCTTCAGGTGGACCTCATGCTTCAACATGCCCCTCGTATTTGGTTTTCTGGTCAATGTCAGTGTATTGGATCTAGGGGAACCTCTGGGATCTGGCTCTTTTCTAGGATCCTCATAAGGTTGTTCCTCATTGGTGGATTTCAAGCCAGTATGGTATTTCTATGGTGGCTTCAGTTTTGGAATATGGTGAGACTATTTTGGTTAGTAATGTTTATGCTACGATTGACATCCGTGGTAAAATCCAGCTTTGGGCTCATATCAGGTATGTTAGGTCTTGTGCTCCCTTTCTGCCTTGGATCTTAGCTAGTGATTTCAATGTTGTGTTGAGCTTGGAGGAGAAAAGGGGAGGGCTGCCTAGGCTTGGTCATGCTTCAGACCTATTTCGGACTAATGTGGACTCTCTGGGTCTGATGGATGTAAAACCCTCTAACGGAATATTCACTTGGAATAAGAGACGAAGTGGGCCTGAAGTGATTGCCCAGTGGCTTGATCGTTTCCTTGTCTCCTGCTCTTGGGTCAGAGGTAGCTTGGTCATTAGCTCTAAGATTCTTGACTGGTGTGGCTCTAATCATTGGCCAATTAAGTTTTCGACTTCAGTGTTTTCAAATCCTAAGAATCCACCTTTCAAATTCCAGCTTATTTGGTTGCGTGATCCATCTTGGGTGATCTTTTGGCTCAGTGGTGGCAGGATGGCACCCCTACGTATGGTACTTCTATGTATTCTCTGGTTAAGAAGTTGCAATTTGTTAAGTTTCATCTTAAGCGATGTAATAGGTTATGTTTTGGTAATTTTTGGGCTAGGAAAAGAGAAGCATTGGACCGCCTTGCTGTGATTACCTACCAGATTCGGAATTTGGGCTTCTCGGAGGCTCTTGGGCATGTTGAATCCCAAGCTCAAAAATTGGTGGAGGAGTGGGAGCTTCGTGAGGATATTTTCTGGAAACAAAAGGCTAGAATTGATTGGCTTCAAGAGGGTGATAGGAATACAACTTTTTTCCATCATTCAGTGCAAGCTCATCGAAATAAGTGTTTTATTTCTTCTCTTGTTAACTCTGAGGATATTTCAATTTATGCACAACATGCTTTGTCTAGAGAGGCTCGTCAATTCTACTCTAATCTATTCACTGAGGATTCATTACTTGCAGAGGCTGATGAAAATAGGGTCCTTGCTTGTATTCCCTCTTTAATTTCTAATGAGTTGAATGCTTCTCTTATTCGCCCGGTGACTTTGTCAGAAGTGGAGGAGGTGGTGTTTGGGATGAACAAGGGGAAAGCTCCTGGCCCTGATGGGTTCCCAGTTGAGTTTTTCTAAGAGTTTTGGGATATTGTGAAGTTGGATTTGTTGGAGGTGGTTCGCGAGTCTCTTCATAGTAAGTAGATGTTTCGTGCCCTAAATGTTACTTTTCTGGTTCTCATTCCTAAGAAGTAAGGTGTGGACAAACTTGATCTTTTTAGACCTATTGCGCTTTGTAACGTGGTGTATAAGATTATTACGAAGTTGATTGCTGAGAGGCTTAAATTTTGTTTGCCTGTGATCATCTCTGAGGAGCAAGGCGACTTTGTGGCTAGTCAGTAAATTCTGGATGGGGTGGTGATTGCATCTGAAGCCATTCATTCCATGGAAACCTCTTAGGATAGGTCTATGTTAATCAAGTTAGATATGGCCAAAGCCTATGATAGAGTTAAATGGAGTTTTCTTCAGAAGATTCTATTGGCCTTTGGTTTTTCCTCTGATTGGGTGAGCTAGATTTTGAGTTGTGTGACTTCTTCCTCCTTTTCAGTTATTGTGAATGGGGAACCTTCTGAGCTTTTTGGGGCTACTAGGGGCCTTCGTCAGGGGGATCCGCTCTCTCCTTATTTGTTTATTATTTTGGCTGAGGGGTTTGACCGACTTCTTAAATCTCAAGTTTCGCATGGCTTGATTCATGGTTGGCGGTGGGGGATGGGCTTGCCTATGCTTTCTCGTCTCCAATTTGTGGATGATACCTCTCTTATGGGACTGACTCATATTAGGGAGGTTGATTCCTTCAGGAAAGCTTTGGACATCTACCTAGCGGCTTCGAGCCAAAGAATCAATGAGCATAAGTCTTCTATATTCTTATTTAATACTCCTCAAGCTATCCAGTGTTGGATTGCAGCTATTCTGCGGTTTCAAATTGGGTCTCTTCTCTTTATCTACTTGGGTATTCCTCTTGTTGTTGGCCGTCAGCCTAGATCCTCCTGGAAATTGTTGCTTGATAAGCTTAGGCGGAAGGTTACTCATTGGACTCATCATTGGTTGTCTACTACTGCTAGAGTGACTCTTCTCAAGTTTGTTATCTAGACCCTTCCCATCTACAGGTGCTTAGTTCAAGTAACTCCTATGTATTTCCTTAAGGAATTTGATGCTCTTTCTCATCAATTTCTTTGGAGCGGTAATTTGTTGTCTTCAAAATGGAGCCTTGTTAAGTGGGAATCAGTGTGTAGACCAAAGCAAGAGGGTGGTCTTGGTTTATGCTCTGCTATTTTGAATGGGAAAGCTCTTGCTACCAAGCTTTACTGGCACTGGTGCACCCATCAACACCAGTTATGGGCTCGTATTCCTAACCATAAATTTCTTCGGGGTGTTGCTTCTTTTGAGGTTCCTAGCTATCCTCTGGAAGGGAGTGGTTCTATGATTTGGCATACTTTGAAAGTGGGGGCGTAGTTGATTAAGGGTGCTCTTTTTTCGATCTGTCATTCGGGGTCACAGGCTCTTTTTTGGTCAGATTCTTGGGATGGTCACCCTATTATTCTCTCTTCTTTTCCTCATCTCCAACCTCTTTCTGAGGTTTTTATTGTAGGTGGTTGGGATACTATGGAGCATTTTAAGGTGGCACAGCATGATGGTTTGGTTGTACATTTTCGCTGGAAGCATCCTTTTGAGTGGCCACCTGGAGGGTCTAAGGGGGATAGGCATGAGCTTTCCCAACTTCTGGCTTCCCGTGCTTGTAATTATTTGAGAGGACCTAATGTCTTGGCTTGGGATGGTTCAAACTTGTCCAGAAAGTACTCTGTGGTAGCTGGTTATAAGCAGTTAGGTAGGCAATTGTTTGGGGACATTGAGGTCCCTTGGTGGAAGCAAGTTTGGCACAAGTTATGGCCCAAGTGCAACTTCTTTATGTGGTTAGTGGCTCAAAACCAGTGTCTTACTTGGGATAATTTATGTAAGTGTGGTTTCCAAGGCCCCTCTATGTGTGTTTTGTGTCATGGTTGTGAAGAGAGTGTCTCCCATATCTTCTTCCAATGTTCCTATGCTAGGGAGATTTGGCACTTCTAGTGGAGGGTGTGGAATACGGCCTGTTGGCATGCTTCCTCTTTGGTGGAATTTGGAGAACGGTGGGGCAGGGCCCCTGTTTCTACCTCCTTTCTTCAAGCTGCTTGGGCTATTGGGCCTTCCTTTATTATCTAGAACCTATGGTTGGAGAGGAATAGGCAGATCTTTCAGGATTTGAGGTTGATGGCTCCTCACCTTTGGTGGAAAATTCTACATTCTTTAGGGGAAACTATTGTGGCTAAGTGTGATATGACTATGTTGGTGGACCCTCGTGATGTTGGTTGTTGTAATCGTCTTCATCTTCCTCCTCCGCAACGACAGCTCATGTGCAACAGATGCAGGCATCCTACCCCGAAGGTGAATAGGGAGGGAAGATGGACCCCTCCTCCCTTTGGAGTCCTAAAAATCAACTCGGATGGCTCTTCTCGTGGAAATCCAGGTCATGCTAGCATTGGGGGTGTGGGGCCGAGATAGCTCTGGAGATGTTCAGTTTATTTTCTCTATGTATAAGGGTCTTCATACGAATAATCTTATGGAGGCTCAAGCCATTTTATTGGCTGTGGAGCGGGGTAGTCAATTGGGATGGCGAAGGATCATATGTGAGTCTGACTCCCAAGTTGTGGTGAACTTACTGAAAATGCGGTATTTGGATAATGTGAGCTGGCAGTTGGCTTTGATTATTGAACAAATTCTCACTCTATATTCCTCTCTGGAGTATATTACTTTCAATCATATTCCTCGTGAATGGAATGGTGTTGTTGATTGCTTGGCTAAATGGGCTTATGATCATATTCATGATTGAAATTTGGTGGATCGGGGTCAACTACCCCCGGATTTGTCTAATCAATTAGATCACTTGGTTGATCTTGATAGGGGCATTTAATGCCCTTGATTTGTAACGTTTCCTTGATTTAATAAAGTTTTTACCCCTTTATATTAAAATAAAATAAAATAATAATTAAATACGTCTAAAATAAAATAAAAAATCTTCAGAAAATTCTATGTAGAAGACACCAATGATATCATTCTCAAGTGTTTGTTCCTACATAGATATTTTTAAAGATAGGTATGTTAGATTTACTTTAGAACTATTTAAAAATTATTTTTATTTATTTATATTGGTTTTTGTTTACTTTATTTTTATTAAAAGAATTATTTTATTATGTAATTTGATAAATAAAATATTAAATAATTATGTACTTCAGTACGTAAAAATATTGACTTTTATTGATATGTTTTTTAAAATTATATATGATTGCTTAATAATAAATAGAAAAATTAAATATTTATGCGGCCATTAGCTACACAAATAACTCCTTAAAAAGTTGCGCAGGGGTTGCCAGCCAAAATAAGCTAAGCAGCAGCATGGGGCCCTACCCTTAAAGTATGAAAGATTATATTGAATATATTTTTAATTTTTAAAATATCAATTTTAGAAACTTGCCTTTGTAATTATAAACTTAGGCCATATCCCATAGCCCATCTACTTTGTGTGCGCAAGTAGATGGCCAAGCTTGCTTACAATTCTACCTCTCATCTTCCTCGCCTTTCTAAATTTGAAAATGTTCTTTTATCTCAACTTCGTCTTTTCTAATTTTAAAAGTTTTTTTAGTTTTATTTAGAAAATTACAAACTTACAATTCCACATGAGCACTACAATAATTTGTTAGTAAGGTAATTAATTTTAACTTTTATTTATTTATTTTTGGACTGCATTGTAACTTGTAAGTAATGTAATTAATTTTATTTATTTTTGGATATAACTTTTTTAGCTGTATACATACTAAAATATTTGTTTTTCATTGTAAATGATTTGACCTAATTACATTTCTTTTTATTTAACTGGTTTCTACAATGTTTTATTAATAAACAGAGACAGAAACGTTATTTTCCAAGAACTAGTGTTGAAATCAAAATTTAGGGTTCGAGTTACTTGTTTCCTTAAATCTTTGCTGAAAAGGATCACGATCTAGACAGCAATCATATTTTCTGGCGATTAAACTTATGATTTCAACGCGGATTTTTTTAAAAAGATGATAGAACCTCTGACTATCTGGGATTTTTAAATTTTTAGATTTATATTTCTTCTCAAAATTTCCGTGTGCATCTTTAATTGCTGTGTTATAGTGAAATATATTAAATTGAAATATAGATAATAATATATTTTTAAATAATAAATAGATTACTTGCAATACTATAATTAAGATAGAAGTTTACATTTTTGCCTCTTTAATATGTATGATTAAAAAGACTCCATAAAAATATTGTAGTATCTTTCTTCTAAAATAAAATATTTCATTTATAATTCATCAATTTAATTGATATTGATAAATTGAACAATTTTTTGGACAACCTTATTTTTCTTCTAAAATAAAATATTTCATTTATAATTCATCAATTTAATTGATATTGATAAATTGAACAAGTTTTTGGACAACCTTATTTTTCAGACATAATATTTCCACAGTTCATATCAGTGAACATGAATGCTTTTGGATTTAACTGTGTGAGATTTTTTTATGTTTCAGATCACACTGCATGATCCAGATCCATCACTTTCTTCCTCTCTTCATCCTGATGATAGATTATGTAGCATGATTTGAAATGTTGATGTTAAAAAATCAGACAGTTATAAATCTAGAAGCATTCATGTTAGCCTATATTTTCATAAAACATCAATTGAAAGACAGTTAAATAACCAAACCATCATGAAATTTTCATATGACAGACAGAGATGACCGTCAATTCCAGGCCTCTGTGTGTGGGGGGAGAGTCTGTTATTTTATTATTTGAAGTGGCACCTAATATTTCTCCATTTGCAATGGGTGACAATTAAAATTTTGGGGGATATACTGTTATTTTCTTATTTAGACTGTCACCTAATATTTTTCCCACTTGGAAGACTAACAGTTGGATAGTTTATGCAATTTTTAGTTAAACTTCCACCTATACATTCCCATAGCCAACTTGGGGATGACAACTACTACATTTGACAAAAAAGTTTAATAAGTATTATGGATAGTAAGTATTTTTCATCTAAGGAAGTAGTAAATATATATCGGTATTTTACAATCTAAGCCAGGGATAAAAAGGTTTAATTAGGATCTGTTATTACTACATGAATCTTCTGTTAAATTTAATGACTCTGCAGTAGTATTTGAAAATTTTATTATTTGACAAATCTCATTTTTTAACATTTTTTTTATATGAAGCTATTCAATTGAAAGTAACGATTAGCCCACTGAGATATATTGTATATATAACAATATGGCCTTCATTCTCCAGGGATGGGATTGTGGAATTAAAGGGAAAACGAACAAGACATGGAAAGGCTGGGGATGACTAAATTTACTAAGACATTTTAATTTTAATTTGAATAAATTTTAGATAGTAATGTCCACTAATCACAAGAAATATAATTTATTCAGGCATTAATGTGCAACTTGTTCTGAAATGAAGTGCATAAATAGAACGAAATCCTCATTACATTCATGAGAAGTATTAAGCATGTGAATTATGATTGATACATAGCATGAATAATTGAGTGGCAATGTGGATGAATTTATCTAGACACCAACAAGTTTCATAGCCTAAGCAAGGATTCATTAAAATCCTTACCTGACACTCAGACGCACCGTGCCAGCAAATGCCCTTTCGGAATTCCTGCTATTAGGTGCACCACCATAATGCTAACAGCACCAAAAATATGTTGAAATTGTGGCTCTTTCTATGTTGGGTTCTGTAGGAAAAATAACAAATTTGCAACAAAAACTATACACTTAATTTTAATTTTTGGAGAATATTTTTTTGATTCAAGTTTAAAAAATAAACAATGGGGATACAAAAACAAAAATAAAAATTAATGCTGTTAAATATATTATACTTTTTTAAGAGTGCAACCTCCTTTCATCCATGTTTTACTTACCGAATTGAGTTGGAAAAATAAGAATTAAGTTCACAATTCCACCTCATATATATGCTAAAGAAAACTACCATAAATATTACAAATACAATATAATAATTTGACATAAACTTATTAGATAGTATATTTTTATGATTTAATATAATAGACATGAATCCTTACTCTACATTTACATGTCAAAATAAATAAAATATTAAACATAATAAATGATTAATAAACTAAATTTTATATTTATTATGATTTGATATAACTAGACATGAACCCCTTAATCTATAAAAAATTTCTAAACATAATAAATAAATTAAATATTATAATTTAAAAATTCATACATAATAAATAAACTAAATATTAAAAATTAAAAGAACAATAAATTAAATTTTAAAAATTAAAAGTTAAAATCTAAGTTTCAACATTAAAATGAAACATATTACAAATTTAATACCAAAACTTTGTAAGTTAAACTTTTAATTAAAAAATGGATGGAAGAGAGATAGTTTACATACTCGGCAAATACTCGGCAACATAAAAAGTAGCAAAATTTCTTATAAAAAAAATATAATAATTATTAACTATTAATTATAATAATTTTATATATGTATTTAATAGTTTTGTTAAAGAATATAATATATAATAATAATTAGTATAATTATTTTATTCATAATTTATTTTTTATTATATAAAAATTTAAAATATATAATATATATTAATTATGCTAATATATACTTAACTATGATGTCGTAATTTTAAAACCTAAATGTGCTCATTTGTATTATCTCTTGCAGTCCATCGCGTCATAATTCCATCGATCCCAATACATGTACTAATTCCATCTTTTGTCCACACTCATGTCTTCTTGCCGGCCATTACAATAACAAAGTCTATGCTTGTCAAGCAAGCGGAATGACGGAAAGAAAACTGTTATCCCTGGCCAATATCATCTCGTGAATTTCTTTTGTATACCTTTAATTCATACATTTTCAAACATTTTCCACAACTAAAAGATAAGGACCAAAATAAAGAAGTAGCTATGTACATTTACGAAAGGCCAAAAGCATTAGGGAATATTTTCAAGTTTATAAATAGTACATGACCTAGGTCAACAAATAAGCAACCCAATTGCATATTCAAGGTGCGCGAGGGAAACTGTGTATTCGTATGTGCGATAAAATCAATAACTGTAGGGAAAGAGTTGCTAATCAATTATAATTTGAATCACATAGATACAAACACAATTACTATGGGGGTGGTATGCACTATATACCATTTTACCCAACCTCCAATTAATGATTCCTCCAATATTCCATTTTATTATTATGTTTTTTTTCCTAAGTCTATTGGTTTCATTTCAATAATGTTTTTTTATAGTTAATTTTTTTCATAGCGGGACATTGATCATATGGGGAAGGCTCTGACCTAGAGCACAGATCGTGATTCATCTTCAGGTGCTTCTACCCGACAAGTTTACGTCACTATAATTGTACAAATTAGATACAAGCAAAATGTTTTATTATTATGTTTTTTTCATAAGTTTATTGAGTTAATTTTGATAATGTTTTTAATATTCTTGTTGCAGTCGGCTAATTGGGGAAAGGCACCAGTAGTAGAGGAGAGCATCCATAGGGAGGTGCAGTCACTATTATGCGATGATGACATCGCATATTCCGCGAACCCTTTGGATATGATAAGGAAGACCCAAAAAAAATGCAATGAAGAAATCCTTTAGTTGTTATTCATAGTGCCTCAAACAAATGAGATAAGAGAGAGGGTTAAAATATTGACTAAGAGAGCACAAAATTTGCAAGTAAGTTGTGATGAGGTATTTAATTATATAACATAATTTCATTCATGGTTTTATATTTTGTATTCTTTTATGCCATGAACTAAAATATGTGTTGTTTTTACAAGATTTTTTGTGTCTTCATGATGTTGCTGGCCATGATCAGGGTACTATAGGTGTTGCCCAAGGAGTAGGGGTTGGTACAACTGTCGATCCTGATATTCCTATGCATACATCACATCATCTAACCCATCATCTGTGCCTATATTGTTGACTGAAATGTCGGAAACACATAGCATGCAGTCATCGGGTAGTGCACCCTCTGGTAGCGAACAAATGCGAGAACATGTGTCAGGACATATACCTGGGGATGCAGAGGCCACTAGTACTGGTGATGTTTTAGCAACTTTTCCTGGATCTTCATATATTACTAGTACGAGAACATTGTCGGTCACATTTGTGGTGATCGAGGATTTTTTTCCCATAAAGATAGAGAAGGTCCCAGGTACTTTAAAATGTTTTAATTATTATTGTATATAGTCCAATTGAAATTTACTTATTGATCACTCTTTTTAGACTAATAAACCCATGATCATTTTGCAAGAAATGATATTTTTTATAAACATCTAAGTGATATTACATTGTAGATCTTCGGGCCCACCATACGTACACAGTGGAATGCCCAAAATCAAGATTAAATCAAGATTTAAAATATGAGCTCATTAACCATTTAGTTGTATTGTTCGGTGATAAAACATTCAACCAAACCAAGGTCCTTAAGAAAGTTGGTAGCTATCTAAAGTATGTGAGGGACCAATATAGGTCACATTTAGAGAAGAACAAAAAGTACGAGCATCCCCCCATGATTCCAAATAGGGAGTGGAAGGACCTAGTGTCAGATGGAAAGGAGAAGGCTAAAAAGAAAAAAGGAAAGACACCACAAAGCCAAGGAAGGTATGTGATACTATCAAAAATGTAATTATCTATTGATTACTCTTTCTTTTTACACAATCTAATGTATTTCAAACTTTTCATAGGCTGGTCAACACATCAAAGGCAACAAAGGAAAGACTAGAAAAACACAGGCAACACAAACTTCCACCACATCTGACATGCAGGTAAATAAACTCAATGAATTTTATTTAAAATTGAATACTTGTGCAATTTATTCAATATTAATTTCCACCATAAAGTAATTATGTGCCTATTTGTTTTAAACTGGCAAGCAATGATAATACTACACATGACATTGGAATGCATCCTGGTGAGGGTGGAGCACAACCTCCAAATGAAGGTCATGGTGTGCATCCTAGTACTCGATGTATTCATGTGCTATACAAAATGTAGTATGGATTAATACAATTAAACATCTTTAATTGCAATTGGATTATTAGTTAATGTAACTTTTTGTGTTTCAACTTTAGAGCATGTAGAGTGTGATCAACATGTTGAGCATGATTAGGATAGACAAAATCAGGAACATGATGTGGCCCCATCAAGTAAAGAGGACCACTCTAATGTTCTTTTAAACATATTTAATTGCAATTGGTGTATTAATTAAGGCAATATTTCATGTTTCAACTCTAGATCAGGATTTAGAGGGTGTTCAGCATGTTGAGCATGACGCTAGAAGACAAGACCAGGAACATGATGTGGACCCATCAAGTAAACAACACCATTTTAATGTTCTTTTAAACATATTTAATTATATTTTGTGTATTAATTAATGTAACCTTTGGTGTTTCAACTCCAGATCAGAATTTAAAGGGTGTTCAACATGTTGAGCATGAGGCTATAAGACAAGATTAGGAACATGATGTGGCCCCATCAGGTAAAGAGCACCACTGGAATGTTCTTTTAATTAATGAAATACGTGTAACAATAATAATAAGACATATCAATTTAACATTTCTTTGTTATTGCAGTAGATTCCCCCTTGCAACAGCCTCCACATTGTGAGTACATGACTAAGTGTACATTAAGATCACAAGCAGAGGGTAGAACAACTGAAAGGGGGACAGATGATTTAGAAAATGATACTCCACTTCAGATTTTTTTAGCTTCAAAAAAGAAACAAAAAAATTTGATTGTAATCATATTATGACAACCATATTTTTGATAATATGTCAAAAATAAAAGAATGAATGTTATATGTTAATGAATGAATGTGAATATGTTAATGAATGAATGTGAATATGTTAATGAATGAATGTAATATGTTAATGAATGACTGTTATATGTTATTAATGAATGAATGTGAATATGCTAATGAATGAATGTTATATGTTATTAATGCAGGATGAATGAACGAATGGTATATGTTATTAATGGATGAATGAATGATTAATGTTATATGACTGGGTATGGGGAATTGAGAGTGATGTACGGGGGGAGGGGGGCAGAGGGACCAAATGAGCTTCCACCATAACGTGGTTGGCCCTGTTAAGTAGAGAATATTAAACTATTCTCAAAAAAAAAAAAGCTCAATAAGGTAATGCACTTTTCAATATAATAAATGCATTGTTTGAAGCATCAAACCAATATGCAAAGATGAAAGAAAATGCTAACTTTTCACTATGGTGGCATAAAAATGATTCTTTTTACCTTGATGCCTTCATTTTCCAAGCCAATTTCTCCTACTTTGCATAGCTCTACCATGTTTGTGGATGTGATATGTCTCCTACACAAAAAATATGTACCAATTTAAGGCCTTCAATCCAACTAGATCCAAGTATTTTTTTAATTCCTCTATCTTTCATCAATTTCTCTATCAAAACTTTGGAGAGCATTTTCATCTTGCAAATTAAGAACTTTAGTAGCAATATTTGTACCATTGTTGATAATCCCTCTATAAACAGATCCAAAACTACCAACCCCTAGTACATTGGTCCCACTAAAGCCACCTATTGCATCAACAAGTTCTTCGTATGAAAATATCTTAGTCTTAATGTTGAGGTCAATAGTATTCTCACTAATATTTTTCCTTCTATAGAAAATCAAAAAGATTGCAAAAGACATAATCAAGATTGCAATACCAATGGCAATTGATAATGTCACCTTTTTAGATACAAAGAATTGTTTTTGTTCAGAATTAGAGCATGGTTGTAAAGTAACCCACTTCCCACAACGAGTAGTGTTTCTCGATATTGTTGACTCATCAATAGTTTCAAAAACTCCCCCCTCTAGAACCTCTCCTGTTAATTTGTTTGAAGAGAGATTGATATGCTGAAGCATCCTCATTTCTTGGAAATCCATTGGGATTGCACCTGACAAATTATTTCTTGAGAGACCAATGTCTTGAATATTTTTTAGCTTTGTGAGTGTTTTTGGTATTGGGCCATCAAATGAATTCCATGAAAGATTCAAATATTGCAATTTTGTGCAACTTGACAATGCACTTGGAATTTCACCTGAGAAGTTGAGAGACACATCTATAGATTGGACCATTGTCATTTTACTCATGAATAAAATAGTACCTTGTAATAAATTGTTGGAAACATTGAAATGAAATTTGAGATTTGTAAGACTTTCTCATTCAAGAGGTATGCTTCCTACTAGTTTTTTGTGAGCTAAGTCCACCGTCTCCAAAGTGATACAACTCCCTAAATTGGAAGGTACTTTTCCTGAAAGTTGGTTGTGATGAAGAACTATATCTCTTAGTTGTGGAAGATTTCTAAGAGCATTTGGAATTGGTACTGAAATCATGTTTTCACTTAATGATAATATCCCAAGCCTTTTTGCATGACCCAAGTTTTTCGTAATTCCTCCATACAAATTATTTTTTTCTAGATAGAATCTTTCAAGACTTTGAAGTTGACCAAGTGTGGATGGAATGGTCTCATTGAAATGATTTTTAGCTACATATAGTCCTACTAAACTTGTGAGGTTGCTAATGCTACTTGGTATGTTTCCCTTGATTTTATTGGATCTCATGGACAATTCAAGGAATTGGCTTGATAGTTGTATAATTGAAGAGGGAAAGAGGCTAGTGAGATAGTTATTATTTATCTCTTGAACTTGTAAACATGATAGATTAGTCAAGGCTATTAGAAAATGCAAGCCATTGCTTCCACTCATGAGATTATTTCCCCATATTTCAAGATCTTGAAGTTGAAGCAATTTGATAAATTGTAAGGGCATTGTGCCACTAAGTTGGTTTATCCCTAAATAAAGTACTTGGAGTTGGGTACAATTTGAGAGGGAGGTTGGGATTTCTCCTATGAGTTGGTTTCCCCATAAATATAGTTCTTGCAACTCTAATAGTTTTTCAAATTACCAAGGAATCACTCCCACCCAGTTGTTGCTATGAAGTATAAGCACTGTGAGATGAGTAAGAAAACCCAATTCAATAGGAATACCACCATGGAGTATGTTTCCAACTAAATATAATTCAATTAAAGATGAAATGTTGCCTATAGAATTCAGGATTGTACCTATTAGTTGATTTGTTCCTAAACTAAGTATCTCTAAATGTGAAAGAGGGCTAAGTTGGGAAGGAATATTTCGACTCAAATGGTTTAAGGATAATATGAGAACTTGCAAAGAACCAAAATCTACTAGAGTGGATGGAATGGGGCCTTCTAATTCATTTATAGATAATCTAAGTATCCTAAGCCAAAAAATCCTCCCCAATTGAGGAGGAATGTGGCCATGGAAGCTATTATTTTGAAAATCAAGTACTGTAAGAAAAGAGCAGGAGACAATAATTATTTGACATCATCTTGGAGTACATCCACACTAGCCACTATAATAGCTATCTGAGGTTGTTTATTTAGGAAAATCTATCTATTATTTAAAGGAGGGGGTAACGTGAAGGGTCTGGCTTAACCAACACACTCTAAGCATTGACCATGCTTAGGTGGCTGGTGTGGGGCCCAATTACCTATCCTACTTGTTGACCATCGTTTATGTTTCTCCGTTCACCATTAGCATTCAAATTGTTCCTGTGCAGTCTCACTGTTTCAACACATTCAAAACCATGTTTCCCATGTGATTGGTTTTCATTTGTCACTCATGTCCTATACAAAAATGGTAGCTATGGAAAAAATTATTGACGTCCATTAAAGCATAACAAACTAGGGATTATTATTCAATATGCTCTAGTAGACATGTATGCAAACTGTGGAAACATAGACAAGGTATGTCAACTGTTTGGCAGGATACCACAAAGAAATTTATCTCATGGAATTCTATGCTTCTAGGATATGCACATAATGCATTTTCTAAAAAGGATTCACAAACTTCAAATCAAATTTAATCGACAGGTGTAAATCAGTACTCAAAAATATTTTCCAACATGCTACTTGTTTGTGCCAAAATGGGAGCTTTGGAATGGGATATGGACATCCATCACAGCATAAAGGAAAGCATTTTTTTTCAAATGGTGTAGATTCAACTGCTCTTGTAGACATGTACACAAAATGTGGAAGCATAGACAAGGCACATGAACTGTTTGACCAAATGCATCAAAAAAATGTGATCTCATGGAATGCCATGATTGCAAGGTATGCACAAAAGGGATTCGTTGAAAAGGCTTCAAAAACTTTCAAGAAAATGCAATTGGTAGGTGTACATCTAGAATCTACAACCTTTGACAACATCCTCCTTGCCTATGCCAAAATGGGAGCTTTGGAACAGGGTATGGAAATTCATCAAAGAATAAAGGATATAGTAATTTTATAAGCTAAACCTAAGGTGGATGTATTTTCTTGTTGCCTACAAATCACATATGAATACAGGATTAGCATTATTTATAGCAATGTTATTTTTTATTTGGATCTTAAAAATATTGGCTTGTGTTCTTTCAATCATCTATGCAATAGCGGATAGGTGGTGTGAGTGAATGGTAAGGATATTGATGAAGGATAAGGAATTAACAAGCTCTCTGGATGTATTGAACGTCATGTGCTTATTTTGTAGGAGATAGATGATATCCATAGACATATTAAATCTATGCAAAGTTGGAGAAATTGGCTTGGGAGATGAAGGAAATTGGGTATTTTTTAGATGCAAGTCACTTAGTGGTGTAGAAAACGAGTGAAAAAAATTATTTCTCTATCACCATAGTGAAAAGATGTCAATTTCTTTTGGTTTTCTAGACATGACTATTGCAACAATTATTAGTTTTGTTAAGAACCTTTGAATATGTGTTAATTGTCACAATGAAATGAAATTTATCACAAAGACTGTTGCAATTCCCACTTTTAATTATTAGTTTAGTTGATTTCATGAAGAGGAAATGAACTCACTTGCATAGACATTTTGCCATAAATCAATTAAAGGCCTTGTAATTCATGAGGATTAATTTTATTAATGAAGTTATTTTGAAAAGCTTTGCTTTTGATAAAGCTTAATATATGGGTTCCTAAGTTGGTTCAATTATCCTAGAATGCTTATGAACATTCTCTAATAAATATTCTACTTATTTATGCCTTGCAACACCATTTCTAGTTTATGATAAAATCAAAGAACTCCTTTATTGATGTTTGTCCTTTTGAGCCTTTATCTTAACACATTATTTTCAATGAAAGGACCCTATTGCTCTTCTAATTCTTTTTTAGTTTGATTTTCTTGCCTATAGAGTCCTTCATTGATATTTGATCGAAGACTTATATTTTTTTCCCCTTTAGTTTTTATGTTCAATATCTTTGTCTTGCCCCTTTCTAACTGATGTTGGGGCCTATACTAGGAAGTGAAAATTTGTCCAAGTTGAGTGCTTCCTTTCTTAATAGGAAAATGTTTTGGCCACCATCTATAACCAATCTAAGAATTCATTCAATTTATCCCCTTATTAAAAATGTTCTTGTTGTAGTGTTTTGTCTTTTAGTATACTCGTCACATGCCTAAATATCTCAAACTATAGAAATTTCTAAGTGTTAGGGGTGATTATGCATATTTGTAGCTTTTATTAGGTTTGTTGGTTTCCTCTTGCAAATGTTTTTTCCCTCCATTCCTTGAAACCTAGCATTTCCATTACTTTTTGAGACCTTTGGCTACTTCTCATTACCTAGGTACTTTATCATGGTTGTACCCACCCTTCCACTCCCTACTTTGTATTTTCCTCTGGCCTTAGGATTTTAGGTCTCCATATAATAATGTACTTCTTAAGCTATTAGACTAATCAATGAACCTCAATTATTCTCCACTTATAATTTTCCATGTTTCCCCTTCTTTTGCATTGAGTATTCACCATCCTTAATTCCTAATATGAAGATTTCCTTTTCCTTCTTAAGTCTCAAAATATTGGGCTTTTAGTATTTTCCCTACTCATTTCCCTCAACTCGCTTCCCATCTCCCTTCCTCCTCATGGAACCCATACTTGTAGGATTACTCAAACCATCATGTCCAAAAGGTAAAATGTATGTGGGAAAACTAATCTCTAAACCTTGAAAGGCTTCCACCCTATTTCCCTCACTCTTTTTCCTCCTAGAATTTGGCACACCACATTAATGATCCTTAACCCATTTCTCTTGAGTCATAGAGTTTTGGACTTGAATATTTTCCTTGATCAAAAAGTACATCTAATACTCTATATGCCTAATCCTTGATCCCTTTCCTTTATCCTTTTGTCCATATTATTTGGTGGTATCATATTTTCCATCACCTTGATCCAACTTCTTCTTCTAGCAGTATTGAATATTCCTTTCCTTGATCCTCACTCTTCCTTGCATATTTTTACTTTCAAACTCCTAACATTATTTATACAACCTTCCCTAAAATTAAGTTAGCTTGTGGTAAACCTAAACCCTAGTTCCCAAAATTGCTCAATGCAACCTAGACTTATTTAGATTTTACCAACCAATTAAAGCCCACCACAAGATAATCCCTTAATGACAAGCCAATGTCATATGTGGATATGAATATTTTCTTGTGTCACCTGGTCACTTTCTTGGACTAATCACAACATGACACACATCTTCATGCACTTAACCACCCAAAGAAAGTGGGAAGGTGCATTTTGATGTGATTAAATTTTACAACATCCTTATCCAAGCAATTATTTACTTGTGAATTCCTTTCTAAAACTTAAAAGTGACTGATCAAAAGTCCTATGCATCCAAGTAACCTATATGCCTAGCAACATATATTCCTTTTCACACCCCCCACATTATAAATACCTTTGGGGTTATCCTTAGATAAATAGGAAATCTACCCTCAATTCTTAGAGATTATCTTGCAAGGACCACCTTCACTAATGATCTATATATCTACCAATAAAATTTCCCAAATTTCCTTAGTCCTATGCAATGATATAGCCCTTGAAAAAGGATTTTAGACCAAGGCATGATGTCCCTATAAATGAATTTCTGAAAATTCTAAAGGGTATTTGGATCTATTCCTATTAAATTGGAAAATAAAAAGAGCAACCGAATGGATACTAGTGATGAAAACCCATAAGTGCACTAGAAGGTAAGTCCTCTAAAATTAACCTAGTAGAATACAAAATAAGGTAGAGATCATTGTAGGTGTTAAAAAGAAAGTTGTGGTAATATTGTGTGTCTTGTAGTACCTCATGATAAATTTAGGTATTAAAAATAAAGGAGTTAATAATGGAAATTAAATGAATTAAATATTTATGAAAAAAATTTATAATAAGAGAGAATTTAAGAATGTGTTGGTGAGATCAAGATACATTTTGAAGAGAATTTAATTATCATGATATAAAAGAAGAAGGAAGAAGGAAGAACATTGAAACAATCCTAGGATTGAGATGAAAGATAATGGAAAAGAGAAGCATAAAGAGGGATTCATTTGAAATAGAGTGGTTTATAACCTAATTAGATCTATATAAAAAAATCTAACTAAAATGATAAGGAAATTGAAATAATATAAGACAAAAATGAGCTTAGAGAATTTTAACCTTATTTGTAGGGATACTATAGATGTGGTTGCTATTGGGTAGAAGATAAAATAAATAATTGATGAAATAAAGAAGTTTTTTATTGGTGAAGAAGAGGAGAGAATATTTAGCAATAGAGTAAAAGAAGTCACCAAAAAAATAGAGTTTTACAAGGAAATTTTGGAGATGATACAAAGAGAAATTCCTAGGTTGAGGAAGAAAACAACTCAAAGAAAATTAAAGATAAATCAATTACTAAATGATTTGTTATCAACCAACGCATTCCCCAACGTAAAGAGATACTATGAGGAGATGAACCTCATGCTGTCAAAATGAAGAAGAATTTCTAAAGATTCTATTAAGTAGTGAATCCTTAAGTGGGTTAGAAAAAACAATATCAAGAAGAAATTGTGTATAAGATATGTGACAAATATTAGGAAGTGAGTTCTTAGATGTTCAATTTCCAAGATATAATGGTAGAGAAAGAACTTTCAAGGTCAAGTAGAAAAGGAGTGAAACTAGGTAAATAATCCATGATAGCAAGAGATAAAGAGATCCAAGGGTAGATAATAGATTAGGAGAAAGGATAATCCAAATATGGATGCACATAAAATTAAGCTCCCTATTTTTGGTAAATACACCAAGGATGCTAGTGAACATCTCTTTACCTTGAAATTTCATTGGAATGGGGTTGGCATTGATGATGACTAAACCCAATTATAGAATGTTGTGGAGAACCTCAATGATGAGGCACTAATATGGTGTATTAAAGAATTCCCTAAGTATGATAAAAGATGAAAATAATTGAGTGACTTATTTATGGAAATTTTCCACTCACCTAATGTATGAACACAAAAATAAATAAAATATGGAAGATGATAAAAAATAAGGAGGAATCAATAAAATATTAGGAATGATGATTTAAAAGTGTGGTTAGAAAGCAAGAAGAAAACTTGACATAAAATAAATGAATTGAGTGTTTTATTTTAGGTTTAACCTCTCACATTATAGAAGAAGTAGATGAGAAAAATTCCTCTTCATTTAAGGATGTAATATAATTGATCACTAGAATATACTCCTAATCAAATATATAGGATAACAATTTAATGCTAAAGTGAAATTGATAATTTCAAATTAGAGTTAGAAAATTCAATGTTGGAGTAATAAATTATAATGAAAGGTGAGATAGTTGAGACTTCTCCCCCACCTAGAAGAAGTAAATTTTGGCTTAAAAATTATAGTAGGGAAGAACATTTAAGGAATGAATGTTTGATAATCAAATGCATGAAGAGGGCTTCCACACTAAGAGGGGAACTTAATGAATTCCATAGAATGATAGTACATATATACTCTAAAGTATAAAGTGGGACAAACATGACAAAAATAGGTGTCAAATGTTAATTCATGAAGAAGATAAGTATGAACCAATTGTTCATGGATTGGCCAAGGGAAACATATTTTGGATTTGGGTATGGAGAGGGCATAGCCTGGTTTAGCTATAATAGCATTCAATGTTTGTTTGGCACATGGCTAGTGGGAACTTCAATTGAGAAAAAGTATAAGACCACCTCAATATGCACAATATAGTACCACAAATTCAAGATATAGGTTTCTCCATTATTTTTCATAATAGCTATTGAAAAGGAGGTGGTAGGGGAGGCTACAATAATAATAATAATATAGGAATAGATAAAGAGGAAGGACCAAAAGGCCAAAATGTTATAACTATGGTAAACTCTAGGAAATTATGCTAATGAGTGTAGAAGAAAAAGGAGGAAAATCGACATGTGATTTTTGTGGTGATAAATTACATGATATTTATATTTGTCCCAAATATAATAGTTCTATAAGAATGTATTAGCACCATGTCTAGAAAATGAATAATTATCTAGTTCAAATGTAGCCTATGATGCTAAAGTGGCAATGAATAAGTAAAGTAAAGGAGAAAATGTTAGACAATGTAAGAAATCAAATGTAAAAAAAGAAAACAAATGTAGACTAGGAGAATCCTCATTGACAAAAGAGAAATTAAAAAACTAGTATAAAGGAATTTAAGGAAAAACTCAAGGAAAAGGCCATTTACAAAATTAAGAAAAAGAGAAAAATAACTTCAATAATTACTAGTGTTGGATTAACAGAAGTCCATATCTTAGGAGAACTTGTGAAAATGAAGATGAAAAAAAAATAGGTAAAAGGGAACATGATTTAGTGATATGGTAGTCCAAAGAGCTAATTAATAAAAATAAAGTGAGGCTAATAGTAAGGCATGTTTCATAGAAAAATAGGTATATATATTCTAAAAATATTTGGAAATTTTGGTAGCATAAGAAAAGGTTGGTGTTCAAGGGCTAAATAGGATGAGATTGGATGAGGTTATTGGAAAGAAACTCATGAAAGATAGAATTGGGATTTTTTCTAGCTTTATCCAATTAGAGTTAGCTTGTAAATGAAGGGATATTGTAAGTTCAAATGACGAAGAGGAGGAGAAAGGCATATTCAATTAGTTTAGTTAAGTATTAGGGTTGGATTAAGGAGAAAATCATAAGTTATTGGTGTTATTCTTTGTATAATTATTGGTTTTTTGAGAAGATGATAGGGTTAAAGAAATAGAGGCATAAAGGTCAAAGAGGAGATGGCCTTTAATTGATTTGTCACCTATGTATAATCATAGAAGGTGGTGTAAAGTGTTATAGAAGTTGGATATTTATGCAAGAGATTTTGATTGAAAAGCTTTGGGGAAATATTCTTAATAACTTCCCTCTCAATATTAAATTTAAGAAGTTATAGGAGATCTATGAAATAATGCATTAATAATATAGGATAAAATCCATCACCTTGTCATTTGTACCTTAATTACAAATAAAAGTGGTAGAAAAAGCACCTAAAAGGATGAAAGTAGAACTTTTTTTTTTGAAGAATAAGAAGAAAAAATAGATGTCCAATTGTTGTATAGGTCACTTTTTTTACAATAGGAATGCCTACACAACAAAAATTATAGGGCCAGGGTAGTGGTGGGAGTGGCAAAAGGAGGTCGGCTAGGCTGGTAAAAGCAGCCTCAAAAAAGAAAAAAGGGAAAGATAAAATGTCTATTGATGTGGAGGATATCCCGGGCTACAAAGAATTTGAGGATTAGGATGATGAGGGTTCTAAGAACTTTGAATTTGAGGAAATGACCTACAATATGAGGGAAGAAGATTTGGAGGAGGAAGACAAGGATGAGGAAGAGGAGGAGCAAGTCTAGCTATCTAGTGAAAAGACAAAAATAGGGAATGCTAAGGAGGAAGGGCTCTTTGGTCGAGAGAATAATTCTGAGGATTTGAGTATTGATTTTCTTAAAAGAAGACTAACTTTCTTGTAGGTCCAATTTGAGGACATGGAAAAGGCTCTGGTGACCCTGATGAGATTCTCCAACAGGATGATGAGACACGTGATGCTGGATGCATCCTCGGGTGAAGCAAAGATTAACAAAAAACTTAAGAAGCAAGGAAAGGTGGATTCCCTCAAGTTGTTGGATGGTACTGAGGGACTTGATTGCTGCAAGTATGTGGCTCTCTTAGGAGAGTATGCGAACTTGTTTAAAAAGGCTAGCTAATGGCTTGGGTTACTGTCATCCCTGCTTTTGATGTGTTTTTTGTTTTATTTAAATATCTAGGACTGTTCATGGGTATATTATCTTTAAGATCTTGTGGAATACCACTTGGTATACTGTGGATTTAATCAATGGTCTACATAGATTAAAAGTTTTTGGTAGTAACTTTCTATTTTTGATAATTATGGGCTAGACTATAGCTTTGATGTTAAATTTTGGCCTACGAGCCAATATCTTGCTATTTTTTAGTGTGGTTGGTGGTGTTGTTTCCCACTTTGGTTTCCTTTTTTGATCTTCTTTGTTCCACGGGATTAGGGCCCTTCCTTGCTTATATTATCAAAAATAAAAATATATATAGACAAAAATCCAACAAAAATAAATGAATTATTTTAAAAGTAATGTTAGAGTAAACATGGAGTCCTCATATGAAGCTATAAATCATCAAGAAGTTTCTTGAAGAATTCATAAACATATTTTAAAAAACAGAGAAGAGATAGTAGAAATGAAATAAATAATAAGGATATATGTCTTAGAAAAGATAGCTAATGATCTCTTATAAATGGTAGAGACAAACTAGTAGAAAATATATAGTTATCTCGATAGAGAGTAAATACTCTCTTGTAAAAAGATATAGAATTCAATAAGAGTGTCAGTAATGAAAAATAGAAGCTACAAAGAAGGCCTAAAGCACCTTATTAAAAAAATAGATATAATAAATAAGAATAATTTAGGTCAAGTATAATTTATCTATTTTATGATATGGGATGATAGTTTGGATGAATTGGTGAAAGATTTACATGATGAAATTGCATAATGAGAATAGGAAATGAGTTTATCTCAAATAGAGTTAGAAAAATGCTACTCATATAGAAGAAATGAGAATAGAATAAAGATGGATAGAGAAAGAAACACAAATATTTCTAAAGATGGAACTATTTAACAAAATGAATAAAGGAGACTACCAACACATTAATGATATAGGTCGCATGGTAGGGGGATGGGTAAAAAATAGGAAGTAAAAGGCTTTAAAAAATAAAATAAAAAGAGTGGACAAATTTTTTACTCTTATATAATATAAAATTTTGGAATTTATGAGAAAAATTAAGGAGTTTATTGTCCAACAAAAGTAATTTGAACCTCCCAACTACAACATGTTTTACATCTACACCATAATATCAATAGGTGAATTTAATATAAATCTCCCTATCTAGCAATTTTAAATATGATATATCATACATAACAATGTTAGGGAACAACTACTAAATTAATGAATCCCTAGAGAAAACAATAGTAAATATTGAAGAGTATCTACTACAAATATCATAGAATGCTCTCTACTAAAGAAAAATAGTTGAAATAGGGGAGAGGGGCCTATAGTTGAGCACCCTAACTTCGTGTTTCTCAAAACCCAACATGAAAATTTCAAATCACTCACAATTATGTACAACTGTTTATTTGGCAACTCATGTGCTTCTATATTTCATTTTAGGGCCACATCATCAAATATGATGCCACATCAACATGATTTTTGTTGAGGTATCCAAAAAGGCCCAAAAAAAAAGTGAGGATCGATAGTGGTGCACTAAGTCATGTTTTATTGGTGTGCTGATGTGGCATCACATGATTTGTCACTTTGCATACTTTATGGGTAAAAAGTGTTTTACAATTGGATATTAAAATGCTCCACTATGAGGCCCACTAAGGACTACTTGAACTATCTCCACTATTGGACCCTACTCCATTATGAGCCCCTCTCCCCTAGGTTATAAAAGCATTATTGTACAATTTTAGATTTGGAAGCTACATACAGATAAATTGAATTAAGAATTCTAAGAAGAACAAGAAAAAAATTTAGTTAGAGGAGGTTAGACTAAAATGTGCCACCACTATCCTAAACCTGAATAAAAATGTGAACAATATAAAATAAATTTATGTTAATATATATATATATATAAACAAATTAGAATTTTAAATAATACAAAATTAATCTCATACAATAAATTACATAAGAATTATATAAAACTACAATAATAGAAATTGAAAATATCCATAATCAATTACACTACTTAAGTATTTGAGAAATAAGCAATTTCTATCAAACGACTAAGGATTATAGTCAGCGTAGAAGTGACACTTATTTTTTTAAATAGATACATGCTAAATAATAGATTCTACGAGGTGTTGCAGCTTTGCCTAGAATATGACGGTCAGTGGTCACCCCTAGTTGTCATATGAAAAATTTATAACGCTTGGTCATTTTAGTGCCTTTCATTTGACATTTTAAGAAAAATATAAACTATCAAAAACTGTTTAATATATGATTTTTTTATATAAAATAGTTAGTAAATCATATATGTTAAATACCAAAAAAAAATCTATCTTTAATAAAGAAATGCAAATCATTTATTTATTATTTACAAATATATTATTGTGTATCATTTAAATTCACAAAGTTATTTTTGAAAAGAATCATAATTCTTAAAACTTCTAAATCAAAAAAATCTTTAAAATTTTTGAAAATTAGTTATGTGGATATCCTTTCTATATATATATATTAAAAAATCAATGTAAAAATTAGAAAACAATGATAATTGATAGTAATAAATGTAAAAATCATAAATTTAGTGTTGGATTAGCAAGAAGTTTCTAAATTCATATTAAAAATATTCAAGATAATTTTTTTTTTAAATTAGAAATTTAAAACAACTACATTCTATCTTTTCTAAAAGATTCTAAATTAATTGTTAGATTACGAATAATTAGCGAGGAGTATCTTTGTGGAATAACTTAGTGTTATCGCTGGTCAATCGCGCCAAAGAAAGATGTGGAAAATGGGCATTGGTGATTGGAATAACGACTAACGAGTGTACGCTGCTCAATACCTTTAATTCCGCACTCATGTCTTCTTGCCGGCCATTACAATAACAAAGTCTATGCTGGTCAAGCACGCGGAATGACGGAAAGAAAACTGTTATCCCTGGCCAATATCATCTCGTGAATTTCTTTTGTATACCTTTAATTCCGCGCTCATGTCAATAACACTAGCTTTTCATTCGACAACAGAAATTCTCTAATTATTAGGAAAGTGAGATCATACATTTTCCACAACTTTCTCTCGCGCTTTTGAAATATTCCTCCCTTTATTATAATTTATGCGCAATGCCCGGCAACAACAGACGAAGATAAGATTAATATAATCCCTCGCTATTTATTCGCAAAAAGAGTTATCCTCGCTAATTATTCGCAATAAAAGACAAGAGCGCAGACTGGAGTTGACGTTAAAAGAGACGACTACGCGTTTTTGAATTCGACTCCTCCTTTAAATACCAAACATATTTCCCTAAACAAACACCATCGGATAACCAGTGTGGATGCACTCCAAGATGATGTCAAACAACTACTGTCTCATGCTCTTTTCATTATTTCTCTTTGCAATACCAATTTCTTATTCTTCTCCTCCTTCTTATCATTCTGATGAAGAAGCTCTTTTGGCTTTCAAACATTCTCTTTCAGGAGGCTTGTCTGATTGGTCTCCCCATCACTCTTTCTGCAATTGGACTGGTGTTGCCTGCTCTTCTCATCATCAACGTGTGGTTTCCTTGAATCTCACAGGTATGTCTTTAGTGGGCCCCATCTCTCCTTTCCTTGGCAATCTCTCTTTTCTTAGAGTACTTGCTCTCAAGAATAATAGCTTCCACGGCCACATTCCTCCTCAATTGGGGAGGCTTTTTCGGCTTAGGATACTTAGATTGTCTATAAATGAATTGGAAGGCCCCATTCCATCCACTCTAGCAAGATGCCATTTATTGCAAGCTCTCATATTGTCTAATAACCATCTGAGTGGCAACATTCCTTCCCAGCTTGGCCTACTTTCCCATTTAGAGACTCTTGGTTTATGTGCAAACCAACTAACAGGTACAATCCCAGCTTCCATAGGCCTACTTTCCCATTTAGAGACTCTTGATTTTGGAAGAAACCAACTAACAGGTACAATCCCAGCTTCCATAGGAAACATGTCATCCTTAACTATATTAGATTTGGATGACAACATACTCTATGGAGGTATTCCTATGGAATTGGGTTTGCTTACTCAACTTAGATTTATTTCTTTTACAAACAACTCCTTGAGTGGTCACATTCCCTCACAAATTGGAAAACTATTAGAGTTGCAAGAACTATATTTGTGGGGAAATCGAATCACAGGAGAAATTCCAACCTCCCTCTTTAATTGCACTCAACTTTGGAGAGTTGAGTTAGAGGCAAACCAACTTAATGGCAAAGTTCCCTTAGAGTTTGGAAAATTGCTTCAACTTCAAGTGCTTTTATTATGGGGAAACAATCTTGTGAGTGGAAGCAATGGCTTGTCTTTTATAACAGCCTTGACTAATTGCTCTTATTTACAAGAACTAGAGTTGTCTGTTAACTATCTCACTGGCCTTTTTCCCTCTTCAATTGGACAACTATCAAGCCAACTCAAAACATTAGGCCTATCCTTCAATAAAATTAAGGGAAACATACCAAGTAACATTAGCAACCTCACAAAGTTGGCACGCTTAGAACTAGATGACAATCATCTCAATGGAACCATTCCATCCACACTTGGTCAACTTCAAAATCTTGAAAGATTATTTTTGGGAAAAAATAATTTATATGGGAGAATTCCATAAAGTTTGGGTCATGCAAAGAGGCTTGGGCTATTATCATTGAGGGAAAACATGATTTTAGGACAAATTCCAGATGCTCTTGGCAATCTTCCACAACTAAGAGATCTTTATCTTAATCACAATAAACTTTTAGGGAAAATGCCTACTAGTTTAGGGAGATGTATCACTTTGGAGGTAGTGGATTTGTCTCAAAACAAACTAGAAGGAAGCATACCTCTTGAATGGGGTGGGCTTAAAAATCTCCAATTTTATTTCAATGTTTCCAACAATTTATTACAAGGTTCCATTTTAGTAATGAGTCAAATGGTAATGGTCCAAGCTATAGATGTGTCTGTCAATAAATTTTTTGGTGAAATTCCACGTGCACTATCAAGTTGCACAAACTTGCAGTATTTGAATCTTTCATGGAATTCATTTGATGGCCCAATACCAGCATCACTCACAAATCTAAAAAATATTCAAGATATTGATCTCTCAAGAAATAATTTGTCAGGTGCAATCCCAATGGCTTTCCAAGAAATGAAAATGCTTCAGCATATAAATCTCTCTTCAAACAAATTAACAGGAGAGGTTCCAAAGGGAGGTGTTTTTGCAACAGCTGATGGGTCAATAGTTTCAGGAAATATTGGCCTCTGTGGCAAGTGGATTAATTTGCAGCCATGCTCTGATTCCAAACACAGACAAATCTTAGTATCTAAAAAGGTGACGTTACCAGTTGTGATTGGCATTGCAATCTTCATTATGTCTTTTGTATTGATTATAATTTTCTATAGAAGGAGTCAGAGTCCCATTGACCTCAACATTGGGCCTCAAAGAATTTCATATGAAGAACTTGCAGATGCAACTGATGGGTTCAGTGGGACCAATTTGCTAGGGGTTGGTAGTTTTGGATCTGTTTATAGAGGGATTCTCAACAATGGCACAAACATTGCTATTAAAGTTCTCAATTTGCATGATGAAAATTCTCTCCAAAGTTTTGACAGAGAATGTGATGTGTTAAAAAGAGTTAGACACCGCAATGTGATCAAAATTATTTCAGTTTGCTCTAACCTTGATTTTAAAGCATTGGTTCTTCCATTCATGTCAAATGGAAGCTTGGAGAGATGGCTCTATCCCGAGGGAGGAGATGAATGCAGATTAAGTTTATGTGACCAATTAAAAATAGCAAAGGATGTAGCACAAGGAATGGAATATCTACATCATCATTGCTTTGTCCAAGTCATTCATTGTGACCTAAAGCCTAATAATGTATTGCTAGGGGATGATATGACTCCATATATAACAGACTTTGGCATTACCAAACTCCTATTTGAGAATGTAATGGATTCACAGACTCCTACAAATGCACTCAAGGGATCCATTGGCTACATTGCACTAGGTATAGATTTTGTATATTAGAATATAAATTTTATTAAATTATTTTTGATATTTTATATCTATGTTTCAAATGTCATGAGATTTACTTGTTATTTTATTGTATTTCAGAGTATGGAATAGGTGGAAAAATTTCAGCAAAAGGTGATGTATATAGTTATGGAATTCTACTTTTAGAGTTGTTGACAAGGAGGAGACCTACAGATGACATGTTTGTAGAAGGTATCAATCTTCCAAAATGGGCAAGTATGGACTTTCCAAATAGACTAATAGAAGTGGTGGACAACAACTTGCTTAGAAATGTTAATGAAATAGACTTATCAATGGTATTGGCATGCCTTACTCAATGTATGCAAGTAGGATTGGTTTGCACAAGGGAGTTACCACAACAACGCCCAAATATGATGGAGATAGTTAAGAGATTAGAACAAATAACAAGTGCATTTCTTGGCACTCCTAGAGATTTTCATCTGCCCATAGATATCTCACCTTTGCTTGAGAGGACAAGTGGTCCAAGGAACACTACTGAAGATTGGTCTACATCTACATCTTAGCTCTTTAGTCATATATTACAATGGTCAATTATTGTTAGCTTGTTTTTAAATATATTTTTTACAAAATTTTAATATTTTAAGTTCTATTATATGAGATTAGTCTCAGTTTAGTTTATTGTGAGATTATACAATTAGGCAATGCTTAATGTTGGAATAAATTGGGAATATTTAAATGTGGTGTGTAATTTAAGCTAGACATGTTTTTTGGTTGACTATACATAGAAGATATAAAGAAAAAATTTAAAAATATTATCTTTTATATATTAACATGCACCATCATTTTTCTCTACAATGACTAAATTTTACATATGTAAAATTTAACTTAATATATAATATTTTGGTCATCTTTTGGTGTGGATTTAATTATTTTAATAGGACCACTATTTTTTTAAAGTGAGAAAATTACTTAAAAAGTCACATCTTTTTTATATAATTATTTTGAAAATATTTGAAAATAACAAATTTATTTAAAAACTTTATTGTTTGGACTCAAAATAAATGAGGATTATTAAGATTTTGGCAATATGACTACAATAACAATTTGTTTTACTAAGTTTAACTAAATATATCCTTTCACCTCATCCTGTTCAATCTTAATTGAATTGACTTATACACTGTTTTGAAGAAGATTCTTAATTAATGTTTTCTATTTCCTGCCTTCACAATACATAGATAATCATTAATTCATTTTCAAAATGCATGGTAAAATTACTAAGTACTTTGAAAAACAATTTGCAAACAATTTTTACATGTTTTCAACAATTTTCTATGACAATTTATACTCACTAGACTAATTTTCAAATACTTTGAACAAGTTATCCAAATGTATAAACCAACATAAATAGTTTACATTTAATCAAACAACAAATCAATGTTTATTTTTCTTTATTGACTTCATAATTAAATATGGTTGGTCAAGACGTACAAGTTAGAGAATGAGTCATACATCTACCCACAATATCTACCTACACAATACTTGCAATTACAAGATCAATTCTAAATGATGAGTCAGGCTTCTCAGGAGAAAAGATGCATAGCCGAGATCTAGATATTAACAAAAAATTATCTGTTCATTGGCTTATGCTATGGAGAAACTAATTAGGACAACCTCCTTTACCTATTCATACTATAATACATTATTTTTCTTCCCTTGCTCCTTCATCAAATGTTCTTAATATTTTATTTTCTTATTGAAAACCACACCTATCTCTTACTTGATTTCTCTATTTTTTCTACCTCCATGATTTACATATATATGCACATATGTATGCATCTATCATTATATATCTATGTCTACATACATGCAAATATATATATATATATATACATTAAAAAACTTTCTTTCCAAAACCGCACCATCAGGGTTTTCGCTATTTCGTCCTCACAACTGCTCAACATTATGCAAACATATTCAACCACACCTATCATCACACCTTCAAATATCATAGACAAACTTTTTGCTCCCTTGCAGGAACTCAAGCTTTTTAGAGCACTTGTTTTTTATGTGTCATAATAAATTTATTATATTTTCTTTATATTTAATTTTGTAATTTAAAAGTAATTATATATGTGCATTTATTATGAAAAGAATATTATATATTTAAGTTGTATTTTTGTACAATAAAATATTTAGTAAAATCTTAAATTTATAATATTTCTTTATATGTGAGTTATTTTTCCTTTTGAAATGTTTCCAATTTTTTAAAAAATATGAATATTTTTTAATGTATAATAGTAAATGTAGAATATTTCCTTTTTATTTGATTTCTATTTTTTTAATTTTAAATATATTAATTTAAAAATTTAGAAAGAACAATTTTTTTTATTCTTTTAAAATTTTATTTTTAAATTTTAAGTATATTAATTTAGAAACTTATATTTATATGCAATAGTAAATTTAAAAATATTCAATCATACTTAAAAAATATATATATTTGTAATAGTTTAACATATTTTTTTAATATCTTATCTGTATAAATACTATTTTTTTTTTATTGGAGAAGATTATGAATATCTTGTTTTAAAAAGATCTCAGAGATTTTTAATTTTAATTATATTAATTTAGAAACTTATTTCTATATGAAATAATAAATTTAGAATATTTCTTTTATAATTCAGTTTTTATATTCTAGAAAAGCTAGCTTATATTAATTAAGAAACTTAATAAAATAATAAAGCATAAATACCACCATCAATAGTTATCTAAATCTTCCTTAAATTAAAAATAAAAATGAAAACTTTCAGGATAAAAAGAACCAATCTAACTCTCATTGCTTGTATAGACAACTAATGCTACTTGAAAGAATGGTAAAAATCATGAACCTTAATGCAAGGACATAAGCAATCTTCTAAGTAACAAAAATATTATCATTTATTAAAAATAATTTTCTAGATTCCTGATTATGAGAAATGGAACATTGCAGTGTATGTAATAGACCTATCATATGCTCGACCTCTACTTAGTGGCCTCAAAATCACAGTCTGATATTTATTTTGCAACTTTCTATGCACAAAAATCTTCACAATCGAAAAACTATTTTCAAAATATATCATTTTAGCCTCTAACTTGTTAGACATAGCCTTCTCAACATCAGAGGTGGTGTGATAAAGAAACATTTATCTAACCAAAATCTTATAATTATTGACTTAGAGTTTTGGAAAATTTTAATTGGTCCAGGGATTCATATGTGAGTCGTATGGTTACAATATACGAAACATATCTGATTTGTTTCATATTTTCCTACGAATTCAATCAAATCCGTTTTTAACACTAATAAAATAAAAAGATTGTTTGACAATGAGTAGAATAATGAATTGTTTGAATGCAAAATAAGTTTATGTAAAATAAAAGAACAAACTTATAAAAGATTGAATGAATTGTTTAAATGTTGATAAAAAAACTCTTAAATTCTAAAAAGAGAAAATGTTAAATAGTTATTACTAAATTGCATGTTCAATATTAATGAGAAATTCTTGTAAAATCGTAGGAATTGCAGAGTGTAAAAAGAGGCACGTTGTCTCTTTAAAGTAAAATATATAAAAATTGCCCAGCGTAAAAACGGATATCTCAACTAATAAAATTTTGTTCATGTGTCCTATTGTCAAGCATTGGATTTAAAAAAGTATACACTTGTCAATAATTAGTGAGGAATTATCTCCATGTCATGTATGAATTGCTTTTGTATACCTTTACTTTTGTGCTTATTGTCAGCCATTCGAATAAAAAGTCTATGCTGGTCAAACATGTGAAAGAAAACTAAGTGTTTGTACTTCATTCAAGGAGGAGATAAGGTAGAATTAAATTCCTAGGGTGTTTCATTTCAAGAATTTTTTTAGATGATCTTGGTAATCTTCAATAATTAAGAGATCTTTCTCTTCATCACAATCAACTTTCAAGGAAAATATCTATCAGTTTATAGAGATCCATTATTTTGGAAAATATGTATTATATAAAAGAAATATTAAGTCATTAATTATTCATAAATTGAGTGGTGTATTTTTTATAATTAAGAGATCTTGTTCTTCATTACAATTAATTTTTAGTAATTTCTCCTATTTTATGGAGATGTATTATTTTGGAGAATATGTATTAAATAAAACAAAGACTCAAACTTAAAAATCTTGAAAGATTATATTAGAGAAAAAATAATTTATATGGAAGAATTTTAGAAAGTTTGAGTCATGCAAAAAGGTTTGGACTATTATCATTGAGTGAATTTGTATACTCACACAATTTCTCTTTTAGTCTTTTTCTTCTTTTGAGTTAATATCTTAATATAAGTACATAATGATAAATAGTATTATATTGTGTAAATTTGGACTCATTCCCCTAGCATATTTATCTAATCACACATACACAAATCCCTAGACATTTAACATCACCCTATCCAGTTACACAATCACTCCTAGACATTCATCTTATCTATACATCTGTCACACTTACCTATGCATGTAGTCCTATGTGACACTTTATCCCCTATATTTATCCACTATCCAACAAGTCCATAAATATAGGGTTGACTTATAACCATGAACTTTTCCTTGTTCAATTCAAAATTTATGATACAAGTTTGGGTAACTCTAGCACCCTCTACCCTTCTACCTTTAGCCAATCAAACATATTGAGTAAAAATTTGATGTTATATGTTAGTATTTACAAGAATCACATGTATTTATTATAATGATTGAGAAATCAAGAGTAAAAATCATTCTAGAGACCAACCAAGAGTGACACATTATGGTTTAGTGCAATAAAATTAGTTAAACATCTATCTTAGACACTTGCCAATTATTTTTTACATTGTTTGAAATTTCAAGGAGGTTGATCAAAATGTAGTTCCCTTGCAACTTAGTTGTACAATAACTCTACTAAGTTATTTTTAAATACCATTAGCTCTAATTATCAAAAAAGGAAAAGTAGAGAATCACATATTAGGTGAAGTTATAGAAAAAAACCCTAAAAATAAAAAGATGAATTCAATGCACGAGAATATATATATATATGATAATAAGTTCATCTTGACTCTACAAATTTATCCTTTAATAAAGAAAACATCTAACATATACTTTTAGATGATGACACAAATGGAGAGGCATTATATCAAAAGATCTAACATTAGTGGTACTCTAGAATCTCATTTACTAGAATTATTCTTTGGTTAATGAGATATATACCTTCTTTTATTGCATTTACTTGTTGGTGTGAATAAATGTCTTGTACCTAGCTAATCCTAGAAAGGGGGACTTATTCACATGTTAAGTTTACTTAGATCCTAGGTTATCTTCTAGAAGTATTAGTTGTCTAGATAAGATCTTATCATATCTTATATATTTGACTTTTATTTAATATTAGTTACCTAAGTCATTTAATAGTTGTCTCATAACATAAGATTAACACATGCCACAATATTGTCTACTCCTATCTCTCACATTGCCTTTATAAGTAAGGCCTCTCATGCACATTTTCATGTTCAATCTTGCAATCTTGCATCCTTTATCATCGCAATCTATTCTTTTCATTCCTCTCCTGTGGAAGATATTTTGGTCTAGCAACTAATATTGAGGAGTTGAGAGTTCACCATTAACTCTTACATTACTTTCCTAAATTAGTTGTTGCAAATGATAAAATTATTAACTCTCTAACTATATAATTAGTTATCTTAGAATGATTTTTTATTAATTATTTTCATTTAATTATTTATCCTAGGGTAACATTAAAAATACTTTTATATATATGTATACATGTATTATAAATGTATATATACACATACACATATGCACACATATACATATTTTTATACATATATACATATATGCATGCATATGCATACATATACATTGGAATAAGCTAGATTGAGTGCTAGCCATCCAAATAAAGGTTAATGTAAAATAGTAGCTTAAGGTATAGAAAATTAATGAACATGTGATTTTCTAACATAATTCCATGACATGATTGTGTTACAGTATATAGTTGTACCTTATAATACATAAAAATATATGTGAGAAATCATACATTACACATTTTATACAATACATATTTATCAAGGAAATCAAAACCACAAAACTTGATTAAAAATTTCTACCATTAAATTTTGGAGGAACCTCAATATTTTATTTTGTATATCTTTGTTTTTGGAATATGCCAGAGTGATATTGCCAAACATTGCACAGTTTTGATTTATATTTGGAAAATTCATTTGATTAAGAAAAATTGAAAGATTTTTAAGAAACCAAATCTTTTGAACAATCATAATTATATAATTGAGTGATCATTTGAATTACTCATTTTTAGTTGGGTATGCTTATTCTATGTTTGAGTTCTCAAATTTTAATAATTTATTGGATATTGTAGAAAAATACAATTAAATTTGGTTTTACAAATACAAAACATGTTATCTTAAGAATGCATAATTTTGTTGTATTCTTATTGAATAATGATTATAGATAATCAAATACACACAATTAATACCTTTTATTGAAAAATTCTTAGGGTTCGTTTAATCTTTAATTAATTATATTTCTTTTGAGATGTAACATCTTAAAAACAATTTAGAATCAATCCTTCTTATATGTATTTTTTGGTTCCATGTAAATGATATTTTTTTATAAGATCTAATGTGAATGACTAAAATAAATTTGAAGAGCAAGAGAGGGTATGTTTTTTTATTTAAAAAAATCCATGCCTACTAAGAAGGATCCCCAATATGATCTAGAGGATATGAATAATGTGCCTAATTAGTTCTTTTATCTTTTCCTATATTATATTCATTATTCACTTTAGAAGTTGGATCTTGAATTCTTAAAAATACAAGGAAATTTAATGTGTCAATAGAAAATTGGTATTTATTTCTTTATTCTTTATATTTATATTTTACATGGAGAGGGTTGCATTTATAATATGCATTTTCTTCCATATAGTCTAATATTATCTTGTTATTTCTATCTTACACAAAGAAGATTACAAGTAGAATATATTTTATCCTTTAAAATTTATATTATTTTGGTCCATATTATATGGGAAGAGTTACATTGAATGTTATCAAGTTAAAAAAAAATCAATGTTAGATGATATTTTAAAATAGAGAAGGTTTAATGACTTTATTCTGCAACATCATGAGAGGACTATATGGTATAACAATTTAGCCTCTAACCTATAGATCTCTCCAAATATATATTTTTTAAAATTATACATTTATTTTGGTTAAGGAGTAAAATACATACAATTTTTGTTTTTATAATAAGTTGTATATACATACACATAATATTATGAGAAATAATTATACTTAGGAAAATTTTACATCTTTGATATGAATCCATTATATATCTCAATATATTATACATGGAAAGTTACATCATTCATTGGGTTTCCATATAATGTTTAAAAAATATATATTTCCAATGAATTGATGGTGGAAAGATCTTAGCAAGCCTCATGTATTTGAAGCTAAAAAATAAATTTTTCAAATATATTTATTAATTTTTATTTAAAAATTCTAAATAGTTATTCAAAAAATATATATATTTTATATCATTTTCTCATTTTATGAAAATAGTGGTTCTATTAAATAAACTAATCTAAGCCACTCCAAAAAAATGCCTAAATATTCTATTTATTAAGTTATATTTTAAATATGTAAAATTATGGTCTTTATATAAAAGAATGATGATACATGTTAAAATATATTATTAAAGCTTATAACAATATTTTTTGTTCACTTTCTTTATATTTCTATGTATACTCAATCATTAAGTATTGATAGCTTAAATTAGTCACCACCTTTAAATCTACGCAATTTGTTCTAACATTGGGCATTAACTACTTAAATAATTTCACAATATACTATATTGGGGTTAAAATCATGTAGAAAAATTTAAAAATAAATTATAATTTTATAAAAATGGTATTAAAAATAAGGCAACAATAATTAATCATTGTATCTAGTTGAGTGAAGGCCTAATGTGCAGATGTAGAACAATATTCAATAGTATTTCCTAGACCACTTGTTTTTTTGGTCATTATATTGCCGCTAAGGGGAAACACCTAGTATTGCTAATGATTTTGACTGGAGCTATGAACCAATGAGGTCAAAATCAGGGGACTTCATCCTTGACATTCTCTCCATGTATCCTTATGCCTCCTTAATTCTTCCTGCCACCTTTGAACTACTCTTTCCTTCCAACTTTAGCTCTTTTGATTCTAATCTTAAAGCCCTTTGGTTTTGTGTTTAGATTGAGCTTATTTCTTCCTTTCTACTTCTATCCACACTTGCTCCAACTATGAAGGAGAGCAACCATAAGATCTTACTTTGGGATGTGATGCCAATGAAGATGCCCATGGGTTTTGGGTAATCTTAATGTTTGAAGATGTGGTTGTAGAAGCAGCAAAGACGTCCCCAATTGAGCGAGACAACTAAGAACAAATTAGCAGATATGGAAAGCTATTAGGTGGAGCATTTTGTGTGCTCAGTTGTGTTACTGTAGGATCTTGAGGCAAGTATGACTCATTTTGAGAGCAAGGTGTAATAACATAGTGTTTTGGTTCTACCCCAATCCACCAGGTGGGCCTTCCTATAGAATCTTGCTTTTGGGTGCATACCTTCTAACATTGGGGTGTAGAGTGGTCAATTGAGAAGTTCTTTCTGTAATAAAAGGCTATTCTTTCATAATCTACAAGATGCATCCAACAATGCTCACCAACCTTCATTGTAATCTTCGCTCGAAGACCGTTGGATAGGTCCATTTCCACATAGATACTTGCACAGGTGGAATGTTGGTATTTTAGTGTTTCTTTTGAACTAAAATGGAACTTTCCTAACCCATTTATGATGGATTGCAAGCAATCTAATTCCCAAAATTGAAATGGAAGATAAGGTTGTCACACCCAGAAAAAAGGAAGTGGAAAACTTTTCAGTTCACGAGTCAAATAATGGGTACTAAGGTTTCATGCACAAAAAATAACCTTGAAACACCCACAAACCATTTTTTATTAAATAAATGAAACTTTATTTAATTAAATCTAAAATTCATATTCCTCCTTTTTTATTTAAATAAATCCAAATATCTAAGTCAAATGGGTAAAATCAACTAATCCCTCACTAAGTTAATCTAATCCTGATTAATCTAATCTAATCACCCATCACATCCTCTAGCTTTTCCCACTTGCATAAATAAAGCATTTTAATTCATTTATTAAAATCCTCATTTTCCCTCAACAAGGCATCTTTGGAGAATATTCCTCAAGTTTGAATTTGAAACCAAGTTGACTTGTCCCTTCCAACATGGAAATAACTCCCCTCTTACATGTCCCCCACTTGGCATTTAAGTCTCTTTTTCTCCCTCCAACAAGCCAAATTTTAATTTGAAAAGGCCAACTAATCACATTTATTTGCACATTGACCAAAACTTTCACATTCCTCAACCATTCACATGTTGACAAATGGCACTTTCCCATTGGTTGAATCTTTGTCCCACATTGCTCTCTTTTGGGAACTCTTTCAACTTGAAAAAATCCATCTATCTCATCTTGCTTGCACCCGCAATAACATCACTCATAATAAATGATCGTCATCCTCAACCTTTGGTAAAATAATCAGAAACAAGTCTAGTAGGTTAAAAGTGAAAACTCAAAACGTTAAGTCTCAGGTCTAATTCAGTATGTAAACCAGTTGGTCAACTCTTTGTATCGATAGCCTATCATCCAATCAGTCCCATTTCAATCATCTCATAACATCATGTCCTAGGATGTATCCTTCCTACAATGGGCATTATTTATTGGACAAAACACTCTAGATAAACGAAATGACGTGTTGACATCCACTAACATGTCCTAGGATGTATCCTTCCTACAATGGGCATTATCTTTTGGCAATAGTTTTGGTTCTTATCCTTAAAAAAAAAAATCCTTTTGGTTAGCAGTATTGAAGAACATAAGCTTGTTTGTTTACTTTATCTTTTCTTTTGATTTATCTTATTGTGCTCATTCCAATGACCTCTCTATGATGTCTACTCAAAATGATTTAGAGAGATAGGAATGGGGCAACGATCATTATCTTTTGTATGTTGTTCTTGTTGGACATTCTTGTAATATAACTTGGTGAATACTTACTTTATTAGGTGTGTATGGAAGGTGTTTTAGATATTTTGTTGACCACATAGGAAGGCTTGCCTTTCTATGTTTTGGTCTAAGATGTTTGAAATTCCTAAAGTGCATCCTAGTAAGGTTTTCATATGTTAGGTGTGAACAAGGATACTCCTATCTTATTGTCGAGTCAAAGTCCATCGCACTAAGTGCAACACCATCTTGGTCTTTTATACCTTGATGCATCGTGCTTATGCGTGTTATCCAACATAAGGTAAGTTTCCCTTTTAAAATCCCAATTCTTGATAAGAAAATCATCAATTTCTCATCATCAGCTAATCATCATCACCAGTGCATTTGTCCTGCATCCACAAATCATCAGCATTCTGCACATCATCCCATATGCATGTTCATCATCATAATATAGATCTATTAGTCTAAGCATCTCATAAAATCATAAATTTGCATAAAACATTCATTGCATAATCATATAGGCATCATCACATCATCCATCTCACATACACCATATCATCATTTAAGTCGTTTAGGATAATATAGACTGGTTATTCTCAGCATCTTAAAACCATCTCATTTGCATCATCATCATAACCATCCATACGTCCATCTTGAGCCTCTTTATCGTGAGATCAACCCTCAAATCAAATATTTTTGCTCAATCTCTTGAGGGGGTAATGTACTAGTGTACTTTCTGCTAGGGCATCCCAAAAAAAAATCATTTTTTTTAATTTTGATCATGGCGTTTATTCATTGAATGAATGCAGCAAGTACATTGCTTCAAAGAGGGGAAAAATGTAGACATATGAAATTAGCATCATTGACATTCATTCACTCATTAAATAAATCAAGTTCAGTAAATCCATTCATCAAATAAATCAAGTCTATTTAATTCAATCTCTAAGGATTATCCATTTAAATTGAATAAATTAACTTTATTTAATTTAAGCCTATCATTACCTCATTTGATTAAATAAATCATTTTTTAATCAAATCCTAACATTTCATCTTTTATAAATCATCTCCTAAGTTCATCTCCTTTAAATAAATTAACCTTTATCTCACATCATCCTTTTAATTAAATAAACCAAACTTTATTTAATTAAATATCAAATTCATATTCCTCCTTTTTTATTTAAATAAATCCAAATATCTAAGTCAAATGGGTCAAATCACCTAATTGCTCGCTAAGTTAATCTAATCCTAATTAATCTAATCTAATCACCCATCACATCATCTAACTTTTCCCACTTGCACAAATAAAGCATTTTAATTCATTTATTAGAATCCCCATTTTCCCTCAACAAGGCATCTTTGGAGAATATTCTTCAAGTTTGAATTTGAAAAAAAGTTGACTTGTCCCTTTCAACATGGCAATAATGCCCCTCTTACATGTCCCCCACTTGGCATTTAAGTCTCTTTTTCTCCCTCCAACAAACCAAATTTGAATTTGAAAAGGCCAACTAATCTCATTTATTGGCACATTGACAGAAAATTGCACATTCCTCAACCATTCACATGTTGAAAAATGGCACTTGCCCATTGGTTGAATATTTGTCCCACATTGCTTTCTTTTGAGTACTCTTTCAACTTGAGATTCTATAAATAGAAGGCCCATTCTTCATCTTAGCATCAACAATCTTATGCAAAGTTACTCTCTTCAATTGAGAACTAATTTTTCCCACTTCATAGCATCTTCAACAATCTTCATCATTTGAGTTTGTCAAGGATTGGGAAAGGGTCATTTCTCACAAGTGACACCAATCCACTATGGAATAGGTGTGCATCATGTCTCTTTCATGCTTCTAAGTAGTTTTATTTTGTTATCTTGTTTGAGAGGCCTCATGCATTATTTCATAGGAGTATTTAGTGAGTTTGCATGAACTAACCCATGAAATAGAATTTAGGTTGTGTGCAGATTTGCAGGGTGCTCACAATAATATAATACAATAACTAGTAGGGAACAGGAGTGTGTGAGAAGGAAAATTTTGGTTTTGAATCTTTGAACAATGTAGCAGGCGAGGGTTCAGGGGAATCTCAGGCAGGTGTGGAGATTTCATCGAGTCCTAAGAAAGGTAAGTCAGGCTCTACTGAAAAGGATGTTCATGAAAAGGTCCAGGTGGACCCAGGTGGAAAGGATGAGATTCCTACCCCGAATGGGAAGTGTGATGTTAAAACCAAGGCAGTCGTGGACCTGTTAGAAAAAGGGGGTGACAAGGGTAAATTGTGGTCATCGTTGTTTGGTGTTAAGCCAAATGACAAATCATCTTTCCCCCCTGTGCGCATTCTTTCTGACTCGGAGTCAGGTAAGTTTTCTATTTTTGTGCCAGACGAAGTCATAGACCATAATATTGCAAAGATGGAGAATGTTCTGGTCAGAAAGTTTTTGGGGCCTAGACCTAATATTGAAGTTGTAAGGGAGTTTGTTAAGAACAAATGGAAAACCAATGGTTTGGTCTCAGTGGCGGTGCTTCCTAAGGGGTTTTTTTCCTTTTAGTTCACTTGCAAAGAGGACTCCAGGGTTGTTAAGAGTGGTGGCCCTTGGGTTATCAGAAAGTCTTCTCTGGCCCTGAAGAAGTGGTCCTCTAGGGTCAATCTGTCTGACTCTATTTTTGAAATGGTGTCGGTCTGGGCTAGATTGCCTAGTCTACCTTTGGAATATTGGAATATAGATATATTTAATGGGATTGCTAATTCCTTTGGAGAACTCTTGTCCATTGATACAATGACTGCAGCCAGGAAGAGATTGGTCTTTGCTAGAATCTATGTAGGGGTTTCTCAAAATGTTGATCTCCCTTCTTCGATTGACATCCAATCCAAGTTGGGTGTTTGGAAGCAAGCTATTGAATTCGAAACCACACCCTTTGTATGCTTTAAATGCCAAAAGTCTGGGTATTGGGCAAAAAAGTGCCCGCTAAACAGTAAAAGTGAAAAGGAGAAAGTTGCTAACCCTAAGACTGTATGGAGGAAAAAACCTGAGGAGGAGAGGAAAATTTCTACCTTTGATGCGAAGGAGAATCTAGAAAGACACATTTCTGCTCCTGATCTGAAGGAGAACCATAGTAGTTTTCCTAAGGAGGCTTGCCCTAGTATAGAATGCACTAGCTCTTTAGATCCTAAGGATCCTAAATCCCTGATCTCACCACATGTGGTTAGAGAGGAAAAAATTTACTCTATGGAGGGAGCCCGAGAGATTCAAAAGAAGGTTGAAACAAGCTATGAAGAAACGGGTTTTGTCACGCCTTCACCTTTGGTGTTGGCTGGCAGAGTGAATGTGCCTGGTCTTGAGGAAATACCCATTAAGGGATTATCCTTGGAGATAGGAATATCTTTCCCTTCCCAAATTCCTATTGGTAGCCCTTCTTGTAAAGAGGAACAAGATCCAGAGAACGTCACTCTGGAAGTTGTGAGGGATACTTTTGATTCTCAAAGTAGGAAAATGAAAACACCTTATGTTAATATTCTAGAAGCCAAGAATGGCTTAATGGATACCCTTCCCTGGGATCAAAGGTTTTTGTCTGAGAAGGATTGGGAATCAGGAAGAGAGCTGGAAAGCCAAGATGAGATTGAATGGGAAGAGGTTATCTCACATTCAAGGTCAAAGAAGGAAAGAAAAAAGAGGGTGGACACTTCAAGTGGGATGATCACAAGAACCAGGGCCAAGGTGGACTGTGGGAATAATAAGCTAAGCCAGGGCAGGAGATCAGGAAAATGGCAAAGGGAACATAGTAGCCTCCAGGATATTGCGGATGGGATCCAAATGACCATCTTGGAGATACTTCAATCCCCAGGTAAGAAATGAAAATCATGTCCTGGAATATAAGAGGGCTAAATAGCCGTCATAAAAAGGATGTTTTGCAAAATTTTGTTAGGGACCACAAACTTGACATTCTTCTTGTTCAAGAAACAAAAATGCCTAAAGATAAAGTAGAATGCTTTATAATTTTTCTGAATTGTGGGGCTCATGGGAATAGTTCCGTTGGTGCTTCGGGGGGAATTGTAACTTTTTGGAACAAGTTGTTTATTAAAGGTGAACCCTTGATGGAGAATGGTAATCTTGTGGCCACTAGATTTACCCACATAAGAGAATTTTTGCTGGATTCAATCTAATATATTTGCCCCGAATTGTAAGAATGCTAGAAATTCCTTTTGGAGTGAGTTGTCTACTTTTTGAAAGTGTTTTGCTAATGAGCACTGGGTGGTTATAGGAGACTTCAATACTCCCCTCTTGAATGATGAAAAATTTGGGGGTTCTCAAATTAACTGGGATAGCATATCAGGCCTTTCTGACTTCATTAACAGTAATGCTTTGATAGACCTAGACTTGCAAGGTGCCTCATATACTTGGACTAATAGGACGATTGGGCATTATTTGATTCAAGTTAGACTTGATAGGGCCCTTGTTTTTGGTCAATGGTTCATAGACTATTTTTGTGCTTTGAGAGCTCTTTCAAGGGTGGGATCTGATCATTTTCCCATTTGTCTAACAGCGGACCCTACTAAGGTGAAAAAGAACTCCCCTTTCAGATTCAAAAAATTCTGGTTATCTCATCCTTGAATCTTTGAGGAAATCAGGAGATGGTGGAATATTGATATTTCTGGTACAACTATGTTTAGGATTGCTAAAAAATGAAAGGAAGTGAAATTTAATTTGAGGAGATGGAAAAAGGATGCCTTTGGGAATATCTTTGGAACTAAGACGGATATTTAGGGTAAACTTCAGGAGATCCAGGCTAAAATCCAGAAATGGGGGTATATTGATAATTTCAGAGAAAAGGAAAATGAACTCCTCACTCAGTTGCATGACATCATTGCTAAAGAGGAAGTTTTTTGGTGGCAAAGATCTAGGGTTTCGTGGCTGACTGAGGGTGATAGGAACGCTAGATTTTTTCACCTGTCTACTTCAAAACACAGGGCTGCTAATAGAATTGCTTACATTGAAGTAAATGGGACTAGGTTTGAGGAGGAAGATGATATCAAGAAACATGCCGTTCTTTTTTTCAATAACCTTCTTTCATGTAATGGAGAGATTGTGCTTGATGCTCAAGACTCCTTGCTTGAGGCTATACCCCAGGTGATAGGTCATAATGAAAATTCTATGAACACTGCTATTCCTACTAAGGATGAAATAAGGAAAACCATTTTTTCTTTTGATGGAAATAAAGCTCCTGGACCTGATGGGTTTCCCTTATTCTTCTTCCAAGTGTTTTGGGAAATTGTTGAGTTGGATGTTGAGAAAGCTGTCAACGAATTCTTTAGATCAAGATGTCTTTTGAAAGAACTAAATGCTACTTTTGTGGTCCTTATTCCAAAAAAACCTAGGGCTTCAGACTTTGAAGCTTTTCGGCCAATCAGCCTATGTAATTCTATCTATAAAATCATTTCAAAGGTTTTAACTACAAGAATGTTTTCTTTGCTTCCTCAGATGATTTCTTCGCAACAGAATGGTTTTGTGCTAGGCAGGTACATTCTGGACTCAGTTATCACTATTCATGAGAATTTACATTCCCTAATGGTTTCGAAGACTAAAGGGTTCATTCTTAAACTGGACATTTCTAAAGCCTATAATCGGGTAGATTGGAATTTTTTATTTAAAATCCTGGTCAAGTTTCGTTTTAATAATAGGGTCATCCAACTGATGAATCAACTTGTTTCAATGGTTACTACTTGTGTCATTGTGAATGGGTCACCTTCAAGGTTTTTTTAGACTTCCAGAGGTCTCAGACAGGGAGATCCTATCTCTCCTATTCTGTTTACAATTTTGGTTGAGTGTTTAGGAAGGAATATTAAAAAGCTTATTGATCAGAGATCCCTTGTTGGTCTAAGACCTTTCTCTTCTCTGCTAACATGTTCCCACCAACAATTTTTTGATGATACCATTCTTATGGGAAGATCTATTGTGACTGAAGCTAAGACTTTCAAAAGAATCTATAATCTTTATGAATCTGCTTCTGGGCAAGTTGTTAACAGGGCAAAGAGTTCAATTTTCTTCCTCAACACCCCTGAGCATAGAAAAATTAAACTTGCTTGAATTCTTGGCTGCCAGATTAAGCCTTTACCGTCAACCTATCTTGGTTTGCCTCTTTGCTTTAAACCCTCAGAATCATTTTGGATCTCTTTGGTGAAAAATTCAATAAGAAGTTGTCGGGATGGAAAGAAGCACTTATCAGTCAAGCTGGAAAAATCCAGCTTCTCAAAGCTTCTTTCCAAAATTTACCTATGTATGCTCTTGGCTTATTTAAAATTCTTGCTAAATATGCTGAGGCTATTGAAAAAATTCAGAAAAGGTTTCTCTGGTCTGGTGTGGAAGATAAGAAGAGACTACCACTTGTTGGATGGGACCTGGTGTGTAGACCTAAATCGAGAGGTGGCCTGGGCTTAAGAAAAATTAAAGTGTTGAATTTGTCCCTTCTAACTAAACAGCTCTGGAGAACTCTTACCTTGAGAGGGGAATGGCAAGAGACCTTAAAAGTTGAATACTTTAGCAACTGTGGGTCTCTTAATGATGTTATTAATTCCTCTTCTTTACCTCGTAGGTCTGTCTGCTGGAATGATATGAGTAGAGGAAGAAAGTTACTGGAGATGGGCACTGGATGGCTTGTTGGAAAAGGAAATAATGTTAGATTTTGGGAAAATAGATGGCTTTTCAAGGATCCTCTAATCAGAATTGAGAAATTCAGTAAATGGATAAATGATTGTAAAAGGGAATTCGGGGTCCTGGTCAAAGATTACTGGAGGAATGGGGAATGGGTTGATTTGAAGACCGTCAGTTTGGATCTTTGCCTAGTGTAGTCTACCTTCAGGGCCCTTAGATTGGCTCAAAACCAAGTGGATGATCTTGTTGTTTGGACAGACAATCCGTCTGGCATTTTTTCAGTTTTGTCTGCTACTTCTATGTTGGTTAGTCCGTAGGAGCCTCCGCCCTTCTAGGCTAAAGCTTGGATTAATCTCTTGATTCCTAAAATCAATATTTTCTTTTGGATCATGCTTCAAAATAAGATTCTCACTTTGGACAATCTCGACAAGAGAGGAATCCAATTACCTAACAGATGCTACATGTGTAGGAATGATGTTGAGACTGTTAATCATCTTTTTCTTCATTGTCCTTTTGTATCGCATATCTGGGGCAACATTTTTGTGCATCTTGACGTGGTTTGGGTTTCCCCTGCTTCAGTTGAAGTTTTTTCTTACAGTGGAAAGCTCCTTTAAAAAACCATTTTGTGTGTAGGCTCTGGTCTTTTGTTCTACCTTTTGTCTCATGGAGTATTTGGAAGGAAAGGAACAATAGATTGTTCAGGGAAAAAGAGAAGTCAGAGGGGGACTTGTATGAAAAAATTGTTAGGGCTATAAAGGAAAATTTATCTTTAATCCCTAGAAAAATGGTTAATAAAGCTACTTGGTCTCCCTTTGATATTGCTATTGCTGAAAAGTGCAATTCAAAATTAGTGGCTTTAAATGTCCCCACGCCGGCCTTTAGTGGGAGGGAGAATGCTAGTTGGACTTTGCCGCCTTTGGGTTGGGTGAAAGCCAATTTTGATGGTGCTGCTAAAGGCAACCCTGGGAAAGCTGGCAGTGGGTGTGTTTTAAGGGACAATATGGGGGATTTTATAGTGGCTTTTGCTATGGACATTGGCACCCAAACTAATCATGTTGCGGAAGCCATTGGGGCTTATCACGTGGTTAACCTGGCTTTCAACATGAATATGAAATGTCTTTGGTTGGAGGGTGATTCTAAGAATATAATAGACTGTATTCTTGGGTTTCCCCCCCTTGGTGGACCATCAAAAAGTGGATCGAAGATATAATTGCCTTATTAAGCAAATTCGATAAAGTGAAAGTTTCCCATGCCTATAGAGAAGCCAATAAGGTGGCAGATTACTTTGCCAATGAAGGGGTCAAGAAGGGCGGGGAAAACATGTGGAGGAAGAATGATTTCCTTCATTCTAAGGTGAAAGCTTTAATTTATTATAATTCAATGCATGGAAGAGAAGTTTGTCTTCGTCATGATGAAGCAGATAGAGATTAAGTATGTCTATCTCATTAGATTTGATGGGACCGACATCATTTTCCTTTTCAAGAAGAGTCTTCAGCACGCTTTCTGGGTGTTTGGGAAAATATGCTTAAACGAGACCCAGAGCAACTGTAGGGTTTGTTATAGCAGAGCTTTGAAGATGGGAGGAGAGAGAAAATGTGTTGAGCCGAGCTGTTTTCAAGAGCATAGAAAGAATGTTAAAGCTTGGGAAAAAATTGAGAAGGGAGGATTAGTTCCGTTTTTTGAAAAGCTCCATGGTACTGATGAGAAGATGCTAGACTATTTCGCCAAAAACTGGAAAAATGGTGAGATTTTGTTGTTTGGCAGGAGTGTTAAGTTGAATGAGCATCTCATTGGTGAGATTACTGGTCTTTTGACTAAGGGTGTGAAATTTTATCGGGACCACCAGTTCTCTGATGAAGTGGTTATCAGATTCCCAAAAAAAGATAAGGAGAAGGCTAAGCTGGTTAAGGTTGCCAATAGCTACTTTGATGTGGAGTCCATTAAATCGATCTAGAGGAAAGTTTTGAGAGTCATTATGGAGTACATCATGGTTGATGGGCACTTCACCAGGGCGTATGGTTATCACTTTTCCATTTTGAACCACTTTCGTCACAAGGTTCGTATCTCTTTGCCTTTTTATTTGTTCTCTTCTCTGAAGAATTGCCTTGATGAAGTTGAAAGAAACCCTACGCAGATTTCTTTTATTCACCCTGGTCTTGTCAAGCTCATCTTTGAGCATTTCCAAAATTTACCCGCTCTGCCTAAAAATGTTGCTATTGGGGATTTGGACAATGAGGATACAGAAAGTAGCAGGGAGAATGATCCTCTGGCCCCTCTTGCTTTTGTTGTTGTTGATTCTAAAACCATTGCTCCCCAGTCCCTTTCTTGTTGGAATATCCTTGTGGATTCTACTCCGTCGTCTTGTCTTAATCCCCAGCCTCCGCCTGGTTGCCCTATCCTGGGTTCCGCTCCACCATCTTGTCTTAATCCCCAACCTTCACCTGGTTGCCCTACCCTGGGGTTGGTCTTTGGGTTTAAAGGAACCTCGGTTATGAAATTGGTTTCATACTCTGGGAATTCTCTGGAAATTCATTCTGAAAAACCTATGGATAGTAAAGAATCAGCCCCTAGTGCCCCTACGTCTGGACATTATAAGTGTGGCAGAAAAAAGTATTGATGGCCTTTTCACTGTTCTTAAGTGGGCCCAGAAGGAAGTTTGTGATTTGAATGGCCGTAATAGAGATCTCAGCAACAGAGTCATGGAGTTGGAGCAGAAGGTCAGCTGGGGCCGTAATGAGATTGATGGGCAGGACACCCTCTTAATGGAGAAAAAACAACAGTTGCAGGAGGAAAGATTGACTAGGCTGGAGAGCAATATGTCCAAGATATTACAAAATATCAGGGCCAGTATGGCGCATAATCATAAAATTGCTAGGCACAATGCCATTTTCATTAATGCTATGGTGGAAAAGTTGGAAAAAAATCAAAAGGGCTCGCTGGTCGTGGACTTGGATGCAGACAGAGGTTGTAGCAGTGTTGTTGTTGAAGGGATTTTGACTCCCACTAGGGCTAACATGAAGAGGAAGGCCCTTGCTTCTCCACATATGGTTCAAATCCTCAAGCAGGGATTACAGGATATGAGTGAAGTTGAAAAGGAAGCCGAGGAGCTAATGAACATCTTGGATTAGTGTTGTTGTGGCTATTTCTGGCTTTTGGCGGTCCTTTTTTTGCTGTCGTTTCCTTTTTGGGACAACTGTCTATTTGTTTGGACTTTTTTTGCTTTATGTTTGTTTGTTTAAACTTTGTGGTTTCAGGTCCCTGTAAAACCTGTTTTTTCCTTTTCAAAAAAAAAAAACTATAAAATTATTTGAAGCATAGATACAAAATATAAAAATAATTTAATTAAAATTTATATTAATTATAATATGAAAAATCTATACTTGGTGAAAGATAGCAATGGATCCCTTGAGTGTATTTGTAGGACTCCATGAGTCCATTGAATTCCCTAATAGACATTTGGTAATGCCAAAGTATGTTATATATGTAATAAAATCATTCTCTAATAGCATATTATTAGGTTACAGGTCATGATGAATGAATTGCACATTTAATAAATGATGATGGAGATAATCATTCCTTGTGCTATCTCCTTTTCTATTCTTAATCGTTCCATCCAAATTAATCTACATTCATCTCCTCCATTAGGATACATTCATCTCTCCAAGCTTCTATTTGACATGAATGAAATAATCAATGCTTTAAAATCAAGGTTAGAACAAGCTAAAATAATTTTGATCACATTGTAGTTCTTGACTCTTTTTAACACATTACATTCTTTGTCAAAATGTTGGATAGCATTTTCATCTTGGAAATTGAGAACTTTACTAGTAATATTTATATTATTTTTGAGAATCCTTCTATAAACAGATCTAAATCTACCAACCTTTAGTTGATTGGTCTTTATAAATCGATTAGTTGCATCTACAAGTTCTTCATATGAAATTATCTTAGGCCCAATGTTGAGTTCAATAGTATTCTAACTATTATTCCTCCTTCAATAGAAAATTAAAAATATTACATTGAAAGACAATGAATATTGTAATACTGATTACAATTTCTACAATCACTTTTTTAGAGACTAATAATTATTCGTGCTTGGAATTAACTATGCATGGCTAAAAATTAATCCACTTTCCCCAAGGGCCAATATTTCTTGACATACTAACTCATCAATAGTTGCTCCTCCCTTTGGAACCTCTCCTATTAAGTTGTTTGAAGAGAGATTAGTATGCTAAATAATTTCCATTTCTTGGAAAGCGATTAGGATTGCAGTTGATAAATTATTTTATTGAGATATCAATGGGGTGATCCCACAATACTAGTTTACAATTTTTGGCCAAACTAGACACTGAATTGATTTTTTCTAACTAAATATTCACTTTCGGGCACCTATAGTGGATAAACCATGAGGAATTTGAAGATGATGAAAAGTAGTGATTTGTGACATTTTGTCTATAGATTCTAAATATATTTTTTTCAAAATTTTTGGAATCAGATTGCACTTCTTTTTCCATCTCCTTCAAAAACTAGTTTTTTCAATAAACACCATTTTTTAGAAGTGACACTCACCGTATACAACATAAATTTTTTCTATGAGGATAAATTCTTTTTTTTTTTTAATTTAGATAATTTGTAACTATGATATCTAGTGCTTCCAATTGGTTTCATAGTGTTTCATTGAATATTTTTTCCTTAATCAAGTTTCGAAGTCAAACCAATTAAAATTCAGACATAGGCAGGCCATATATAATATAACTTTTTTTGTTAGATCAAGGACTTCAATTTATCTAATGCACTGATATTTTCCTTTTTTTTTAATAATTTTCTCTTTTTCCACATGTGGAGAACATAGAGCTTGATTTTCGGTGAAAACCCTATGTTTAATCAAACTAAAAAAACAAATACATAATAAAACCAAAACATATTAAAATTATATTCATTGGATAGCTTGTTTTGAGGACTACCATCATCTAGTTGTGTATATGAAGTCTCCTCCATTTTCATCCTCAACTCGAGCTTCGAAGGGAAAAATTCTAGAGCTTTTTGGTGCCAGAGGGGGAGAAGGGGTCAAAAGGGGGGTTCGAGCAAACCCCCCTTAGAGGTTCACTCAAACTAGGGTTCTTTTGAACCAAGGTTCAAACAAACCCCCTTTCCACAACCCTTTCCTTTATTTTTTCCTGAGAAATGTGGAACCCAACATTTAATGGGTTCTCTTGAAGGGGGGTTCTAGAAAACTCCCTTTGGGTTCACTCAAACCAGATGTTCGTTTGAACCCCCAAAAACCATTTTTTTTGCATGGAGGCATTTTTTGCAACTTTTCCTTCCTCATGCTGGAATTGTAAACTAGTTTTGTGGATTTACCCAATGTCTTAAATTATAATTTTTATATTTGTGAGTGATGCTAGTATTGGGCGATCAAATTAAATTCATGAAAGATTCTAATATTCCAAGTTTTTGCTACTTGATTTAATGTAGCTATAATTTCAACGAAGTTGTTGAGAGGCACATCAAAAGCTTGGACCATTAAAACTTATTACTAAAATAGAACCTTGTAGTAAGTTGCTAGAAACATTGTGTAAGTGTGGAATAAGTAATGAGTAAAATAATAAACAACACTTCTTAATAAGACATTATATCAAGAGAATCAACAATAATTAATCTAATTAACACAAGAAAACTCTTGAAAGCATCATATTGTTCTCTATCTCCAAAGATTTATTAAGTCACTGGGCTCTCAGATTTGGTAAGCATTGTGACTGTTAAAATGTCAATCTAGAGAGTGAGATGCTGCTAAATGCAATAATCTAATCTTATATGATGACTATTAAATGGTAATGATGAAACTACTGTAATCTAAATTGACATGAAACTTGATGAAAGAAGCTACAGTAAACCTATGATGTAGTCATGATATTGATTCTATAATGCTATGATTGCTATTGCTAAATGATAATCTATTGCTACGATGCTTGATTTCTCAATTGGTATTTCTGCAGAGTAAGTTTGCACAAAGTTGGGATCCTTTTCTTGTAGAAAGAGGTTATATTTATAGATTTCCTAGAAGCACATTTGTGAAGGGGCAGCAAAGCAAAGGTTTGGATTTGATCTGAAGAATTCAATGGTGAAGGATGAAGAAGTCTAAACTGATTATGGAGATTGTTCCTCCCCACAAAAACATTTGGCCAAATGATAGGAAGAATTAATGGAAGAAGATGAAGAAGTTCACCTACAAATTTGTCTCAAATTGGTCTCCAAATTTGCCCGTGAAGGTTGAGATGAATTAAATTAGACATATAATATCTAATTTGGTAGGTGAGATTTGAATATTTGGATTTGTTTCAAATTTAGGAAGAAATAACAATTATAAATAAACAAATGTTTTTGATATTGTTTATTTAATAAAAGAGGGATAATGATAATTAAATAAAAACTATTGAAGTTTGATTATTTAATTAAGAGAGAATAATCAAAAGAATATAAATGTGAACTATATAAATAAATATTTCTATTTATTTAATAGTAGAAGACTTAAAGGTTAATTAATCAAATAAATTGTATTTAATTAATTAGATTATCCAGACCATTTTTAGGTGTATACACATTGAAATAAGATTGGATATTTGTAAGACCTACCTATTCAGGAGGTATTCTTCCTTGTACTTTGTTGTGAGCTAAGTCCACCTTCTCCAAAGTGATACATTTCCCTAAATTGACAAAATATCTCTCTCAAAGTGGATTGTGACATGAAGAACAAGATCTCTTAGTTATGGAATATTTCTGAGTATCAAGATTTTGTTTGGAAACAATGATTTCACTCAATTATTATAGCCTAAATTTTTTCATGACCCAATCTTTCTAAATTCCTCCGTACAAGTTGTTTTTGTCTAGATAAAATATTTTAAGATTTTGAAGTCGACCAAATGTGGATGGAATGGTCCCACTAAAATGATTTATGGGTAGGTTTAAGAGTGCTAATTTTGTGAGGCTTCTATTGCTACTTAGTGTGTTTCCCTATATTTTATTAGATCATAGTGACAACAAAAATAGTTAGCTCGATACCTAGCTAATTGAAGAGGGTAAGTAGCTAGTGAGATAGTTATAAGTCAACTCCAGAACTAGAAAATAGGAGCAATTGGTCAAAGCTATTATAAAGACACAAGTCTTCCAATTTATTTATAGATAATCTAAGTATCCTAGGGTAAAAAATTCTCCCTAATTAACAAGGAATGTATCCCTAGAATCTATTATTATTCAGATCACATACTTTAAGAAAAGAAATATTTGAAAAGAAATTAGAGATGTGTCCCACCAAAGACATACCTATGAGATTCAAGCAAACCACACATTGATGATGAAAAGAGAAAGCTATGCCCGTCCAATTGCAAAAAAGAGTGATGGATAGACCAATTAAATAAGGAATTGTTGTAGCCTCTAAAAATAAAATGCTTTAAAAAAAAAGAGAGATTCTTCATTAGAATGAAAAGGATGAGAATAAGAAATGTAAGTAGAAATTGGTGGCGTAGAGAGAAATAATGAAAATTGAAGGAGACAATAGTTATTTGACAACATCTTAGAGTGCATCTAGATTGGCCCATATTTGATGGTTATTTGAGGGTGTCTTTTTAGGTGAATACATTACTTAGTTAAAGGAGGAGATACGGTAGAGACAAATTAAAAAATGCATAGTTGCCTCTTTTAATGTTGACTCCATTCCATGCTTGTTTCTTTTTACAGATAATTATCGAGGGACTATTTATTTTGTATGTGATGTTACATTTAATCTTCATCTTAAACTCTATTCCAAGCTTGTATCTTCATTCTATCCATTGGAATAGCTCAGTGATCTTTCTTTAGCTTGCTATTTCTATTTTACATGGAGAGGTTGCATATATAATAAGCATTTTCTCTCACATTTTCATTATTATCTTGTTATTTAAATTTTACACAAAGAGGGTTGCAATATAATGTATTTTTTTCTTTATATTTTATATTATTTGGGTGTATGAAAAATGAGAAGAGTTACATGAGTGTTTTCAAGTTCAAAACAAAATTCAATTTAAGATGACACTTTAAAGTAGAGAAGATTCAATGACTTAATATTTTGACAGCATGAGAGGACTATGTGGTATAAATATATCTTGTAGGTTGTAGTAAATATCTAATAATATCATTTTATATCACTTATATAATTTTGTTTTGACAGAAAAAGAGTAAAGTACATTCAAAATTTGTTTTTAAGATTACTTGTATATAGGCACACACATACTAGATTCTAAGAAACAATTATAATTGAGAAATTTTCACATCTTTGATATGAATCCATTGCATAGCTTAATAAATTTTACATGAAAAGATACATCTTCCATTGGGGTATGTGTAGGATCATGATGGGCCAAAAAGTGGCAATATTATGGGTATTTGTAGGGTATGTGGCTGATGACTTATTTTTTACCCAAAATTGATGAAACAAAAAGGGTTTTTAGAGGAGATTCTGAGCTTTCCACCAATATAAATTATGCTTTAATTTGAATTTAATAAATAATTATTATTAATTTTCTATTAGAATTACAACTAAAGTCCCGATCGATAGGCTAATTGAAAAACATCTATAACTTTCAAACAATATCACATTTTTTGAATCCAAAAAAGTGTCACATTCTATGCTTCACATACTATAGGATTAAAAAAAGAAAAATTAAATTTCATGAAGTTTTGACCAAGTTAAGGTGGTAAGACATACGAGTTTTTATATTTTTTAAAAGTTGTAATAAAAAAATTCATAATTAACTATTTACTTGGAAAAAAATTACAAAAAAATATGCATCACATCTGGACATGAATCCTCTACTTTTATATAAAATATTATTAAAAAAGTATTATCATTTTATTATGGTTAGGGTGGTCAGACAGACACCTACTTCTCATTTTTTCCCTGAAATTTAAGTACTACTGCATTGAAATTTAAAATTTTCACCAAATAGGTTTTATTTATTTTTAAATAAACCTAGTAATTTAGAAACTACAATCAATTTTCTACAAATTCTATTCTTACATATTTTTGAAATAATATAGATAACTTATTCAAATTTTTACGTCAAGTTGCCTAACACTGATTTTTTTGAATTTTTTGCGACTTAAGGGTCTGTTTTTACTATGGTGATCCTACACATACCCATTGGTTTTCCATAAAATGTTTATGAAAATAAACTTCCAATGAATTTATGTTACCAAAATCTTAATAATCCTCATTTATTTTGAGTCCAAACAATAAAGTTTTCAACTGTACATTTGTTATTTTAAAATATTTTCAAAATAATTATTTAAAGGAGGAGGTAAGGCGGGGTCGAATTCAAAAACGCGTACTTCATTCCACGGTTTGTACATTTTTGTGAGCAATAAAAGATACATCCCTAACTTTGCATTTAATCTGCAAAGTCTTGTTAATATATGAATGACGACTAAAGTGAAATACGAAAATACTTAGTCTCAGTTTTCTTTGGCGTGATTGAGCACTGCAAAGTATTCAAAAATTGTATTCCACAACACAAACAAAAGAAAGTCGTGGAAAATGATGATTTTTTTACTTCTTTAATAATTAATATATTTTAATGTTGTGAAAGATAATTTAAATATAGTAATATCAATGGTTTTGTGTGAAATTATAATATAAAAATAGTTTTGAAATGTGAACATTTTCACATGAAAATAAGTTATATAATTTATATATGAAATGAAGAAAGAGTTATAGAACTTCTATACACAAAATGAGTTGTGAAGATATGGTATAAATGGCATACGGAAAATTCACTGCCAACAATTTACTGACAAAAAATTTACCGCTAGCAATTCACCGTGGTAGAAAATTCACCGCCAAGTAAAATTTATCACTAGCAATCCACCGCGGCGAAAAATTAACTGCATTAATATTTTTAATAAAATCAAAGTTTTTGAAATATATATTAAAAAAATATTAATGCAGTTAATTTTCCACTGCCCTGAATTGCTGGCGGTGAATTTTACTTGGCATTGAATTTTCCTTTGGTGAATTTGTCTATGAATTGCTGGCAATGAATTTTCCTAGAGCCGGTATAAATATAAGCATATAATTACATTAGTTAGTCAAGTTTACATCATGGATGATGAGGTATGGTTAGTTGTTTAACAAATTCACAAAATTCATCTTTTTTTAAAATGTAACCCTTAATTTATGTTGTATGAAAGAAGATATATGAATGCAAAAAAAAAATTCATAGGGTATTGTGGATTTTCATTCTCTAAATAATTGAAATCAAATCTCAAAAAATGTTTAAACTTTTTACTTTTAAGAGTAATAATCAATAATTAACTATTAAGTTTAATGGTGTTGAATAAGCTATAGAAATGAGTGTTGGAAATGAATAACGTATTAAAAATTGTAACGCCTACCTTTTTGTGTGATAGTGATAAATTCTCATGTTTCTTTTGGTGGGTTATAGTACTACTAGTTAATCAAGTTGAACTGATAGATTATGCAATCTTAATCTAATATGAATCTTGTAATCTATGATTTACGTAGCTTTGCATGTGATATGATTATGTAGACATATAAGTAAAACATGAATTATATAAATAAATCCAATTGATGTTCATGCATTTAATTTATTGTAGATGTAGTCACTTAAAGGAATGTGTTGTTAAATATTTCATTAATGTGATATTATAAGCTATATATATCATAAATGTGTAGTAAATGAATTTAAATACATATTAGCTTATATTATGTGGCTAATTCATGCTATTGATAACATAAGTCTTTAGATTTTTTTGCAAATAAGTGTTGTACTCTCTTTCCATGCATTTGGATGTTTATGATTTTTTATGCAATAGATATTAACCAATTATTACATGAAAATTAAAGTGTAAATGACAAGATCAAAGCACTCGAGCACTCTAATTTTCAAATTCGAGACAAAATCGTGCATGAGTTCATGCCAAACCATATTCAAGGTATACAAAGTTAATTAATATGTCACTTATGTAGTCATGAGTATTTTCTTTCAAATTACTATGAAATCACAATTTTAATAAGTATGCAAGTGTAAACAAAAGCCAATGGGAAAAATGAGAGAACCCTCAGGACCCTAGTCTTCCTACTCCACTTGGTGGGGTACCATGTCTTATTGTGTTGACATTGAGTAAACAAATTGATTTGCAAGGTCTAATATGGATTTATAATGGTGTTTTTACTTTGGTTGGTGTCCCCTGAAGTGCCACATCATTGGACTAGGGGTTAGCTTTCTTATTGAGGGTAAAAATCATGTTAAATGAGAAATTTAAATATTCTTTTATTATTATTTTAAAGTGACAATTTTTTTAATTTTTGAGGAGGGGGTTTAGTGGAGGAGGAACTAAGAGGGTGGAAAATTTCACGTTCATAATGAGAGAAGAGAAATGAGATTTTCTACACAATTCTATAATTTGTTAAGGAGAGGGGAGGTTTTTTCAGGTTGGCTGGTTGGGGAAGAAGGAAGGGAGGTTAGGGTTTATTCATCCCTTATATGGTTTCTTATTCATCCTTAGAGGTAATAATTTCTCAATGTTAATTGTTTGTTTTTTGTACTATCCTTGGGGTTGTATTTGCAAGGTCAATGGGATTTGGTGTAAATTTTGTGAGAATCTTATAATCCATATATGAGTATGCAAATCTATTCTTACTAGAGAGGGATCCTTTAGTGTTGTTCTATAAATTTTATTTTGTGAAATAGTTTTGGATTGAATTCGTGTGAGGGCGTGAGGATAGACCTGTGCGATTCTATGTTTTGTAAATCCTTTTTAGGCTTCCATGAGGGTTCTCTTGGTTTATCCTCGAGTACCTCATGTCTATGTATTGAAGTCATCCTATTGCATTAAAATTATTCTATCATGTACCTTTAGGTGATTAAAAAGCTACTAGATTATGAATCATATAAAAATCCTTCAACACAGTCATGGGGACTGTCAACAATATCTTTGTCGTATGATATTCCTAGCAATATCATGATTTTTATCTATATAAGTCTTTGCAAGCCTAAAATAATCCTCATTGAGTGCACCATAATCACTTCTAAAGATGTGTCCTAACAACATGTGCATACCTACTCTCTTGTCACAAGTGTTTGTTTGGTTTTACAAAGGCAAACACCATGAATAATCATAGGAATCTCATAGTCAAGGTCTTTAACATAGTTATAAATGACTATCACCCATTAGTGGTATTACTACCCCTTTCTATGTTCATTCTTGTAAACCACTATGACTATCATAATATCTTCAAAACTAGGACTGTCATAATGAATATGATTGTTAAAGCTTCATTAAATCTTGAAAGGATTTCCCTTGACATTTGAAACTTTAACTCATCAATCTTTATTGCAATTCACAAGAGTTTCCCTTCTTGAAATTTAGAAAATAAGGGTTGTGCTTATAATATCTTCATTTCTCATTGTCCAACCTATTTCACTATGAATGTGTATCAAGTGCTTATGTGACTATCATATGAAGTCATGAACATGATTATAAGATGTTTCCCTATGTGATGAATAACCCTTCTTCAATGTTGTTTTCCTTTGATCTTGATTTTCCCTTCTTTGTGATGCCTCTATGCATGCAATGTAAAGTTGCAAGGTGCAATAATTTTCATCAGCTCTTCGTGTAACCAAATTGACAACTCAAACACATCTAGGTGGGTGGTTTATGCTAGAAAAGGTCCTATTTCATACCCCACCATGCCAAATCATTCTAGGCTACATTGTACCAAAATGTTCTCATAAGAGATCTAAGTGCAAAATAGTGACAAACTTTAATGAGTTCTTTCTCAGAAATCATGGTACTTACAACCATTTCATTTGAAGGTACAAGGTCATGTAGGGTCCTTATATAGTAACCTCTTTCATTTTTTCATATCTCCAATCCATTAGATCGTGGTGAAAAGTTTTCAGTTGATGAAAAAAGCATTAGATGCATGCAATCTAAAGTTGCAAGGTGGAATAATTTTTGTTTTATTTTTTGTGCAACCTATGTACAATGATTTTGGATTTCCCAAGGGTTCTCTCTAACACTTCTAGGTTTTTCACCTAGAAGGAGAGGAATTGGGTCCAAAATGCAAATGTCTACACTCAAGATTAATGTAAATGCAATGCAATATATCTAAATATGATGTACTAATGCAATAAACTGAAAAGGAAATGATTTAATGATGCTAAACCTAAGAAATGCAAAGTGTTGGAAAACAGACAATGATATGCAGAAACACCTAAAAATGCAAGTAAATGATGAAATAACTGAATAGAACTTGAGAGGTGCACTTGGAATTTGAAATATGATGTGGAAAGGCTCTAGAATCCTGCAGAGTTGACTAGAAATGTTGATTGGGACACTTATGCCAAGCTGGGCGACTTAGTCCAGTTTCGATGAAAATTTGTCAGAACAAGAATCTACCAAATGGGTATCCAAAAATGTAGAAACTACTTTTCAGCCCTAGAAATGGGGCTAATTCACCAAAGATGGAAACTTAGTCCACCTATAGATTTTGGGAATTTTGGGATAGGATCTTGTAGCCTCAGTTCTGGACTTGCCTTTCTGGGAGGTGTTTGATCTTGATTCCACAGAAAATAGGATAAAAAGAGTCTCCAGGCTTCAACTAGGGTTATGTTGACTTGAATAGCTTTGATGACTTTTTTACCACTTTTCAACACCTATCTCTTTGACAAATCTACCTACAAGACCTACAAACACACAAACAAAGAGGGAGAAAATGGTTATGGGTTAGAGTATAGGGGTTTGCCTTGGTCAAACCTCACTTTTGTAATCAAACCCTATGAAATGAAATGAAATAGAAAGAGAATGATAAATAGATAACTTGCAATGTTATAAACTTACCAAATCCTTGATGTAGAAGTCTGAAGATATGCAATGAAGTGCTCCAATGGATGACTTGATTATGCTTAGAGTGTTTGAATGCTTGAAAATGATTAAGTTAATTGCTTGAGTGAATGCTTGAATAAATGGGGGTTAAAATGAGAGAAAAAACCCTTATTTATATTTGATTTTCCTAAATTTCTTGAAAATAACACATTATAGGCTGATCTCAGGGGATAGATAATAAAATCTTGCCAAAAAATTAAAATAATTTTGGTTCTTGTGCCAAATAAGACTAAGTCGCCCCTGTTGGCGACTTAGTCTGACTTAAGAAATTTAAGTGGGTGTCAAGAATTAAAGGGCATTAAATGATGTCTAATGGGAATATCCTCAAAACACACTTAAGAATGGATGGAAAGTGCATTAAAGGGACATTTATACATGAGAAAGGGTTGAATTAGTGATGAAAATTCTAGAAAAGCATGAAATTTTGTTACAACTCTTTACAACACTTTAAAATAAGACTTGGTAAGTGATAAAAAAGGAGTTATTTAAGTGAATTATGATGAAAGGGTCCTAGAAAAGTTTGAAAGTGTGTTACAACACTTCACAACACCTTTACAAGACATCCTAGAAATATTAATGATTCACAAGGGTCCAAGACCTAATGTGAATGTGTTGATCACATTACAACATTAAATCTAGGAAAAATCAAGTCAAAGTCCATAAGAAAGACTCAAGTCAGCATAAAAATGTCAACTATACATTTTTTAGTGAGACACAACCAAACTAATAGTTTCAACACATGTGAGTGGGTAGGTTTATGCTAGGAAAGGTCTTATTTTTTACCCCAAAATATTGAAACATTCTAGGCTACATTATACTGATGATTTCTCTTAAGATACCAAAATGCAAAAAATTAGAAAAATTGTGGCACTTACAACCTTTTCATTTGAAGGTACCAAATCACATAGCATCCCTCCACAATAAAATCTCTTAGTTTTCATAGATTGAATCCATTTTCCCATTGTGACAAGATTTCAGTTGATGGAAAAAATATGAGATGCATGCAATCTAAAGTTCCAAGGTGGCATACTTTTGGTTATGTTCATAGTGTGACAAAACTAATAGTTCCAACATGTCCATGTGGGTGGGTTTATGCTAGGAAAGGTCTTGTTTCACACCCCATCATGTCGGATCATTCTAGGCTACATTGTTCCAGCGACTTCTTAAGAGCTCTAAGTGTAAAAAAGTGGAAAAATCATAAGAGCTCTTTCTCAAAAACAATGGAACTTAAAACCATTATTTCTAAAGGTAAATGGTCATGTAGGTTCCCTCTACAATAACCTCTCCCATTTTTTCATATCTCCAATCCATTTGCACGTGGTGACAAGTTTTTAGTTGATAGAAAATGTGCCAAATGCATTGAAGATAAAGTTGCAAGGTGGCATAATTTTTGGTATGTTCATCATGTGACCAAACTAACCATTCCAGAATATCTAAGTGGGTAGGTTTATTCTTGACAAGGTCTTATTTCACACCCTAGCATGCTAGAATGTCCCAAGCTATATTGTACTCATGATTTCTCTTAAGAGACCAAAGTGCAAAAAAGTGGTAAAATTTGATGAGCTATTTCTCAAAAACCGTGGCACATAGAATAATTTCATCTAAAGGTATAGGATCATGTAGGGTACCTCTACAATAATCCCTCTTTTTTTTCATCTCTCTTATTCATTTTCCTATGGTGACAAGATTTCAGTTGACAGAAAAAGTGTCAGATGCATGCAATCTAAAGTTGCAAGGTGGCATAATTTTTGTTTTATTCATTGTGTTACCAAACTGATAATTCTAACACATCTAAGTGGGTAGGTTTATGCTATTCAAGGTTCTATTTCACACCTCAACATGCCGGATCATTCCAAGTTACATTGTACCAACAACTTCTTAAGGCTCTAAGTGTGAAAAAGTGGAAAATTGGTAAGAGGTCTTTTTTGGAAATTAGGGGATACTTTGAAATATAATAATGTAATGCGCATAAATATCTTTTGATATTTTGACCCATGCTCCAATTAATATATTCTATTATATTATATACTTAATAAATTATTATTATTATATTATTAATATATTTATATATTAATATATTATTATTATAATAGTAATTTTATATACTTTGATATATAATAATATAGCCTTTGAATTATTATATTATTATATTTTGAATTTGTATATTATTATATTATTAGTATACTATATAATTATTGTATATTATATAATTATATTATATTGTATTATTGTATATATATATTTATATATATTGTATGGACATACTCGTACTCGTACCCAACCCCAAATTTTTTGTCGTACCAACGTATCATACCCACGTACCCGATTTCGATTTCGATTTCGATTCAGTAACTTAGCCTACAATAATATAAGGTATAAATAGAAATAATATGTAAATTCTACATTAATATAGGTTATATATATATAATCTACATCAAAATAAGTTATATATTATATATAATAAAGACCTAAAATAATATAGGTTATCTTATATACCTATATATTATAGATTATAATTTTTTTTGGAAAACCTATATATATATAAATTAATATAAAAATTATACATGATTAAAAAAACTTATTAATGAAAAGAAGGAGAACAGATAATAATCAAATTATACCATAACATATTAAAAACATAGATAACAAAGATATTAGTCTAATGGAAAGAATAATACAATTTTTTATTTTTTTAATAGTATGAATCCAAATTTCTATAAAATAGTTAATTGATTTTTGTAATATTTTCTTTAATAAAAAAATAATAATTATATACATAAAAAATCATTCTTAAAATAAGTTTATTTGTTTTAGAAAGATTTGATAAAATGATTTTATAAAGAAAAAAATGAAAAATCATTCTTTAAAAAAATGTTTACCTTGCTTTCTCTACAAATCCGCCAATAACACACATAACTTTTTAACCAATCATATGCACAAGAAATAATTTTTATAATTTGTAAAGTTAAATATTTTACAAGTTGACTTTACAAATTTGAATTTTATTTTAATTTTTTTTAAAATATTATTTTTTATTGGTTGAAAATTAAATTATTAATAACTAGTTAACTAAAAAAAGCCAAACTCATTACAATAGTACTAATAAAAGCTATTAGAAGTGGTTCAATTTATAATTATTTTTATTCTATTAAAATAAGACCTATTGTAGAATAATTATGTTTTAAACTGTTATCTTAATTTATAACATTTATTTAATTTATTTTAGATATTTTATAATTTTTTACAATATTATATGTTTATATTCTTCAGTTTTTCAAATATAACATAAGTCTATTGCAATGGAATTTGATTATCTTCCTAATTAAGAGATTTTGTTTCAGTCATTTTTGGATCCCTATAAGTGGATGCATATTTGTTTTGAAGTTATCACTTCTCAATTCAAATATTTGTTACATAAAGACATTCATATTCTAAATGGCCTACCAATTGACCAAAGTTTTCTGACCCATTGCACACAAAAATGGGATGGTTAGTTATTATTATTTAATTATTAAGGTCTTCCCATTTTCCAACACATTTTTTGTTTTCCCACTAACTTCTAAATGTAAATGAAGCGAAGTGTGATAACACTAGCTTTTCATTCGCCTAGTCTTTGTCAACAACAAAAATTCTCTAATTATTAGGAAAGTGAGATACATACATTTTCCACAACTTTCTTTGGCGCTATTGACCAGTGGAATTATTGCGCAATGCCCGGCAACAACAGACAAAGATAAGATTAAAGGCATACAAAAAAGACTAAGATTAATATAATAATCCCTCGCTAATTATTCACAAAAAGAGAGGTATCTTTTTATCCTCACTAATTATTCATAATAAAAGACGAGCGTAGACTGGAGTTGATGTTAAAAGAGATGACTACATGTTTTTGAATTCGACTCTGCGTTATCTCCTCCTTTAAATACCAAACATATTTCCCTAAACAAACACCATTGGATAACTAGTGTGGATGCACTCCAAGATGATGTCAAACAAATACTGTCTCATGCTCTTTTCATTATTTCTCTTTGCAATACCAATTTCTTATTCTTCTTCTCCTTCTTATCATTATGATGAAGAAGCTCTTTTGGCTTTCAAACATTCTCTTTCAGGAGGTTGCAACAATTACTTGTCTGATTGGTCTCCCCATCACTCTTACTGCAATTGGACTGGTGTTGCCTACTCTTCTCATCATCAACGTGTGATTTCCTTGAATCTCACAGGTATGTCTTTAGTTGGCCCCATCTCTCCTTTCCTTGGCAATCTCTCTTTTCTTAGAGTACTTGCTCTCTGGAATAATAGCTTCCATGGCAACATTCCTCCTCAATTGGGGAGGCTTTTTTGGCTTAGGATACTTAGATTGTCTAGAAATGAATTGGAAGGCCCCATTCCATCCACTCTAGCAAGCTGTCATTTTTTGCAAGCTCTCATATTATCTTTTAACCATTTGAGTGGCAGCATTCCTTTCTAGCTTGGCCTACTTTCTCATTTAGAGATTCTTATTTTAGGGCTAAACCAACTAACAAGTACAATCCCAGCTTCCATAGGACTACTTTCCCATTTAGAGACTCTTGATTTATGAGAAAACCAACTAACAGGTGCAATCCTAGCTTCCATAGGAAACATGTCATCCTTAACTATATTACATTTGAGTCAAAACATACTCCATGGTGCTATTCCTATGGAATTGGGTATGCTTACTCAACTTAGAATTATTTCTCTTGCAAACAATTCCTTAAGTGGTCACATTCCCTTGAAAATTGGAAAATTATTAGAGCTGCAAGAACTATATTTGTGGGGAAATCAAATCACAAGAGAAATTCCAACCTCCCTCTTTAATTGCACTCAACTTTGGATGGTTGGTTTAGAGGAAAACCAACTTAATGGAAAATTTCCCTTAGAGTTTGGAAAATTGCTTCAACTTCAAGAGCTTAGAATATGGGGAAACAATCTTGTGAGTGGAAGCAATGGCTTGTCTTTTATAACATCCTTGACTAATTGCTCTTATTTACAAATCCTGGCGTTGTCTGATAACTATCTCATTGGACTTTTGCCCTCTTCAATTGGACAACTATCAAACCAACTCAATATTTTGGACCTATCCTCCAATAAAATTAAGGGAAACATACCAAGTAGCATAATTAGAAACCTCACAAAGTTGGCATGGTTAGACTTATATGAAAATCATCTCCATGGAACCATTCCATCCACACTTGGTCAACTTCAAAATCTTGAAAGATTATTTTTGGACAAAAATAATTTATATGGGAGAATTCCAGAAAGTTTGGGTCATGCAAAGCGGCTTGGGCTATTATCATTGAGTGAAAACATGATTTCAAGACAAATTCCAGATGCTCTTGGCAATCTTCCACAACTAAGAGATCTTTATCTTAATCACAATAAACTTTCAAGGAAAATGCCTACTAGTTTAGGGAGGTGTATCACTTTGGAGGTAGTAGATTTGTCTCAAAACAAACTAGAAGGAAGCATACCTCTTGAATGGGCAAGACTTACAAATCTCCAATTTTATTTCAATGTTTCCAACAATTTATTACAAGGTTCCATTTTAGTGATGAGTAAAATGGTAATGGTCCAAGCTATAGATGTGTCTCTTAATAACTTCTCATGTGAAATTCCACGTGCACTATCAAGTTGCACAAACTTGCAATATTTGAATCTTTCATGGAATTCATTTGATGGCCCAATACCAGCATCACTCACAAATCTAAAAAATATTCTTGATATTGATCTCTCAAGAAATAACTTGTCAGGTGCAATCCCAATGGCTTTCCAAGAAATGAAAATGCTTCAGCGTATCAATCTCTCTTCAAACAAATTAACAGGAGAGGTTCCAAAGGGAGGTGTTTTTGCAACAACTGATGGATCAATAGTTTCAAGAAATATTGGCCTCTGTGGCAAGTGGATTAATTTGCAACCATGCTCTGATTCCAAACACAAACAAATCTTAGTATCTAAAAAGGTGACAATATTAGTTGTGATTGGCATTGCAATCTTCATTATATCTTTTGTGTTGATTATAATTTTCTACATAAGGAGACCTACTAGTCAGAGTCCCATTGACCTCAACATTGGGCCTCAAAGAATTTCAGATGAACTTGTAGATGCAACTAATGGGTTTAGTGGGACCAATTTGCTAGGGGTTGGTAGTTTTGGATCTGTTTATAGAGGGATTCTCAACAATGGCACAAATGTTGCTATTAAAGTTCTCAATTTGCATGATGAAAATTCTCTCAAAAGTTTTGACAAAGAATGTGATGTGTTAAAAAGAGTCAGACACCGCAATGTGATCAAAATTATTTTAGTTTTCTCTAACCTTGATTTTAAAGCATGGGTTCTTCCATTCATATCAAATGGAAGCTTGGAGAGATGGCTCTATCTTGAGGGAGGAGATGAATGCAGATTAATTTTATGTGACCGATTAAGAATAGCAAAGGATGTTGCATAAGGAATGGAATATCTACATCATCATTGCTTTGTCCAAGTCATTCATTGTGACCTAAAACCTAATAATGTATTGCTAGGGGATGATATGACTCCATATATAGCAGACTTTGGCATTACCAAACTCCTATTTGAGAATGTAATGGAGTCACAGACTCCTACAAATGTGCTCAATGGATCCACTGGCTACATTGCACCAGGTATAGATTTTGTATATTAGAATATAATTTTTATTATTATTATTTTTTTATATTTTATATCTATGTTTCAAATGTTGTGAGAGTTACTAGTTATTTTTATTGTATTTTAGAGTATGGAATAGGTGGAAAAATTTCAACAAAAGGTGATGTATATAGTTATGGAATTCTACTTTTAGAGTTATTGACAAGGGGGAGACCTACAGATGACATGTTTGTAGAAGGTATCAAACTTCCAAAATGGGCAAGTATAGATTTTCCAAATAGATTAATAGAAGTGGTGGACAACATCTTGCTTAGAGATGTTAATGAAATAGACTTATCAATGGTATTGGCATGCCTTACTCAATGTATACAAGTAGGATTGGTTTGCACAAGGGAGTTACCACAACAACGCCCAAATATGATGGAGATAGTTAAGAGATTAGAACAAATAACAAGTGCATTTCTTGGCACTCCTAGAGATTTTCATTTTCCCATAGATATCTCACCTTTGCTTAAGAGGACAAGTGGTCCAGGGAACACTACTGAAGATTGGTCTACATCTACATCTTAGCTCTTTAGTCATCTAGTACGATGGTTAATTATTGTTACCTTGTTTTTAAATATATTTTATACAAAATTGTAATATTTTAAGTTCTATATATGAGATTAGTCTCAGTTTAGTTTATTGTGAGATTATACAAGTAGGCAATGCTTAATGTTGGAATAAATTGGGAATATTTAAAAGTGTTGTGTAATTTAAGCTAGACATGTTTGTTGGTTGAATATACATAGAAGATAGAAAGAAAATTAAAAAAATATTCTCTTTTATATATTAACATGCACCATCATTCTTCTCTACAATTACTATAAATTTTATATATGTAAAAGTTAACTTAATATATGCTATTAATAACATTCTATTTCCACAAACCATGATCATTAGTAATCAAGATTTCTGGATAAAAAGTAATATATACTATTTCAATGGTCATCATTTGTTGTGGATTTAATTATTTTAACAGCACCACTATTTTATTAAAGTGTGAAAATAACATAAAAAGTAATATCTTTTTAAATAATTATTTTGAAAATATTTTAAAATAACATATTTATTTAAAAAATTTAATGTTTGGACTCAAAATAAATGAGGATTATTAAGATTTTGGCAACATCAATTCATTGGAAATTTATTTTCATAATAATTTTATGGAAATTTTTGAAAAATTGTATCTTTTCATGTAAAATTTATTGAGCTATGCAATGGATTCATATAAAAAATGTGAAATTTTATCAAATATAAATGTTTCTTAGAATAGTATGTGTATGTCTATATACAACTAATCATAAAAATAAATTTTCAATGTAGTTTACCCTTCTAGTTCCAAAACAAAAGTATAAAAGTGTTGTAAAATTATATTACTAGAGGGATACTACAATCTACAAGATATAGTTATACCATATAGTCCTCTTATGATGCCAAAAACTTAAGTTATCAAATCTTCTCTACTTTAAACTATCATCTTACATTGAACTTTTTTTAACTTGATAACAATCAATGTAACTCTTCTCATTTATCATACACCCAAATAATATAAAATATAAAGAAAAAATACATTATACTTGCAACCCTCTTTTTGTAAAATATAAATAATAAGCTAATAATGAAAATATGAGAGAAAATGCTTATTATGCATGCAAACCTCTCCATGTCAAATATAAATAGCAAGAAAAAGAAATAAAAAAATCAATTATTTCAATGGTTGGCAAGAAGTGACAATGATGAAGGGGTCTTTCCCTCAAACAAAATCATACACAAAAAATAAAAATTCAAGGAAAAAGACACTTATGCAACTTTTATAATTCTTTTACCAAAACAACTACAAAACATGTAATGCAACTATTAAGATCATAATACCTCTGTTACAACAATATGCATTACAATACATGTAGGAAAATAACACATACAAGTCTTGTAATGACAATATGGCCACTAGAAATAACAACACCATAACTTCCCAATCTCCTTATCCTCTATGAGATTCTTTCCATTTGTGATGAATTTATATGATTTTTATGCATGTCATTGAATTGTGACTTCCATTTGGGCACCATAGAATGAATCCAACTATCTCTTTTCCCCCCCAAAAGATTTTTTTTATAGAAGGAGACCTACTAGTTAGAGTCTCATTGACCTCAACATTGGGCCCCAGAGAATTTCATATGAAGAACTTGTAGATGCAATTGATGGGTTTAGTAGGACCAATTTTCTAGGGGTTGGTAGTTTTGGATCTATTTATAGAGGGATACTCAACAATGACACAAATATTGCTATTAAAGTTCTCAATTTTCATGATGAAAATTCTCTCCAACGTTTTGATAGAGAATGTGATGTGTTAAAAAGAGTCAGACATCGCAATGTGATCAAAACTATTTCAGTTTTCTCTAACTTTTATTTTAAAGCATTGGTTCTTCCATTCATATCAAATGAAAGTTTGGAGAGATAGCTCTATTATGATGGAGGAGATGAATGCAAATTAAGTTTATGAAATCGATTAAGAATAGCAAAGGATATAGCATAAGGAATGGAATATCTACATCATCATTGCTTTGTGCAAGTCATTCATTGTGACCTAAAACCTAATTATATATTGCTAGGGGATGATATGACTCCATATATAGTAGACTAATAGAAGTGGTGGACAATAACTTGCTTATAGATGTTAATGAACTAGACTTATCAATGGTATTGACATGCCTTACTCAATGTATACAAGTAGTATGGTTTGCACAAGAGAGTTACCACAACAACGCCCAAATATGATGGAGATAGTTAAGAGATTAGAACAAATAACAAGTAGTCCAAGGAATATATATCTTTCCTTTGCTTGAGAGGACAAGTAGTCCAAGGAATACTACTAAAGATTGGTCTACATCTACATCTTAGCTCTTTAGTCATCTATTACAATGGTCAATTATTGTTACCTTTTTTAAAAATATTTTTTTTTACAAAATTGTAATATTTTAAGTTCTATTATATGAGATTAGCCTTAGTTTAGTTTATTATGAGATTATACAAGTAGGCAATGCTTAATTTTGGAATAAATTGGGGATATTTAAAGGTGGTGTGTAATTTAAGCTAGACATGTTTATTGGTTGAATATACATAGAAGATAGAAAGAAAATTAAAAAATATTATCTTTTATATATTAACATGCACCATCATTCTTCTCTACAATTACTATAAATTCTATATATGTAAAGATTAACTTAATATATAATATTTCAATTGTCATCATTTGGTGTGGATTTAAATATATTAATAGGACCACTATTTTATTAAAGTGTGAAAATGACATAAAAAGTCACATCTTTTTTAAATAATTATTTTGAAAATATTTTAAAATAACAAATTTATTTTAAAACTTTATTGTTTGGACTCAAAATAAATGAGAATTATTAAGATTTTGACAACATCAATTCATTGGAAAATTATTTTCATAATAATTTTATGGAAATTTTTTAAAATGTATCTTTTTATGTAAAATTTACTGAGCTATGCAATGGATTCATATCAAAAATATGAAATTTTGTCAATTATAAATGTTTCTTAGAATAGTATGTGTATGTCTATATACAACTAATCATAAAAAAAAAATTCAATGTAGTTTACCCTTCTAGTTACAAAACAAAAGTATATAAGTGTTGTAAAATTATATTACTGGAGAGATACTACAATCTACAAGATACTGTTAAATACCACATAGTCCTCTTATGATTCCAAAAAATTAAGTCATTGAATCTTCTTGACTTTAAACTATCATCTTACATTGACCTTTTTTTAACTTGATAACACTCAATGTAACTCTTTTGATTTATCTTTGCAACCCTCTTTGTGTAAAATATAAATAATAAGCTAATAATGAAAATATGAGAGAAAATGCTTATTATGCATGCAAACGTCTATGTAAAATATAAATAGCAAGAAAAATAAATTAAAAAAATAAATTATTTCAATGGTTAGCAAGAAGAGAATGATGAAGGGGTCTCTCCTTTAAACAAAATCATACACAAACAACAAAAATTCAAGGACAAAGATGTATGTAACTTTTATAATTCTTTTACCAAACCAACTACAAAAAATGTAATGCAACTATTAAGCTCATAACACCTCTGTTACAACAATATGGGTTGCAATACATGTGGGAAAATAACACATGCAAGTCTTGAAATGACAATAATGGCCACCAGAAATAACAACACCTAACCTTGTGCTGAAAGTGGTAAATTCCCAACCTCCTTATCCTCTATGAGATTCTTTCCATTTGTGACAAATTTATATGTTTTTTATGCATGTCATTGAATTGTGACTTCCATTTGGGTGCCATATATGAATTTAAATATCCCTTTTTCCCACCCAAGAATTTTTTCAAATTTAGTACAACTTTTGGGAGCTATAAATTTTGATCCAAGCTCCCAATTGAGTCTGTTTTTCTTAAATAGATTTTGGCAATGTTTCAGGCCCATAAAATTAAACTTAAATTATTAATATCTACCACTTTAGAACTAATCTTGGCTCAAAACTCACCCCTAATGTGCAATTTACCAATCCATAGTTTTGTGGAAAATTTCAAGTTCCAATGCATTCATATGCAAACTTAGTAAAACTAGAAACCTACTATTTTTAGCTCTTATTCACCAAACCAAAATAGAAATAAGAAAAATATTTTTTTGGTGATGCAAGATTGCTCTTCCACCTTGGATACTCCTGCATCAAACATTTGGGTTAATTTGAGAGGAGAGCTTGTCACATCTCAGGTAAGTGATTTATATCTGAATTCTCATCACCAATAATTAAATAATATCGTAACTGTAAAGAAACTTATTTACTAAATATTTAGCCTAGTATAGGTTACCCAAATTATTCCAAAGGCTCTCCATGGTGGGTTCTCAATATGTTTAGGTAAAATGGATCTACCAAACAAAAAATCCTATTCTTCATCCTCCATAAGCATAGGTTTGTTTCTAGAAACTATAATCCATAGATTTGATCTATGAGTAGACCCTTCATTTTAAGATTTTTTGTGCCTCCTTGTAGGTGTAGAAGAATATTCACCTTTCCTTTTCCTAGTTCTTGGTGTTTTTCGAGAGGTAGGGGTTTCCTGGGTATCTCCTGCTATGAGGGGCTCAGAGGCTACAGGTTGTGAGTCTTGTAGGCTCTTCTCCTTTGGCTCTCCTCTACTATGGGTATGTGAAGTAGCAGGGGAGCCAATGGGCATTTCCCTTCCTGATACAACAGGTGATTCTACATTTTGTAGAATAGTAGGTTCCTTAATAATGTTATTGGTATGATTGTAATTAAGAAAATCTCCCATGAAACATGTGGAAACTAAACCCTCAAACTTCTTTTTCTCAATAGGGTGACTAAGTAGTAATGTGACAATGTTATTGTGTTCCTCTTCCTTTTATACTTAGAACTCATTCTTTTCAATAGATTATAACGAAAATTGGGAACATTTACATGCCTATGATGGTGAAGATGGATTAAAATTTTAAAATGGACTGTGTATAATAGGGACTTCCTACCATCACAAGTTAAGTACTTGATTATATAAGAAGTTATTGAGGCCCATACTTAGGGTAAGGATAATATTTTCATACCTTGAGAAGAACTATCTAGGTTTTCTCCATGTTCTTTGAATTTGTTCCTGGTAGCTACAAAATTTTCCCTGACTAGAAACTCTTCCCCTTCCCATGATAGTTTTGATACCTCAGTAATGGCATCCTCTGAAGCGTTCAACTTCCAAATTCTTATAGTCAACTCATCGTTTTATAAAGTAGTAGCAAATTATAGTGTCATTTTGTTGAACTCTGTGAGTTTCAAGAAGTAGTCCATCCAAGTAGCATGTTGAAAAATAGGTAACACCATTCTTTCTTCCATCAACTGGGTATGTTCCGCTAGTTCCCTTTAGATAATATCGCCACCCATGGTGATGCTTTTTTCTTTGTAGTATATTCAATCCTTCAATATATGCTATAATCCTTCTCAATTTTTTTTTTTTTTCTAATTCTTTCTCTGCTTATTATTCTCACTATACCAATTCCATTATAATGTATCTTCCCAATGCAGTTGGTTCTTACCATTCCCTTCCCATCTAGGCTTATGCTATTTATAAATGGGGATAAAATGTTAAAAGGTTGCATAATGGTTTTAAAAGTACCTCTCCCCCCCAACTAGAGGTATTAGGTGTCTGCACTTAATTGTACATTTCTTAACAAAGGGTGTGATGATATGTAGTGGAAATATTAAGAATTGATATTAAGCATGTAATATTTAATATATAAACATGTATATTAACAGAAAATGTAATCTGTGATAATTATGGAAAATGAATAGGAGTACCTATTAAATCACAATGAACTAAAAGTTAGCTCATGTGAATTTGATGAGAACTTCCCACAACTAGGTATGATGTGACTACTCATAATTGCAATTGGCAATGCATGATATGACTGCATGGCATGTGATAAATGATGGTTGAGAAAGGTTATGGGATGTACAGGTGATGGGATATGAAATGAGCTATATAGTTAGTGTACATCGAGAATGGTAAGATGAATGCTAGGTGTGAGATAATGGATAGGATGCATGTGCAAAAAATGGTAGTGGAAAGTATAGAGATGCAATTCATTTGGCAAAGAATTTTGAATTACTGATAGGTAATTGCTATGGGTGTTTTGAATAATAGGTCTCTTTCTAAAGTTTGTCACTTTAGGCATGAAGCTATAGGTCCTTGCTACTTTGACAGTCTAGAATGAAAAATTAATGTGCTATTATTGTCACCTATGCAATGTGTGCATGTGAAGTTTGTGTGTTAGATTATTCTTGTGAAATATCAGTGGGTGAGTTATGTAACTCACCAACTGATTCAATTGTGGAACTTGTATTGCTAAAACTTTGTGATCAGGTCCTTTCTCCATGTCAAATTCATTGGAATTTTGAGGTCTATACTTTTGAATTAATGAATGAAGTAATTCTTTCTTTTGTATTGGCTTCTTGTAAAGCTTAAGCCCATGTCCATTAACTAGTAATGATAATCTAACTGCATTGATTGTATATAATCAGACTGCCACATTTTGGAATCCCTATTATATCTAATATGGGACAAGCCACCTTGTTTGTAACTTTCCCTTTATCTTTAGTCATAAAGAAAATCACAATCTTCCACACTAAATTCTTTTTTTTTTTTTTGATAAATTGATCATGCCATTTATTTCTTAGTGTTTGAACAACTTTAGTCTTGTGAATAGTTTTTGTTTTGATTTCATCAAGTGCATTCAGGTTATGTAATCTATCCTTTTGTGTTGATGTCAATTACATGCCTAGTGGTACTACTATCCTGAATTTTTTGTACTCAAATTATATAGGAAGAACTAATTTCTTTCCATACACCAACTCATATGGTGTAAACCTTGTTGTAGCTTTCCAAGTTGTTATTGTTAACACTTTATTTATTAAAGTGTTAGGTGTAAAAAAAGGAGCTAAAGTGAAATGACAATGTATTAAATGGGTCAAGCAAAAGAAAATATTTGACCAACTTTCTTTTGTGTGCCAAGAGGAAGATTTCTTTTAGTTAGCTTTACCAATGTAGGAAGGAGAAATATTAGGGTTATTGTTGGTTGTGATCTTCTTCTTCCACTATTTTGCATGCTAACGTGGTGGTTTGAAGCAGGTTTATGGTTGTTGCAAGATTTTGAGGGAACGTTTGAGGAGCACTCACTATATTTCGAGTAAGAACAACAATGTTTTTATCTTGTACGTAGTAGAGAAAGGCATGTTTCAATGAGAATGAAAAGGTCTCACAGGTCATTTTAGTGTTACCCATGTCACATCTTCATATGCTTTCATTTTACATTTCTAGGTATCCTTTTCTAACTTCATTCAAGTTTTCTTTAGAGGGGTTTTATATGTTATAGGCCTTTGGATCTTTTAGAGTAGGAGCTTACTTCACATGGTCATTCACCATTTTGTATCTAGGTCATTTAAATGTGTTTAAAAAGAGTTCCATTTTGATTAAACATTCAATATTCTTCATTGTTGGTTAGAAGATCGGGATCTCCCAAGTTTTTTTTCTTCATCATGATGTGTATTAAAACATATTTAAACCCTTAGTAGGTACAAGATAGGTGTGTGATCCATTATTCCATCAAGGCATGAACAATGTAGGTGTAGCCACAAGTTACCTTGTAAAACTACAGTGAGATGGGATTAAAGTGGTAGGTTGTCATGAGATAAATAGAGATACACACAAGTGACAGGTCAAAGAGTTTTAAAGATTGTTTCCCTCTTAGCAAAGTCTTGCTAATGAATGGTTGTCTTTAATGAATAGTTTTGTATCAAAACCATTTGAAGAGGTTCAACTTTATAAGGTGGTGGCTCAATGTTTTCTTTATGGTTGATATCTACTCTATTTTATGGTTATTGGATCTGTAAAAGGAATATGATACTTGAGCCATGTTTCTAGCATGCATTGTACTTGTGATTGATCAAGCATTAAGAACTGTACATGATGTTTCAACAGTTTAATACTTTTAAGGGAAATTGAGGAAAATAAGAAAAGGTTTGTATCAAGTTTGCACAATGGTAGAAGTGGGTATGTGTAGGAACATCATGGAAAAAATAGGCCATTAAGTGGCAAAAAATTCAGAAAAATCAGAGTTAGGAAACTTGACGTAAAGATTTGAATAAGTTATCTATATTATTTCAAAAATATGTAACAATAGAATATGTAGAAAATTAAATGTAGTTTCTAAAGTACTAGGTTTATTTTAAAAATAAAAAAAATCTATTTGGTGAAAATTTGAAATTTCAATGTAGTAGTACTTAAATTTCAGGGAAAAAATAAGAAGTAGGTGTTTGTCTGACCACCCTAACCACAATAAATTAATAATATTTTTTTATAAGATTTTAGATATAAGTAGAGGACTCATGTCTGGATGTGATACATATTTTTTTGTAATTTTTTTCTAAGAATATAATTAATTATGAATTTTTTATTACAACTTTTAAAAAATATAAAAACTTTTTATGTCTGACCACCTTAACTTGGTCAAAACCTCATGAAATTAAATTTTCTTTTTTTTAATCCTATAGTATGTGAAGCATGTTTTAGATTTAAAAAATGTGATACCATTTGAAAGCTATAGATGTTTTCCAATCAGCCTGTCAATAAGGAATTTAGTCGTAATTCAAATAGAAAATGAATAATAATAATTTATTAAATTCAAAGTAAAGCATAATTTATATTGGTGGAAAGCTAAGAATCTCCTTTAAAAACCCTTTTCGTTTCATCAATTTTGGGTTAAAAAAAAGTTGTCAACCACATACCCTACAAATACCCATCATATCACCACTTTTTGGCCCATCATGATCCTGCACATACCCAAGTGTCTTTTCCTATTGCAAAGCTTGGTTCTATGAGTTATGAGTTGGGTTTTGAGAATGAGAATGATTTACTAGAATCTGCAAAGTCTGTGAAGCTTAGAGCTAAATGTCGTTTCAATCATCTGGCAGAGATTACAAAATGCATGAAAATGGAGCTTGGCCAAAAAATGTATAGTTGACATTTTTGTGGTCAATTGAGTTTCTCTTTTGGACTTTGGCTTGATTTTGTTTAGGTCTAATGTTGTAATGTGGCTAACACGTTCACATTAGGTCTTGAATCTTTATGAATCATTAAGACGTCTAGGATATCTTGTAAAGGTGTTGTGAAGTGTTGTAACTCACTTTCACACTTTTCTAGGACCCTTTTATCATAATTCACCTAAATAACTCATTTTTATCACTTACCAAGTCTTATTTAAAAGTGTTTTACAATGTTGTAACTCACTTTCATGCTTTTCTAGACTTGTCTTCATGAATTCAACCCTTTCTCATGTATAAATGACCCTTTAATACACTTTATGACTATTTTTAAGTGTGTTTTTGAGGCTACTCCCATTGGACAACATTTAATGCCCTGCAATTCTTGACACCCACTTAATTTTCTTAAGTGAGACTAAGTCACCAATAGGGGTTACTTAGTCCTTTTTGGCACAAAACTCAAAATAATTTCAAATTTTTGGCGAGATTTTGTCCTCTAACCCTTGAGGTTGTCCCATGATGTGTTATTTTTGGGAAATTTTAGTAAAATCAAATATAAATAAGGGTTTTTCTCCTCATTTTACATCTCTTGGAATCTACTACAATTCATAATCTCTTTCACTCATTAAGAATTCAATTTTACAAGCAATCAAGCAATCAAGCATTATCAAGTCATCCTTTGGAGCACTTCATTGCATATCTTCATATTTCTACATCAAGAGATTGGTAAGTTTATGACATTGCATGTTGTTTATTTATCATTCTCCTTTTGTTTCATTTCATTTCATAGGGTTTGATTACCAAAGTGGGATTTGACCAAGGAAAACCCCTATACTCTAACCCTTAACCATTTTCCCCCTTTTGCATGTGTGTTTGTAGACTTTTGTACACAGATTTGTCAAGAAAATAGGTTTTGAAAATTGTTCAAGAAGTCTTCAAATTCAATCAAGTCATCACAACCCTAATTCAAGCTTGGAGATACTTTCTACCTTGTTTTCTACAAAATCAAGTGCAGACACCTGTCAAGAAAGCAAGTGCAGACCTGTGGCTACCAGATTCTGTCATGAGATCCCTGAGATTTGTAGGACTAATTTTCCACTACTGGTGTATTAGTCCCACTTTTGGGATTGAAAAGTGATTTTGACATTTCTAGATACCCATTTGGAAGATTCCCATTCTTATAGTTTCCTGAAACTGGGACTAAGTCACCCAACCTGGCGTAAGTGTCTTAGACAATAATTTCAATCAATTTTTTAAGATTCAAAAATCTCCCAACATTAGATTCCATATTATAGGTGCACCTCTTTGATTTTGTTCTATTATTTCATCATTTATTTGCAATTTTAGGAATTTCTACATATCACATTATGTTTTCAAACAAGTACCATTTCTTAGGTTTTGCATAATTCGATCATTTCATTTTTAGTTTAGAGAATTAGTACATCTTAATTAGACATAATTCATCTCATTCACATTAACTTTGAGTGTACAAATTTGAATTTTTTTCCAATTATTTCCCCTTTTAGGTGAAAAACCCTAGAAGGGCTAGAAAGCATTTTGGTAAGCGAAAATCATTGTCCACATTTTGGTGAACCCGACTTTTGAACATCTTTGCTTTTGATTTTAAGTGCATCCTAAGTTTCATTTTACATTGCATTAGGTATTGCATTATTTAAATTGCATCTTAGGGTTTTCAAAATTGCATTATTGAAAAGCTTCAATAGTTTGCACAAGTTTGCATCATTTTTTCATTGAAAAACACTAAACATTCTACATTTCATACTATCCCTACATTTATACATCTAAAAACCATAAAATTGCTTTAATTTTTTTGAAAAATCTCAAAAAAATTATCAATGGGACTAAATCGCCACACTAGGTGACTTAGTCCTCTTGCATATTTTGCATTGCAATTTCTGATACTTTCTAGGTATTATCTGTATTTCTATCTTCTGTTAACTACATACTGTCATATTTTCCATATTTGTTTTTTTACTCTCTTTTTCACATATAACTTTACTTTCATTCCTTGCCATCATGGGTTTTTTCTTTAATGAGTTTTGGAATTCATTGAAATCCCTTGTATACATGTCCAAATGTGCCTTTGTTTGTGATTCTAATGACCTTGATCTTCCTTATGCTCCTTCAACTCCTAATGAATGTCCTCCCCATGCTATCAACATCATTGGAGAAGATGATTATAGCTTGCATAAGTTCTTAGATGAATATCTTGATAACCTTGAAGCCAATGCAACCTTTTATCCATCCATGAAGTCACAAGATCCTCCTATTGTTTCACCTCCTGACATGTTTGGATACCTACATCCCGAAATCAATAAAGGACCTAAGTTCCCCTCGACAGGTAAACCTATTTCCTCTACACATCTACATCCTCAGCCATTTTATGATAACAAAGTTACCAACACACCCATCAACCTTGAAGAAACATATGGCAAAGGTTTTACTATATTAAGCAAACAAGGATGTGATACAACATCTGAACATGACATTCACCAAATTTTAGAACAAAGACCAACAAAAGAAAACACAATAGGATTAGGATATCAGGATCCTCCTCATAACGATAAGCCTCCTTTTGAATATTAGAGACTTTGAGATAATGGTACAGTGATCTTTGATTCTCCTTTGGACTTGAACATTCTCCTTCCACATGAACAACCATTACCTAATCCTAATGATATAGATGCTAGGATCCCAATGGGTTTTCTTCCTCCTTCCATTCATGAAAAGGAGAATCCAATAAATGTAAATGACTATAAATTAAAGAAACTAAATTTTCCTCTCCATCCACCACCTGAATGTGAAAGGAAACTCCAAATGATGTTAAATAGATGTCTCATTTTATTACCACTTATGAATAGTTTGGTCATCCATCCTAAAGATTCTAAGGTACCATTTTACAAATTTCATCATGTTCTTGGCCACCGAACTAATGAATGTTGGACATTGAAGGACATACTAAATAAGTATCACTTCACTGATACTGATTGTTATCTTGTCATTCCATAATTCCTTAAACCAACTCCTCTCATAATGCAATAATTGTAGTGTTATAATTCTCATTATTTCATGATCCTTCCCATCACCCACCTTGGCTCATTATTTCCTTACACTCAGTGGGGGCAAGAAGTTGTTAGCCTTGTTTGTGTAATGCATTTTTCCTTGTCTCTTAACCGCATTATTCCTCTTCCACTTATACTACTTGAGATTGAGAAGCCAATAACTTGGTTCATGATTGACATACATTTTCATTACTAGATACCCTTTTACATTTTCATTTTTCTATGTGTGTATCATGTTCCCCTGTAGTGTGTGTTTGATGTTCTCTCTCTTTGTACACTTCTTCTATATGTACCTCTCTTCTTCTATATTTTGTACATTTCCTTTTTTACTTTTCTTTTGTGTTCTCCTTTGTTGACCCAAAAGATCCTTTTTCTCTTTCATTTTCCCTTTTGTTTTCCTTTTGGGGATGATGAAAAGCATTGAGACACCCTATGTCTCTTCCATGTTGACCCAAAATGTCCTTTTTCTCTTTCGTTTTCACTTGTGTTTTCCTTTGGGGGATGATGCAAGGCATCGAGACTAAAATGTCTCCTTCATGTTTACCCAACAACTTTTTCCTTTTCTTTTTCCTTTTCATGTTTTCCCAAGTTTTCCTTTTGGGGATGATGCAAAGCATTGAGACCGAAATGTCTCTTCCATGTTGACCCAAAACAAACTTTATTTTTCTTTCTTTTTCACTCTCTTTGTGTCATTCTTCCAGTTCTATGTGTTTTGGGGAATGATGACAGTTCTGAGCTCTTTAATCAAAACATTGTAGCAATGAACATACTACTCCCAAATCCATAGATCCCTTATGTGTTTGGTGTGTTCCTTTCTGGGGGGAAACTCCCTTTTCTTTTATTCCTTTTTCATTCATATGATGTAGCCTTATTTGGAAACATATGACTTGGCATAGAGGCTTTCCAAGTTGGCTCTCATTTCTTGTTTCTTTTTACATTTTTTTCCTTTGCTACTTTAAAGAAATATCTCATAGAACAGTGTGTAGCAATTCCTTTAAAGTGGGGGCATAAATTGGCATTATTCATTCTTGATTCTTAGTGTAGCCTTGTTACTTTATAAGATGTGTTTGTCACTTTGTGGATGACATTGGGTGTAATGTCCTTCGTAAGTGTGATCTATCTTAGCATATTACATTCCTCTTAGTGGCTTGATGTGACGCATTGCATCCCCTAAGTTGTGAATATTCTATTATTTCATTGGTCCTCTCTTGGTGACATTAGACACAATGTTCCCTAAGTGATAGACCCCGCATGATCCTAACAAGACTCATTTGAACTTTCTTCTGCATTTTTACATTTTGCATTTTTGCATGGCCACCTTGCATAACACAACTTGTATGCCTGTGGTACCTTTGCATTTGTTCATGAGTTGTAAGCATACAAATATTTTCTTGTCTCATGAATCACAAATTGACATTGTATTTGTGGAACCTTATTAAAGTTATCAAGAGGTATAACTTATTTATAGTTGAGTAGGAAATCCCATCCAATGGCATGACTTTTCCCCAAAGCCACCTACTTGTGTGAGTGCATACCAACCAAGTGTATGTTTCTCACCTTTTGGGCCTTGTCACCCCATGGACAAATAGAAGTTTTGTGCCCCTAGAGTGAGTATACTTTGGATTTCTCACCCGACGAACAACCATAAGTCTCGTTGCCCCAGAGTGAGTACACATTTTTCTTTTTCAAAAACAAATAGCCTAGATCTGATCCACAACAAGCTAAAAATATGTTCGAAGCTTTCATTCTTTTTCATCACATTCTTGTGTGTTTCTTTGTACTTATGCTTGGTTTTTCATGAGACCTTGCTCCTAGGGGCTTGATCATCCCTCTTGATTGATGTTTCATCTTACCAACATGTGTGCATTTGGATCCCTCTTGATGTGCATGTTGAGCCACTTTTGTGAGAGTTTGAAGCAAGTTCATCCTCTCACTAAAGTGGGGCCTTACAGTGTCACCAAAAAATGTATAGTTGACATTTTTTGTGCTCACTTGAGTCTCTCTTTTCAACTTTGTATTGATTTTGTTTAGGTCCAATGTTGTAATGTGGCTAACATGTTCACATTAGGTCTTGAATCTTTATGAATCATTAAGACTTCTAGGACATCTTGTAAAGGTGTTGTAACTCACTTTCACACTTTTCTAGGACCCTTTTATCATAATTCACCTAAATAACTCCTTTTTATCACTTACCAAGTCTTATTTCAAAGTGTTTTAAAGCATTGTAACTCACTTTCATACTTTTCTAGACTTTTCTTCAATAATTCAACCCTTTCTCATGTATAAATGACCCTTTAATACACTTTTTGCCCATTTTTAAGTTTGTTTTTGAGGCTACTCCTATTGGACAACATTTAATGCCCCATAATTCCTGACACCCACTTAATTTTCTTAAGTGGGACTAAGTCACTAGTAGGGGCGACTTAGTCCTTTTTGGCACAAAACTCAAAATAATTTTAAATTTTTGGCAGGATTTTATCCTCTAACATTTGAGGTTGGCCCATGATGTGTTATTTTTGGGAAATTTTAGTAAAATCAAATATAAATAAGGGTTTTTATCCTCAATTTAAATCTCCTAACATCTACTACTATTCATAATCTCTTGCACTCATTAATCATTCAATTTTACAAGCAATCAAGCATTATCAAGTCATCCATTGGAGCACTTCATTGCATATCTTCAGATTTCTACATCAAGAGATTGGTAAGTTTATGACATTGCATGTTGTTTATTTATCATTCTCCTATCATTTCATTTCATTTCATTAGTTTTTATTACCATAGTGGGGTTTGACCAATGCAAACCCCTATACTCTAACCCTTAACCATTTTCCCCCTTTTGTATGTGTGTTTGCAGACTTTTGTATGCATATTTGTTAAGAAAATAGGTGTTGAAAAGTGGTCAAGAAGTATTCAAAGTCAATCAATTCATCACAACCCTAATTCAAGCTTAGAGAGACTTTCTACCTAATTTTCTGTAGAATCAAGTGTGGACACCTATCAAGAAATCAAGTGCAAACCTGTGGCTACTAGATTTTGTCCTGACATCTCTGAGATTTTCAGGAGGACTAAGTCAGCACTACTAGTGGATTAGTCCTGCTTTTAGGCCTGAAAATTGATTTTGACATTTCTGGATACCCATTTGGAAAATTCTCATTCTGGAAAAGTTTCTTGAAACTGGGACTAAGTCGCCCAACCTAGTGTAAGTGTCCCAGTCAACAATTTTACTCAATTTTTTAGGATTATAGAATCTCCCAGCATTATATTCCATATTTTAGGTGCACCTCTTTGATTTTGTTCTATTATTTCAATATTAGGCATTTCTGCATATCACATTGTGTTTTCAAACAAGTAGCATTTCTTAGATTTTGCATCATTAGATCATTTCATTTTCAGTTTGGAGAATTAGTACAAATGAATTAGAAATAATACATCTCATTCACATTAACTTTGAGTGTAGACATTTAGATTTTGGCCCAATTCTTTCCCCTTTTAGGTGAAAAACCCTAGAAGGTCTAGACAACATTTTGGTTCACCAAAATCATTGTCCACAAACATGATCCATGTGAAGCATTAACCTAAAAGAATTAATAATGAAAAAGTCATGATAAATCAGTCAAAGTTGGAAAGGATTGTAAACAAGGTTAAGGATAGTCATAAGCAGAGAACAGTTTCACATAGATGATAGCCATTGAATGTGCTTGACAGTGGAAATTCCTATGAGGTAATATATACAAGGATTCAAAGAAGATAACACAAAGTCATAGTAGTGTTTCATCATGCAATGGATATCAAGGAAATTGCATATGATGGTGACCATGGCGGATTTGGCTATGATTGTGAAGAGAAATTGATTAGATGCCAATAAGGTTGTTGAACAAGGTCAAGAATTTCTAGTGACAACCCATGGTTTAGAGGGAAATGCTGAAGATGAGATCATGGAAAGAATTATGAATGCATGAATACCTTCTTAAAAAAATATGCAATACATCAATATTTTTAAGAGTTTCCATGAGAATAATGGAATGTAGTAAATGAAGTCAAGAAGTGTGTTGCAGATCATAGAGCAACTAAGAATGGGATAATGCATCCATGACAAGCATGGGAAAATCTTTTAAAAAGACACCCTAAAGATCCTCAAGGATATTCACAAAAAATTTCAAATGATAAATGGTCATGAGGATGAAGATAGTATTATGAACATTAAGAAGAAATCTCTCATAGGACTATTTTAAAATGAAGACAATCTTATGTTCAAATATAGTGCAAAGTTACATGGGGATAGTCCATTTAAAATGATAGATTCACTTTTGTTTTTCTAGCTCTAGTTTATCTAATGGTGTTTCAATGAGCCTAGGATGGTTTGAGATAAAGGAACCTAGAATAGTGACTTAGGAATTCTATGAGTTTTAAATGGCTACAATCAAAGCCTTTTTTTCAAAGTCAAATGTGCTTGATAGTCAAAGTTTCATTTTTTTTGCAAATGACAAAGTGACAAGGTTTGTAAAATGGAATAGTTATGCATGGAGAAAAGGTCTTAGGGTTTTTAAAGAATATGAAAATTGGGAACTTGGTGGGTATGGTGACATCATGAACATCAGATGACACAATGAGAAGGGGCAACCAATGGTTTAGAGAGGATGCCATGAAAGCTATATGAATGGATAGTTGTATGAAGTTTTAAGGATTTTATAGGCCAAGAAGATCAAAAAGGGAAGCATGGGGTCAGAAATCAAAATAAATAACAACCAATATCATGGTTTTGCATGTCAAAAGATAACTTGAAGACTTGATCATAGTATACAATGTTAAATAACCCTCAAGAGGATAGTCATTTTATTGATTCATTTTAGTGATAGTATAAAGAAGCAATGGATGTGGAAAATGTAAAGTGACAACAAAATAAGATCACAGACAAGACAAGTTTAGTCTTGTAAAATTTTGCATACATTGGTGAAGCTGAAGGAAATTGAACATAGTGTGGAAACATGTGGTAAACAACATAATGATGATGATACTTATACTTATGGGGAAGAAAATTTGTTCTCTCTAAAATAAAAGATAGTAGTTCTAGAACTCCAAACTTGTTTGCTACTTTCCAATGATAAAGGGAGATTTATGTCAAGGAAAATTTCTTCAAACTTTAAGAATTATTGGTAAAAAGGATAGAGGTTAGATCACAAAAAGGACAGTCATAATGCAAAGGGATGAATTCTGCTAAGAAGGAAAAATTTAAAAACTATTAAGTGTGTCAAGTCAAAAGGTATATGACATGTGAAAGAAATAAAAATGGAACTTCATCCTACGCTTCAAGGAGTTCAAACCTAGTCAACCTCCAAAAACCATGTGGCCTAAAAACTTGCATGAGGATGACACTATATAAGAGTGAATTTGCACCCCTTAGTCCAATTCCCCTTTTGCACTTTTCCACTTTAGAAAACTAAGTTTGGAGGCTTAATTACACATAAGCTCGCTGCTTGCATCCCACTTGGTGCCTATTTTGAGAGCCGGTGGGGGAGTTTCTATCAGGGATGCTCGTGCAACACGTAGATGTCCATGTGGCGTGCTTATGTCCTTGGAAGATTCTTCTAGTTGAACGTATAGAGGCGTTACACTTCTCATTGGTTGTCAAGTTGTAATTCCCTCTTTGGTCAACTGACCTGAATATGGCTGTTTTCTTCACTCTCTCCTTGAAATTCATTCTTTCAACAAGCATTTCATCCTCTAAGCATTCATGCAAAACTTCTTCCAAGCCTTCAAGCATTCGAATTCACACTCTAGCACTCACTCTCAAACATTCTAGTAGCACTCTTGCACCTCATTGCAGCAACAACTTCACTCCACCACTTGAGTAGAGCAAGTTTGGGACTACACCATTGCAGCAGAGGCTCAAGTACTCTCAATCTCTCGCCCATCAACCTTAAGTGCTTTTGGTGGAAGTGGTAAGATTCCCATTCCTCTCCTCTATTACTTGGTAGAGTAAGCACACATACTATTTTGTAGTGCTTAGTGTTATTTACTACATTATTTTCTTTATCTTGCTTTCTTAGTTGTCTATGGAGGTGGAAACACCTAAATGGGGGTCTGACTGAGGCAGGCCCCTATATAGCCACCAAACATTTTTCTCTCTCTTGTGTGTGGGTGAACGTTCTTTCAAGGAGCTAGCTAGTGAACAAATGTCTTTTTGAGATCCTTCTTGCCACCTTAACTCTTGTATTTTTGCTTTATCACATTAGGGAGTATTTTATTTATTTAATGACATTATTTTGGCCCTTAGTAGTAGTTAGCTAGTTTGTTTGCTTGTTTTCTTAGGTTTGACCTTGTCTTTGAAGTTGTTTGGTTGTATGGATGCTAGCGCACTTGAGAGACGCCAGTGTGTCGCGCTATCATCCCAAAAATGCACTTTCATCCTCGAGCAGAGAGCTTCCTGAGGCATAGTGTTGAACCTGAAAACCAACTCACCTAGCCCCATCTTTCTTTTCACGTCTATAGGGTGATTGAAGGACCTTATAGTCCTCATCATTCTCATTTTGCATTCCCTAACATCCTATTAAGCTAAGGTAAGTTAAGGCAGCCTTCCGCTCTTGGCCCTCCATGACCTGGGGCCTTGAACGTGGTTGGTCCCCCTCTCTTATAGACACAATAGAGAATGTATGGAAATTTAAGAAGACTTATGATTTGTAAGTGTTCAAGGGAGTTTAAGTTGTCAAGTGCATGTGGACAAGTTTTTTTTAAGGCATTCATGGAAGGGAAGTTGAGCAGTTAAGGGACAACATACAAGCATCTAGGGGGTTTTTTTGAGCAATAAAGGAAAATTTGGTCACAAGGATAGCAGTTGGAGCTTCTTGAGGATAGTTGCAGGTATATGGAGCCATGTGGTAACCTTGAGCATGAGGTGGAGGGCATCTAGGAGGAGGTAGTTTATGTTTTGTCCATGAGGTGGAGGAAAAATATGAGCAGTTGGAAACCTTTTCCATCTATTTCTAGGCATTTAGGGGTAGTTTTAAAGGTCTTATCCATGAACAAGTCAAAGAAGGTGGTTTTTCTTCATCAATGAAGCAAGTTGGAACAATTTGAAGGGGTCTTTTTTCCAAAAATCAGTTGCATCCGACCCAATAGGTCTCCTAATCCATTCTTTATTGATTTCTCTCCTAGATTCTCTCTCATGGGTTGAAGGGATATAGGAAATTCTGAAATTAGTTTCAAACTATTCTTACTTGTAATTTTGAGTGATTTATAGCTAGTTCATGCTCTTTTCAAACTGAAAAGAAGCATTGTAACTCAAAAAACAGCCTAGAATGTGACTGATTTTCTCAAATGTAACACTTTTTCAAGCAATGAAGATAACTTATTTCAAATCCAAACTTGTGTAGTACTTCTTTGGCATCAATTTTGGTTAAATTTATGCCTTTTATGTGACTATTTACATGTGTTCTATTATTTCATTTTTATGTTTTTTAGTTCAAAACCTTAAAATATGATCAAAACAAGCATTTGTAAATAGATTCAAACATACTCATGCAGGTTATAGATTGTGGAAAAAATTATAAGGTTGTTCTAGTTGTGAAATATCTCATTTTCCTTCTAGGATAACATCAATAAGTGCCCCTTTTATGAAATTGATGTGTGAGATGTTAAAAACATAGATTGTGTAGCAAAATTTTCTGTTTAAACCATTGTAAGTTCAAGACATCAAGTTATAGGTCTGAGAAAACAATTTGGTGCATCACCTAGTTAGTTGTAGTTAATATTTTGAAATTAGTTTCAAACTAGTTCTTACTTGTAATTTTGAGTGATTTATAGCTAGTTCAAGCTCTTTTCAAACTAAAAAGAAGCATTGTAACTCAAAACCATCCTAGAATATGACTGATTTTCTCAAATGTAACACTTTTTCAAGCAATGAAGATAACTTATTTCAAATCCAAACTTGTGTAGTACTTCTTTGGCATCAAGTTTAGTTAAATTGATTCCTTTTATGTGGCTATTTACATGTGTTCTACTTTTTCATTTTTATGTTTTTTAGTGCAAAACCTCAAAATATGATCAAAACAAACATTTGTAAATAGATTCAAACATACTCATGTAGGTTATAGATTGTGGAAAAAATTATAAGTTTGTTCTAGTTGTGAAATATCTCATTTTCCTTCTAGGATAACATCAAGAAGTGCCCCTTTTATGAAACTGATGTGTGAGATGTTAAAAACATAGATTGTGTAGCAAAAATTTTTGTTTGAACCATTGTAAGTTCAATACATCAAGTTATAGGTCTGAGAAAACAATTTGGTGCATCACCTAGTTAGTTGTAGTTAATATTTTTCAAGCATTTTAAGTTATTTCTAGCCTTCTTCTTACCCTTTTCCTTCAAAATAGGTAGGATTGACTAAGTTCTAGGTGATCAAGCAAGATGAACCAACCTTCTCCAGAGGTACATTCCAATTTTTAGGCAACCCATAGGCCTAGGAATGCTCCCTTGTATCAACAGGTAGTTGATTTGATAGCTTAGCTTTGGGTGCATACTTTGTTGATAATAGTTTCTGGTGTGCCTAGTGGGACTACGAACTAATTTTCATTTATTTTTATTCATTAATTCATGGTTGTTTGGTGTGTAGATCAGTTGATTTCTACCTTTTGAGGTGTTTCAAATACATACCTAGCAGCTCTAAAGCTCTAGTTTAGTGGAGACCAATATAGAACAACTTCTAAAAAGGATACAAACAAGAGGAAGTTACATTCCTTTTGAATATTTACAACTATCACCACTGAGGAGAAGTGGAAGAATAGTAAAAAGAATCCTTGTTTCATCAAAAAGAGTTCAATCAACACCTCCTAGTTTTAGACCAACAATAACAAGTGCATCTATACCTTAATTTTTTGTGCTTGTCAATCTAGTTCAGGCCAGTCCAATGGCAAGACAGTTTGCATTTGTGCCATTTAATGGGGGAAACCCATTAAACCTCACTCAACATGATGACATCCCACTTGCAGCCCTAAATTTTTTTTCTTCTTTTACAAGATAAGATCAAACTATTCCCATTGATCATATCAGGGATGTGGCCTCACTATGTGGAGTCGATCACATCACTAGAGAAAACATTGCAGTTAGGTTGTTGGCTACTTCACTAAAAGGGAAAGCTCTTCAATGGTTTAGAGGATTGGAAGTTGGATCTATTACAATATGGGATCAATTGGGGGATGCACTAAACAAATAGTTTGAAGGCAAGTTTGATCACCTGTCAATAGTTGAATAAATGACTACAATCAAAAGGGCTCCTCAGGAGAAAATGATGGACTTCAACTTCCATTTCTAGAAGGCATGGAATAGAATTCCTATGATGGTAAGACCTTATGTAGAGCATTCTTTTCTTTATTATTTGAAGTTTCTTAATAGTGACATTTATTTTATGATACAATCCATGGGAGGTACTTCTCTACCAGCTACATTTGACATTGTAGTGAGGGCTTCAAACAATCTTATCCAAGCAGGAAAGATAGCACCTAGACCACCTATGCCCATATTCCCAAAAATTCAGCCTTCCATGCCTTTACAAATAACAACCTTGGCTAATATACATGTTGTCCTTGCATTACCAACACCAAATAATCAGACTTTTAGCCAAGAAAAGGCCACTCCTAATCCATATTTTGAATTTCAAGAGATTAAAGGCCTCCTACAAATATTTAGTAATGAACTGGTGAGCTTGAAAAGGAAACAAAATCAAAATTACAAACCTTATCAAGACCCATATCAGGTTAATCAGGCTAATCAGCTTAGTAGACCTCAATACCAAGTAAATCCACAAGGTCAAAAGAAAACTTTGAATACTAGGCCATACCTACCTTATAATCCTAATGTTGCAAGTACTTCTAGAGAGTTGGTATCAGTACAAAAAAACTTGGCTCAGGAGCCCATATGGTGTTTCCCATGCAACCAACCTCACAAATAGGCTACATGCACCAATGGTGTCATCAATCAAGCCCTCATGGTTCAAAGTGCTACTACTGCTCAACAAAATTCAATGGTTGATGTAGCTGAACAAACACCACCTAAGCATGGAGATATTCATGGAGATGTCTCTCTCATGAACTTTTAGAGAGAAAATTTTTGTGGGATAAACACCTCCCAAGCACCAAATTATTCCTACAACTCTATTGCAGCAACCACAAGGTCAAAAAGGATGGTTTTTGATGGTGAACATCAAGCTAATATGGTCTCTTAAGCCAAACAAGTGCTAGATGTTAGCCAAGGAGTTTTTGCTTCATCTAATGAACAAAATATACACATTTCAACAAGAAATTAGTTTGCAACAAGCAAGCAGAAGCCTAAGGATTTAGTGCAACCAAAATATATTCAAGGGGAAGTTGTTGTTCCTAAAGACCAAAACAAAGTAAGTAGTCCCACTTTCATTATTCTTGATCATATGAAGAAAGATAATGTAACTATGTCAATGTGGGATTCATTATCCATTCCTAGGAAAAAAGATCTCCAATGAACTTTATCAAAGCTTAGTATTTCTAGTGAGCCTACTAGTGAACCATCTATGGTTGTACTTAAAAATGACTCCAAGAATAGTACCAAAGAGCTAGCAAAAGAGGTCCATAACTACATGATAGACTTAGGAGCTAGTATTTTTGTCATGCCTAAGCAAATTGTTGACAAACTAGGAATATAATGCCAACCACTTGAAAAAGGGGTAGTACAACTAGATGGTATTGTTGTTAACATAGTTGGAGTCATAAAAAAATTGAGCTTAACATTGCATGCATGCCCAAACTTCTCCATTCCCCAAGATATCTACATTATTGAGTTTCCTCCATACTTTGCCATACGTCTATCTAAGGATTATACTACCAAGATAGGTGGGTATTTGTCTTCAACACATTATTTTTAGGAATAGATATGGCACAAAGTTCACTGTAAAATTAGAGCTCATTGCAAAAGACCATATTGAGCCTTATGTACCCATTGCCATAAATGCTAATTTTCCTATTTTCGATCATGATGGTCATCTTGTGGCTAAGGAGTTGGAAACTCAAGTAGATGGAATACCTGACATAGTTTTGGATGAGTGGGAAACAAAGAATAGTCAAAATGACCCAAGAAAATAGCTAGAAGAGGTTGGTTTTGGTGTTTATATGATGCATGAATTTGACTCTTTTTTTCCTAACTTAGTAAAGGGTGATGAAAAATAGCCAAACCAAAAAGTTAATGGTGTTTGGAAGTTGTTTTTGATGGCTCAAGGAGAAAAAATGGTGCTGGTGGAGGTTGTATGCTTGTGTCTCCTAAAGGTGAGAAGTATTATTCATCTTTCAAGTTTTCCTTCAGTTGTTCTAACAACATAGCAGAGTATGAATCTTTGATTCATGGTCTATTATGGGCAAGGAAGAGAAAAATCGATTGTCTCCAAGTATTCGGTGATAGTGAACTTATTGTTAACCAGGTAAGAGGCCTTCATACCACCAAAAATGATACATTAAAATGTTACAAGCATAGAGTTTGGGATTTAATAGAAGAATTTGATGCATTCAATATGTTGTCCATTCCTAGAAGTAAGAATAAATATGTTGATAGGCTTGCAACCATAGGTGCATAGTATGATATCCCAAATGGCATGAATGATAGTAGTAAACAATAGTATGTGAAGGCTGTTGTTAGGCCTTCTATTCCTGATAATCACGTTTTTTGGAAAGTTTTTAAAAGTGACTAGTAGATTGTTAATTTTTTAAGAGAAGAGGCTGATTTTTCAGCTAGAAATTAGGAAAGATTCCAACAACAGTATGAGGATTAGATCATACAGCTGAAAAATAACAAGTTACCCAAAGGTTTAGTCACTTTGGAGTATATCTTTAATTCAGATTACCAGCTAAGGAAAGAAAAATCCATCATATAGATCAACCAAGAACATTATGAAGAGGCTGAAATCTTCAAAGGTAAGCTCCTGAAACTTGGCAAGATTTGTACCAAAGAGGAAAAATAAGATTTTATATTACTTTCCCAAGAATTTAATGATGTTTTTCCATTCGAGTACATTTTGATTTGACAGGTTTTGATCCCAATCTTGCACAATATAATATAGAACTTTAGCCAAATTCTAAACCAGTAAGGCAACAGAAAAGACCCTTGAATCCTAAGCTAGAGCCACTCATGAGAAAGGAGTTAAACAAGTTAATTAAGAGTGTCATAATATTTCCTATCAAGCATACCTCATGGGTGTCAAACTTAGTTCCTATAAGGAAAAAGAATGGTGAGATTAGGCTATGTCATGTGGACTTTAAGGATCTTAACCGAGCCTCACTCAAAGACCACTATCCCTTACCTTCAATAAAACCAAAACTGCAAGTAGTTTCAGGATCAAAGAGGTTTTCCTTGCTTGATAGTTTTTTTGGTTATAACTAGATTTTAGTGAAAGCATAAGACCAATATAAAACAACCTTCACCATAAAATGGGGTACCATGGCCTATAAGAAGATGCCCTTTGGTTTATCCAATACTGGTGAAACTTCTTAGAGAGCCATGGATATGTCATTTTAGAGATTAATGTACAAGATAGTGCTGGTATATTTAGATGATATCACAGTTTACTCCAAGGAAGCAAAGGATCATCTAAATCATTCAAGGAATATTTTTGAAAGATGTAGAGAGTTTGGTGTTTCCCTAAATCCTATAGAATGTGTGTTTGTTGTTCATGAAGGGAATTTTTTGGGATATATTGTCTCAAAACATGGTATTATTGTTAATCCTAAGAGGGTAAGCACTATTTTGGCTCTTCCTTTACCAACACATAAGAAGGGGCTGCAAAGTTTCCTTGGTAGAATCAACTTTTTTAGAAGATTTATACCTGATTGTGCTGAGTTATTGAAGCCTCTAACAGCTATGTTAAGAGATAATTTATCTTTCAGCTGGACAAGGGAAGGTAAAAGGATTTTTGAAGCAATACAAGAAGCATTATCCTCAGCTCCTACTCTCTTAAATCTCGATTTTTCTAAGGATTTTGTCTTGTATGCATATGGTAACATTGATAGTATCTCAGCTATGTTGGCATAGTAGAATGACCAAGGTTTGGAGCAACCTATAGCCTTTTTTCAATTAAGGGCTAAAGGATTATGAGCTAAGGTACACCTTTGTTGAAAAACATGTATTTTCCATAGTTATAAGTTTGAAATTTTTTAGAAATATGCTCTCTAACAATAAAGTGAAGTTGTTGGTTGCTCATCTTAATGTCAAATAATTTTTGTTGAGTAAATACTCGAGAGAGAAAAGAGCTAGTTGGATTACTAAAGTCATCAAATATGACATAGAAATTAAGGTAATCAAGTTGGTTCATGGTAGAGGCTTGTGTGAGTAGCTTGCTTGTCATTTAAATGAAGTGGAAGAAAATGATGAGGATGTTGTCCTAGCTCTCCTAGATGAAGAACAAACAGTTGCACCAAATTCTCCAACAAGTTGGGTGCAAGAAATGGCCTATTTTTTACAAACTAGTGAGTATCCTCATGGAATGGATAGAGTCAAAAAAAGATATTTCAGGCTGCAATCTATTCCTTATGTTCTTTTAGATGTTATACTCTTCAAGAAATATTTTCATGGAGTCTTACTGATATGTATAGAAGTTGATAAAATTGACAAGATTTTGCATGAGTTCCATGAAGGGTCAGTTGGTGGACACTTTTCACCAAGAGTTGCAGCCCTTAAGATAATGAGAGCAAGCTACTTTTGGCCCACTTTATTTAAGGATTCACACTTGTGGATAAGGAAGTGCAAAGAATGTGCCTTGTTTGTAGGTAAAGAGAAGTTAGCAGCTCTCCCATTTCACCTAATTCAAGTTGAACAACCCTTTATGAAGTGGGGTTTAGACTTCATTGGAGTCATCAATCCACCCTCAAGTTCAGGTCATAAGTGGGTTCTTACAACTATTGATTATTTCACAAGGTGGGTAGAAGTTGTTCCTATTAAGAAATCAAGTGAAACTATTTTATTTAACTTCTATGAGGGCTTGGTAACAAGATTTGGTACACCTGATTCGATCATCTCAAATAATGCCTTGGAATTTGTGGGTACAAGGATAAGTGAATGGGTTGTTTGGAATAAAATATTTTTTAGTACATCTTCAAATTACTATCCTCAAGGTAATGGACTAGTTGAGTCCACTAATAAGAACTTAATTATAATAATAAAGAGGACCATTGAAGATAATCAGAGAACATGTCATACCAAGTTGAAATCAGCTCTATGGGCTGATAGAATCACTCCCAAAAGGTCAATTGGGAATTCTCTTTACATGCTAGTTTATGGGAAAGAATCAAGATTACCTATCTCCAATGATCCTCTAGCTCTTGACTTGGTTCATTAGTTGAATATGTTAGAAGAAGAGTCATTGGTAGCAACATTGGCATAACTGGTTGAGTTAGAGGAAAAAAGAAATGAGGCTATGAAGACTATGGAAATCCACCAAGCACAAGTCAAGAGTCTTTTCACAAGAGAGTAGCCCCTAGAACTTTCAAAGAAGGGGATATTGTCTTGAAATGGGATGAGTTAAAGAGCAGGCCCGAAAGACACTCCAAGTTTGATTATTTTTGGAGTGGGCCATACATGATCATGGAGTGCAAACAACACAATGCCTTTCAGTTGTCAAAGTTGGATGGAGAAATGGAACTAATCCAAGTTAATGGGATTCATCTCAAGCATTGTTTCTAAGGTGCTTTCAGCCTTTTGTACATATTAGAGTAGGTTTTTTGGTAGTCCAATAAGTGTTGGTGGACATGTTTTTTCAAGTTTTGATTTCCTAAAAGTGTTGATGCACAGTTAGTCAGTTTGATTCAGTCATGTTTTGGGTCTCCTTAGCTAGTTTGGGTGGGTTTGAAGGTGTCAAGAACTATTTTGAAGTACTACAATAGTGTGCAAGGATTGATTTTTAGTTTGTTCTCAAGTTCCTTCATGACTCCTATTTCCAATGGACTGTGTAGGGCTGGTCACCATGTTTAGCAAGAAAACATACATTAGAGGTCACCAAACATGTTAGCACTTTATTTATTAAAGTGTTAATTGTTAAAAAGGAGCTAAAGTGAAAAGACAATGTATTGAAATGGGTAAAGTAAAAGGGAATATTTGACCAAGTTTCTTTTGTGTGCCAAGAGGAAGATTTCTTTCAATTAGCTTTAGCAACATAGAAAGGAGAAATATTAGGGTTATGTTGGTTTTTCTCTTCTTCTTCCACCATTTGGAAGGTAATGTAGTGGTTTGAAGTAGGCTTATTCTTTTTGTAGGATTCTGAGAGCATCTTTGAGGAGCATTCACTGTATTTGGCGTAAGACCAACAATGTTTTTAGCTTGTTGTCCCTTCTAGAGGCGCGTAGATGAGAAAGGCACATTTCAATGAGAAGGAATAGGTCTCATAGGTCATTTTTGTATTACCCATCTCACATCTTCATATGCTTTCATTTTACATTTCTAGGTATCCTTTTCTAACTTCACTCATGTTTTCTTTAGGGGGGTTTTATATGTTATAGGCCTTAATATCTTTTAGAGTAGGAGCTTACCTTGCATTGGCATTCACCATTTTGTATCTAGGTTGTCTACATATGTTTAAAACAAGTTCCATTTCCATTGAACATTTAGTATTCTTCATTGCTAGTTAGAAGATCAGGATCTCCCAATTGTTTTGTCTTCATCATGATGTGTATTAAAAGGTCTTTAAACCCTTAGCAGGTTTGAGATAGGTGTGTGATCCATTAATCCATCAAGGCATGAAAAATGTAGGTGCAGCCACAAGTTACCTTTTAAAACTATAGTGAGATGGGATTAAAGTGGTAGTTTATCATGAGATAAATAGAGATACACAAAAGTGACAGGTCAAAGAGTTTTAAATATTGTTTCCCTCTGAGAAAAGTCTCATTAATGAATGGTTGTCTTTAATGAATGGTTTTGTATCAAAACCATTTGAAGAGGTTCAACTTTATAGGGTAGTGGCTCAATGTTCTCTTTATGTTTGATCTCGACTCTATTTTATGGTTATTGGATGTGTAAAAGGAATATAATACTTGAACCGTGTTTCTAGCATGTATTGTACTTGCGACTGATCAAGCATTGAGAACTGTACAAGCTATTTCAATAGTTTGATACTTTTAAGGGCAATTGATGGAAATAAGAAAAGGTTTGTATCAAGTTTGCACAATGGTCGAAGTGTCTTTTCCTATTGCAAAGCTTGGTTCTATGAGTTTTAAGTTGAGTTATGAGAATGAGAATGATTTACTAGAATTTTCGAAGTCTGTGTAGGTCAGAGCTAAATGCTTTTTCAATCATTTGGTAGAGATTACAAAATGCATGAAAATGGAGCTTGGCATAGAAAAGATAAGCCATGTGAAGCATTAGCCTCAAAAAACAAATAATGACAAAGCCATGATAAATCAGTCAAAGCCGCAAAGGATTATAAACAAGGTTAAGGATAGTCATAAGCAGAGAATCATTTCACATAGATGACAACCATTGAATGTGCTTGAAAATGAAAATTCCTGAGGTATTATATACAAGTATTCAAAGAAGATAAACACAGAGTCATAGTAGTGTTTCATCATGCAATGGATATAAAAGAAATTTCATATGATGTTGACCATGGTGGATTTGGCTATGATTATGAAGAGAAATTGATTAGATGCCAATAAGATTGTTGAACAAGGTCAAGAATTTTTAGTGACAAACCATGGTTTAGAGGGAAATGCTGATGATGAGATCATGGGAAAGAATTATGATTGCATGAATACCTTCTTAAAGATCTATGTAGTACATCAAGATTTTTAAGAGTCTCTATGAGAATAATGGAATGCATAAAATGAATTCAAGAAGTGTGTTGTAGATCATAGAGCAACTAAGAATAGGATAATGCATCCACGACAAGGACAAGACAATCTTTTAAAAAGACACCCTACAGATCCTAAAGGATAGTAAAAAAAAAATTCAAATGATAAATGGTCATGAGGATGAATATAGTGTCATGAACATTGAGAAGACATATCTTATAGAAATATTTTAAAATGAAGACAATCTTATGTCCAAAGACAGTGAAAAGTTATAGAGGGACAATCCCTTTAAAATGACATATTCACTTCTATTTTTCTAGCTCTAGTTTATCTCATGGTGTTTCGGTGAGCCTATGATAGTTTGAGATAAAGGAACCCAGAATAGTGACTCAGGAATTCTATGAGTTTCAAATGGCCACAATCAAAGCCTATCTTCATAGTGGACTATGTTTGAGAGTCAAGGTTTCAATTTTTTTGCAAATGAAAAAGTGACAAGGTTTGTAAAATGGAATAGTTATGCATAGAGAAAAGGTCTCAGAGGTTTTAAAGATTATGAAAATTGGCAACTTAGTGGGTATGGTGATAGCATGAACAACAAATGACATGATGAGGAGTAGCCAATGGTTTAGAGGGGATGCCATGATAGTCACATGAATGGACAGTCACATGAAGTCTTAAGGATTTTATAGGCCAAGAAGATCACAAAGCGAAGCATGGGGTCAGAAATCAAAATAAATAATAACCAATATCATGGTTCTGCATATCAAAAGACAACTTGAAGACTTGATCATAGTATACGATGCTAAATAACCATCAAGAGGATATTAATTTTATTGATTCATGATAAGGGGCATGTGATAGTCTAAAGAAGCAATGGAAGTGGAAAATGTAAAGTGAGCAAAATAAGATGATAAAAAAGACAAGTTCAGTCTTGTAAAATTTTGCATACATTGGTGAAGTTGAAGACAATTGAACATAGTGTGGAAACTTGTGGTGAGAAACATAATGATGATGACAAGAATATTTACAAGTAAGAAACTTTGTTCTCTCCAAACTCAGAGATAGCAGTTTCATAACTACAAACTTGTTTGCTAATTACCAATGATAAAGGGAGATTTATATGTCAAAGAAAATTTCTTCAAACCTTGAGAATTATTGGTAAAAAGGATAGAGGTCAAATCTCAAAATGGATAGTCATAATGCAAAGGGATGAATTCTATTGAGAGGGAAACATTTAAAAATTGTTAAGTGTGTCAGGTCAAAAGGTATATGATGTGAAAGAAAGAAAAATGGAACTTCATTCTATGCTTCAAGGAGTTCAGACATAGTCAACCTCCAAAAACCACATGGCCTACAAATTTGCATGAGGATGAAACAATAGATAATGTATGGCAGTTTAAGAAGACTTATGATCTATAAGCATTTAAGGGAGTTTAAGTTGTCAAGCACATCTAGATAAGTTTTTTTAAGGAATTTGTGGAAGGGTGATTGAGCAGTTAAGGGACATCATACAAGCATCTAGGGGAAGGTTTTGAGTAGTAAAGTGAAATTTGGTGACAAGGATAGCAGTTGGAGCTTCTTGAGGATAGTTGTAGGTATATGGAGCCATGTGGTAACTTGAGCATGAGGTGGAAGGCATCTAGGAGGAGGTAGTTGATGTGTTGTCCATGATGTGGAGGAAAAATAGGAGTAGTTGGAGACTTTTTCCAACTATTTCCAGGCATCTAGGGGTAGTTTTAAAGGTTTTATCCATGAACAAGTCAAAGAAGGTGGTTTTTATTCATCAATGAAGCAAGTTGGAGCAGTTTGAAGGGGTCTTTTTTCCATAAATCGTTACATCTGACCCAATAGGTCTCCTAATCCATTATTCTTTCTTAATTTCTCTCCTAGATTCTCTCTCATGGGTTGAAGTGATATAGGAATGTTTGAACTTAGTTTCAAACTAGTTCTTACTTGTAATTTTGAGTGATTTTTAGCTAGTTCAAGCTCTTTTCAAATTGAAAACAAGAATTGTAACTCAAAAACAAATCAAGCATATGACTGATTTTCTTGAATGTAACACTTTTTCAAGCAATGAAAACAACTTATTTTAGATCCAAACTTGTGTAGTATTTCTTTGGCATCAAGTTTAGTTAATTTTTTTCCTTTTATGTGATTGTTTACATGTGTTCTATTGTTTCAATTTTCTGTGTTTTATTGCAAAACCTCAAAATATGATTAAAAAAAACATTTGTAAATAGATTCAAACATACTCATGCAGGTTATAGATTGTGGCAAAAAAAAATGAGGTTGTTCTAGTTGTGAAATATCTCATTTTCCTTCTAGGATAACATCAACAAGTGCCCTTTTTATGAAATATTGATGTGTGAGATGTTAAAAATATAGATTGTGTAGCAAAATTTTTTGTTTGAACCATTGTAAGTTCAAGACAAGTTATAGGTATGACAAAATAGTTTGTTGCATCACCTAGTTAGCTATAGCTAATCATATTCAAGCATTTTAAGTTATTTCTAGCCTTCTTACCTTTTTCCTTCAAAATAAGTAGGATTGATTAAGTTCTAGGTTATCAATCAAGAGGAACCAACCTTCTCTAGAGGTTCATTCCAAGTTTTAGGCAACCCACAGGCCTAGGAATGCTCCCATGTCTCAATAGGTAGCTGAGTTGATAGCTTAGCTTTGGGTGTATACTTTGCTGATAATAGTTCTATAGGCCCAAACCACTTCTGGAAATCTGGCTACCCAATCCTTTCTATAAATTTGTATTGTATTGGTCAAGATGTTCTCAATTTCTCTATTTGTCACTTCTACCTTCCTATTGGCTTGAGGATGATAGGGTGTGATATTTTTGTCTCTGATCTCATACTCTTTAACCAATTTGGTGATCAACTTTGATGTAAACTAGGGACCTTGGTTTATGACAACTTCCCTTGGAACTCCATACCTTGTGAAATTTATTTATATAGAATATTTTCCACATTCCCATCTCTTGCAAACTGCAAAGCCTTAACTTCTACCCACTTTGTAAGATAATCCATGCATACCAGTACATACTCCTTATTGTTTGATGTTGGTGAGATGGGGCCAATTAAGTCTAACCCCATTTATCAAATGGTGTTATTACTAACTATGGATGCAATGGAAATTCATCTATCTTTATTGGACTTCACATTCTCTAACACCTATCACAACTCCTAGTGTACTTTACTACATTTGGCCAACAATGGCTAGTATTTAGAATCTTTAGTGCTATCATTTTTGCTACAAAGTGTCCCCCATATAGTTCATCATGGCATGCTCTAAGGCTATCATAGACCTCATATTATCTAATATATATTATCATTATATTATTTGGGTCTATGTAGAATAAGTAACCATTTATCCATGAGTAGGGAAAAAATTTATGAACCAATTGTCTCTTTTCTCTAGGTGAGAAATGAGGCGGTGTATGTCCTAATACTAGATAGTTGGAAATATAAAAAAACCAATATGTATATAGAGATAGAGCAAATAAATGCTCATTTGGGAAGGAATCATCAACAACATCTTCTATTGATTGAGTTGGTAGCTTGGATAGAAAATCTACCACTACATTTTCTTTACCTGGCTTATCCACTATGGTGATGTCAAATTCTTGGAGTAATTAACAACCATTTGACAAGCCTACCATTGAACATTGGTTTATTCATTAAATATCCAATTGATGTGTGATCAATGTGTATGAACACATGATATCCTATGATGTAGTGTTTTAACTTATTTATTGCATAAACAAATACCAATATCTCTTTCTTTGTCACTATATAATTGAGTTCTACCCTTTGTAGATTCTTGTTGATATACTATATAGCATACTCTTTGTTATCTTATTTCAAAGAAATTCCCCTATAGAAAAATTAGAAGCATCTATATGGATGTGGAAAGGTAAGGTCCAATTTGGCCCTCTTAAGATAGGTGCTTTGGTTAATGTTTCCTTGAGTGATTCAAAAGAGTGTTGGAAAATAGTTGTCCACTCAAATTCTGCATCTTTTGTGAGTAAAACAAATAGTGGGGCTAAAAGTTTTCTAAAGTCTTGAATAAATATTTTATAGTACCCAACATGTCCTAGAAGACTTCTAACATCTTTTTGTCTTTAAGTCACATGAAGTGTTGAGATTACTTCAATTTAATTGGAATCCACTTGAATTCCATCTTTTGACATAAAATGTCCTAGTATAATTCCTTTTGTCATCATCATTAAATATTTATCATGACTCAGTGATAAAAATATTTCTTGACACCTTTTCAGGACCACCTCTAAGTTACCAAGTGCTTCATTGTATGTATCTCCATAAGTTGTGAAATCATCCATGTAGACTTTCGTGGAATCATGTGCAAAATATGAGAAGATACTCACCACTTCCCTTTGTAAAGTGGTTGGAGCATTACATAGCCTAAATGGTAGGACAAAAATAAGCATATGTGCCCCAAGGGCATGTGAAATTTGTCTTATCTTGATCCTTTATAGATATCTTAATTTGGTTATAGCCACTAAATCCATCTAGAAAAGAGAAGTACTTTTCCCTGATAGTGAATCAAGTACTTGGTCAATAAATAGTAGTGCAGAGTGGTCCTTCCTAGTGGAAGCATTTAATTCTCTATAATAAAAAAAATCCAATTTTTTCCTTTCTTTAGTACAATGACTAAAGGTGACACCCATTGACTGTCAGAAATAGGATAGATGAAGCTTGCATTAAGCAATTTTTTTAATTCTATTTTAACTATATCTCTAAGTGTAGGGTTCATCCTCCTTTGGGGTTGCCTTATGGTTTTAAAACCATCATTTATGTATATTTTATGCATACACAATGTTGGGTCAATCCCTTTCTTGTCATGGAAATCCCATTCAAAGGCTGCTATGTGTACCTTCATCATAGTGGTTAGGGAGGTTTGTTGTGCAACAATTAATTCACTGTTAACATTCAACATTTTACCTAGCATAATTTCCAAAGTATTGGTTGTTGTTTGGAGTGATGAGAGGTCAAGTCCTAGTATATCTAGGACACATTGTTGTGGTAGTAAAGTATGAAAAATTTGGTGGATTGACTCAGATGAACTGTCAAGGATAACATTCTGCAAAGGATCTTGCAAACATGTCAAGTAGCCTTGTTGCTATGGGTCCCTATCATAGTTATTTCGTATGATGTTTACTATTAAGTCATTCTAATTTGAAAATTAAAACACTTTCCAAGTTGTCATAGTTCATTTAGAAGCTTTTATGACAACTAAAAGATAATTAGAAATTTCCAATTAATAATTAATAAACAAAGCAAGGTTGACACACTTTCTCAACAATGAAGAATAGTGTGAATCGTGTATTGAAAACGATGAAAAGAGTACCATTATAGGTAGAAAAACATCATATGGCTCTTAAAAAAGATGTAACAAGTTTTGAAATGACAATTAGTGAATATGTAAAGGGTATGTGCAGGATCATCATGGAAAAAATAGGCCCTTAAGTGGCAAAAAATTCAAAAAAATAAAAGTTAGGCAACTTGACATAAAAATTTGAATAAGTTATCTATATTATTTCAAAAATATGCAAAAATAGAATCTATAGCAAATTGAATGCAATTTCTAAACTACTAGGTTTGCTTAAAAAAAAAGAAAATTTATTTGGTGAAAATTTGAAATTTCAATCTATTGGTACTTAAATTTCAGGGAAAAAATAAGAATTAGGTGTATGTCTTACCACCCTAACCACAATAAAATGATAATATATTTTTATAATATTTTAGATATAAGTAGAGGACTCATGCCCTGATGTGATGCATATTTTTTAATAATTTTTTTCGAAGTAAATAATTAATTATGATTTTTTTATTACAAATTTTTAAAAAATATAAAATCTCTTATATCTAACCACCTTCATTTGGTCAAAACTTCATGAAATTCAATTTTTATTTTTTTAATCCTATAGGATGTGAAGCATAGAATGTGACACATGTTTTGGATTCAAAAAATGTGATACCATTTGAAAGCTATAGATGTTTTTCAATTAGCCTATCAATCAAGACTTTAGTCATAATTTGAATAGAAAATGAATAATAATTACTTATTAAATTAAAAAGTAAAGAATAATTTATATCGACGGAAATATGAGAATCTCCTTTAAAAACCCTTTTCGTTTCATCAATTTTGGGTAAAAAAATAGTCATTAGCCATATACCCATCATATTGCCACTTTTTGGCCCATCATGATTCTGCACATACCCTAAAAATTCATTCTAGTGTTCAAGTTGTGGGAATTCGGGGTATGGGTGGATCTGGGAAGACCACTTTGGCAAAATAATTGTATAATAAAAAAATTTCATTTATAGAAAAATCTAGTTTTACATTTTTTATATTAGAAATGTTGCAAGCAAAAACGAGTTGCATATAAAAAAGAGACATCAATGGAACCCTCAAAAAAATTTGTTCCATCTCAAACCCTTGTCACATTTGGATGTAGGGTTTTTTTTCTGGGGGTTAGGGTTTTATTCATTATAAATGCTTGTATAGTTCTATTTTTTCATTGACTTCTTATTGCCCATTGTCGGTCACTCTAAAACCTCTTATGTATATCACTATCATCGAGCGATCGATCCTTCTCGCCTAGGCCTGAATGCCTTAATTTTATAAGGTTAAATAAAGGTCCCTTTTGGCCTTTACATCCTTTGTATTATTATGACTTAGGATTCTTTGAGCCCTTTTCTATCTTGTCATCCTCAAAGGGTCCCCTCCATTAGAACAACTTATAAGCACGTGCCTAGAATTTTTCACTTAAGTCTCGTTGGCCATCTTACTTTATCACTCATCACTGATTACTTCAGAAGTGCATGTTTCAAATTGGTGACAAGCAATGAAGTGATATTTCTTTGATATCACTCATCACAAATAGCTATTAGAACTCTTAATTTGAATGCACAATGAGCAATGTTCCTTTTATTGTTGAGGAATCGCTTATCGCTAATGGCTTTTGAGCCTTCAATATTGTAATAGCGATGAGTGATGCCCCTAGGCCTTATCTTCTTATTTTCATTGTGTATCGCGGATATGTTTTAAGTGCTAAGTTCCACATTAGCGATGTGCAATACACAAATGTCACTATGAAGATCTCTCATCGCGAATTGCTTGCAAGTTGTATGAGGAGAATTAGTGATGAGCGATGGCCTAATGTTTCTATATTTTTTCTATCATCGTGGGTTCATTCCTAAGCTTAATTTCCAAAACCATGATGAGTGATGAGATTCTCTAAAATATTTATTTCACTAATGTGATAAGATCTTATGTGTGATGTCTTTTGTACCATTGATTTTCATGCAGGTGTACGTGTCTGAATCTGATTTCTTCACTGCATCTCCGATCATCGATAGGAACCAGGGTGCAAAGTTTGAATTAGCGATGCATGATGGAAGGATGAACGTGATCCAGGATGGGCCATAGATCTAAAGAATGATATTTCATCGTGGGGATGTTGACATTGCTAATGAGGCCAATGAAAGACAAGATGCATTCGTGATAGGCGATGGCTATTGCATGAAGAGGAAACATGGCAGAATCTTGAGGGCTTCACATAAAGAAAAAAGGAAAGTAGCGAGATGACTGGAGAACCATTGATGTGGTTTTGAAATAGGATGATCCAACAGACTATGCTTCATCGTGGTAATACTTTCATCATTGATTGTACCCTAAAATTTGGGGAAGATCAGTGATGAGCGATGAAGTGTATAAGGAAATATTCTCTCTAAAAAAAACTAGTCTTGTGTTTGCCGATATTAATGGAGCATGGATCAGGTTGGCAATACATGCTAATTCTTAGATTGTGTATGATAAATCAAGATTAAAGGAAAATGTGGTAGCATTTGAGATGGCATCACTGTTTTCTAGGAACAAGTTGCTAATGGTTGAAAAATGATGCTCATGATCCCTATAGGTGAAGTTTTAATTGTTTTAAGATCAATAGTCCAAATTCAAATCTAAGTTGTTAAGTTATCAACTCATTCGTGCGAGGAGTTCTTGAATCATTAATTTTTCATGCTCAAAATTGTCTATTTAATGCAGGTTGATCACTATTCATTGGCACCATCTTTCCAATCTGCAGTGAATGTAAGGTGTAGTGTGAAGAAGAGAGATGTTTTTTTTCCTAAGTTTAATATTGAGTGTTCTTGTCCTGAGTAAGTTGGTTTTAAATTCAAGGGTTCTCTAGTATGGTTAAGAATTTATGTGTTGGATTGGTTACACTTGTTTGGGTGTGTAGGTGTGTCTCCTTGTACCTTTGTCTTAAATTGTTAAATTATACTTTTTCTGGGGATGAGGAAAACTGGTATGACAGTTTAGCTTGTTAGAAGGTCTAGCTAACTCAAAGTATTTGATTTTCATGAGGATATATCTAAGAAAGAGGCCTAGGATTCTCCTAAGGTTTCAAAGGTTAAAAGGAGGGCTATAGGTCATAAGAAGAAATCAATTATGTAGAGTACATACAAGTTGAGAAATAGGACCATTCTAAGAGAAATGGTCAAGTTCAAAGGAAAGGAAATGGCTCAGCTAGTGAAGAAGGCTAGGGAAAGAGATAAAAGTCATAGGGCCTAATTGTAAAAACACAATTCTCCTATTGTGCTCTCTGATACTCATTCAGACAATGACTCAGGATATGGCCAATATCTTCTTTCTGTGGTGCCATATGGGAGCTCTGACAATGCCATGGTGATGGTCCCTCCAATTTCATCGAGGATAAGGAGCAGTCGGGTATTCTCAAATGTCGAAGACTCTGAATAGGTTCACCTCCTTGTTTTTGTTTTTTATGACACCATGCTATTTTTATAGGAGGTATTGTTTCAACATGTTTTTGGTTTGTATTTTTCTCTTCCATGCTGATGTGGAAGTCCTTTGGATGATATTATATGGAATCTTTTTGGTTCAAAATGGACATGGTGACAATGACTAATGGTATCCTACACATGTGTTTTGCTTTTTGTCCTCCCCTATTCCCAATGATTGAATAAAAACTGCTTGGGGAGTTATTCGAGGAATTATTTGAAATTAGGTTTTTGAAATGAAATGAAATTAAAATTGTAACTTAGTCAGATTCTTGTTGCTGCCCTTTTTATAAAGGGGATTGCATGGCTGATAAAAGTGAGTTCAAATTTTTTGAGTCCAATATAGGTCAAGGTGAATGCTATACTCTCAAAGAAAATATAAAGTAAATAGATACATTAGCAAATATATTAGAAGCTAATCTAGGGTGAAATTTGTACTGTACGAAGATCTCAAATATGGTTTTACAAATATCAACAATGAAAATAATATTAGTTTTAAAATATTGATCTCCTGTGTATCTTTCTTTTGAATTATGAATGAAGTTAAGTATAATTTCATTTATCTTCTGTCATTTGCACCAAATGAATGGGCTTGTTTTTTGCTTCAGTTCAATGAGTTGATCAAATGCTAAAATGAGTCCATTAGTTTGTGGGAAATGGATATAGGATTTGGTAAGGAAGCAATATTTTAAAACATAGTGAGTTAGATGCTAGAAAGTGACATGCTAATAGTCCATTAATTTCTGATGTTCAATCATAATTGTACTACTGATTTTCTGCAAGTTATGAATCCATTATTCCCTCAGATAGGGAACTAGTTGTTTTATTAGTTCATCTCATGGATGTCTAAGCTAGTAATGAATTTGGCCAAGGATTTGAAATGGAAATGAATTCTTAAATATACTTTAAATTGCACTGCACCAACCTTCAAGTATCAGCGTATTCCTTGAAACAAATAACGATTTCATAATAGGTCTGCCAAGCCTTAGATGATGTTGGATTCTTAAGGAATACATCTATGAGGAAATGCTCTTGATTAAGTTGAAATATTATGAGCATAAGTAGGATTACCCTCCTAGGTCTCATAGAGCCTGAAGAGAAGAAGTGAAGTTCGAAATGCTTCACTTAAGTGTTGGTCAATCCTCAGCCTTGCTAATAATTGAGTTCTAGAAAATTCATAGGTAAGGATTGAGATTAAGTTTGGTTCTTAAAAAATAACCAACAGAAATGGTGACTTTGTTGGGGAACTACTTGGGAAAATATTTTTAGTCTAATAGCTTGCCTTGATAGATTCATAGAGGCTCTAAATACAAAGTTCTCACTAATAGTGAGTGGCAACTCTGAAGAAATTTGTATCAATAAGAAAAAGAGAGGGTGAAAGATGAAGAATCTCAAAATGGAATCAACTAATGGAAGTTCCTTCATATGGTTGAAGTTTCATCCTCTACAAAGGAAAAATAAACTCTATGCGAAGAACCTGATACAATGTGATATTTGCAAATATATCTAGGTATTTTCCCTTTTGTTTTGACTTGAAAGAAGAATTAATTGTATATAAGAGCCATTTTAGAGATATGGAAGAAATACTTTATTCCTAATTCAATGATTTAAAGCACTAAGGAATGGAATAGTTATGGTCATATTGCATACACCTGAGTTAAATTTTGTAAGAACCTAAATGAAATGTAAGAAGTATTCTTAATTTTGTGATATGCCTTTCAAAGATTGTAAAGGCATAAACTACACTTGAACTATATGCATTTACCATAGGGTTAGTATTTGAAGAATGAATAGAGATATGAATGAGATATATTGTTCCCCTGTCTTCTCTAGTAAAATGTGAAATACAAATATACTAGTCATGCAGCTCCTAGAATACCCACAAAGGAAGTTCTCTATTGAGAGATATAAATCTTTAAGCTTTGGAGATATCATAGTTTTCCCTAACAAGATTCCTGATGATATTAGGAAACATTTGCCAAAGTTTGTAGGGAAAAAATTTGAGTCAACTTCTAAGCACTTAAATGCATTCATAGATGTGATGGGTGACTTTGAAATAAATCATGAGGATGTTGTCATGAAGTTGTTTGCTCAGTCAGTAAAAGAAGATGCCTGAGATTGGTACTCATATTTACCATCTAAGGTTCTATAGTTTCATGGAATGCCTTTATGATAGAATTTATAGAACAATTTGGTGAAAGGATTAGTCCAAATGAGGTAAGAAGAAGATTTAGGGAAATCAAACAAGAGGAAGAAGAGTTGGTCTCTTCTTCTACTCTCAGATTCATGAGAGTAGTAAATGATATTCCTGAGTATTTAAGGCCTTGTGATGCAAAATTTTTACTTACATATCTAGGTACTTTTAACAATAAAATGAGTTATTTAATAAGGGATAAAGAACCAACAACATTGCAATAGGAGTATTGTATTGCTATGGATATAGAAATACTATTAAATACTCAATGATGAAAGGGTATATGGATGCAAGTGTTTGTCCTCCTAGTACACATTATAAAGATGAAGTAAATAGGAAAGAAAAGGATGATCAATATAATGGTAATATGGATGATTCATTTTGTTCATCCTCACAACATATTAATCTTGACCAAAATCAAGACAACTTTCAACAATGTTCAGATAATAATCATCAAGAATTAATAATTTAGAAATCATCTAGTATGAAAAGGAGTAAAGAGGAATCACCATATGAATTACTGGCAAGGTTTTTGGATTCCTTCTTAGAAATCCCTAAGAAGCTAAGACCTGAGAATTCAATCTACATTGATTTGTTCTATGACATTTATGAACCAGGGCTTAGTACCTTGCATCAGGAATTAAAACCTCAAGACTTTGATCAAATAATTGATTCAATTAGAATTGTTGAGGAAGAAAAGCATGACTATGAACAAATTGCGAGGTTTCAAAATGACAAGAATGATACCCTTAAAAATGGCAGTTGTGATGGTGTAACATGCTATCATCACTGCCCAACTTTTGTGGCCATTTGACAAGCCTGCACAATCTATATTTGAGTCATTATGATGCATTGAAGATGTTTCCAAATTCTTGTAAGAAGCTCACACTCCTGCAACATCTTCATTTAAATAATTGTACGAATCTCACCTTACAGTCAGACATCCTAGAAAACATGACCAAGCTCAATTATTTGAATCTTGATTGTTGCAGACGATTGGAGTAGTGTTGTCACTATTGGCAGGTAGAGGTGCAGCCACACAGAGTCACTGTTGTGATAGGATGGAAAAAAGAGACAAAACAAATAGAAAACGTACAAAGAAAACACACCAAAAAAATATGACAAACATAAATTAAATTTTCATATATTCCTCATTTGCTTTCAAAATACAAAAACAACAAATTATATTCTCTTTTTTAGACAACAAAATAAAACTTAATTTTTTTGGACAAATGTCCAATATGAGGGTGCTCCACTCACACCTCAAGAACTTTAACTAGCTACAATCCTATAGCTAACGTTGTCACTGTGCTACATCTAATAAACATTCTATCTATGTTGTTGTCTCCTTTCCTTCTACTAACACATTCTTCTATTGTTGTAGGTTCAACACTCCAATACAAAAAGCTAACTAGCACTATTCTTACGAATACATTCTTTTTGTTTGTATTAGCAAGCTAAAAAATGAGCGTTACATTTCAAAATTCAAATTTACCTAAATTCATTTATTGCTACAGGCTGCAAGTTTACGTTGGTTGTTGCAAGTCAAATACAACTACAAGAAGATTATGTGGGGCAGGGGAGAAAGTCTACTACTGCAGATCCTCTAACAAGGATTAATAAATATTTCCAACACCCCCATTTAATCCAAAGTGAGATTTCATTTTGCAATTTCCTTTTGGAGTTGATCTCTAAAGCTATCCACCATAGCAAGCCTATCTCTTAGGCATTCAAAACTATCTTTTGGTAAGCCTTGGTGAAGATATCGGCAAGCTGTTGCTCAGATCTACAATATTGTAATTCTATCTCACCTTGTTCTACCAATTCCCTTATGAAATGATATCGAATCTCAATATGTTTGATTTTTCCATGGAAAATTGGATTCATTTTCAAAGCTATTGAGGACACATTGTCACAATGAATGATTGTGTTGTCTTCTTTCTATTGTTGTAAATCTGCAAGGATCCTCCTGAACCAAATAGCCCGACATGATGTTGCATTTTCTGTTATGTGCTCAACTTCTGTTGTGCTAAGAGAGACAATGGGAAGCTTCTTGGATGCCCATGATATTGCACCCAATCCCATGTTGAATACATACACTGATGTGCTCTTTCTATCATCCACATTTCCTACCCAATCACTATTTATGAAACCTTCATTAATATCAATGAAGTACATAAGACCGGTATTTTTTAGAGAGAATATTAATGAAGTTTGAGATTTCATCATGGGGATGTTGACATCGCTGATGAGGCCAATGAAGGATGAGATGCATCCATGATAGGTGATGGCTATTGCATGAAGAGGCAACATGGCAGAATCCCAAGGACTTCGCATAAAGAAAAAAGGAAAGTAGTGAGATGACTGGAGATCCATTGATGTGGTTTTGAAATAGGATGATCCAATGGACTAAGCTTCATCACAATAATACTTTTATCACTAATTGCACCCTAAAATTTGGGGAAGATCAACAATGAGTGATAAAGTGTATAAGGAAATATTCTCTCTAAAAAATACCAATCTTATGTACTACGCTGATATTAATGAAGAAGAAATCAATTGTGTAGAGTTCGTACAACTTGAGAAACAAGACCATTCTGGGATAAATGGTCAAGTTCAAAGGCAAGGAACTGGCTCAGGTAGTGAAGAAGGCCAAGAAAAAAGATAAAATTCATAGGGCCTACTTGGGCAAACACAATTCTCCTATTGTGATCTCTAATACTCCTTCAGACATTGAATGTGACACTGACTTAGAATATGGCTAGTACCTTCTTTCTCTGGTGCCATATTAGAGCTCTAACAATGATGTGGTGATGGTCCCTCTAATTTCATTGAGGACAAGGAGCATTCGGGCATTCTCAGATGCCAACAACTTTGAATAGGATCACCTCCTTGTTTTTGTTTTTGATGACATCATGGTTTGTTGCATAGGAGGTATTTGTTTCATCATGTTCATGGTTTGTCTTTTTCTCTTCCATATTGACGTGGAAGTCCTCTAACTAATATGATATAGAATCATTTTTGTTCAACATGGATGTGGTGAGAGTGACTAATGGTATCCTACACATGTGTTTAGTTTTTTGTCCTCTCCTGTTCCCAAATGATTGCATAAAAACTTCCTGGGGAGTTCTTCAAGGAATTAGTTGAAATTAGGTTTTTGAAATGAAATGAAATTGAAATTGTAACTCAATCATATGCTTGTTTCTCCCCTATTTATAAAGGGGATTTCATGGCTGATAAAAGCGAGTTCAAAAAATTTGAGTCCAATATAGGTCAAGGTGAATGTTATGCTCTTGGAGCAAATAAAATGTAAATAGATACATTAGCAAATATTTCTGAAGCTAATCTAGGGAAAAATTTATACTCTATGAAGATCTCAAATATGGTTTTACAAAGTAATATCATAAATGAAAAGAATATTAATTCTAAAATATTGCTCTCCTGTGTATCTTTCTTCTAAATTATGAATGAAGAACTTGTTAATTATAATTTCATTTGTCTTTTGTCATTGAACCGAATGAATGAGCTTGCTTTTTTGTCCAGTTCAATGAGTTGATTAAATGCTAAAATGGGTCCATTAGTTTGTGGGAAATGGATATAGGATTTGGTAAGGAAGAAATATTTTAAAACATAGTGAGTTAGATTCTACAAAGTGGCATGCTAATAGTCCATTAATTTCTGATGTTCAATCATAATTGTATTACTGATTTGCTGCAAGTTATGACTTCATTATTCCCTCAAATAGGGAACTGGTTGTTTTATTAATTTATCTCATGGCTGATTGAGATAGTAATGAATTTGGCTAAGGATTTGAAATGGAAATGAATTCTTAAATATACTTTAAATTGCACTACACCAACCTTCAAGTACTAGCGTATTCCCTAAAAAAAATAACAATTTCATAACAGTTTTTCCAAGTCGTAGATGATGTTGGTTTCTTAAGGAAAACATATGCGAGGAAATTCTCTTGATTAAGTTGAGATATTATGAGCATAAGTATGATTACCCTCCTGGGTCTCATAGAGCCTGAAGAGAAGTGAAGTTATGAATTCTTCACTTAAGTGTTGGCCAATCCTCAACCTTGTTGATAATTGAGTTTTGGTAGATTCATAGGTAAGGATTGAGATTAAGTTTGGTTCTTCAAAAATAACCAACAAACACCTCCTTAAATATTTTGGGTATAAATTCAATGACCAACCATTTGACAATATAGAGAAAGGAAAGATGATTCTCTCTAATTATTTAAGATCTCTTCCTATATTTTTCATTTTGGATAATATAGATCATAGGGATCAACTAGAAGCTTTATTGTCAGAGAAGGCCAACCTTGCATCTAGGAGTTTGGTCATTGTTACAACACAAGACAAGGAATTCCTCAAAGGTTGGGGCATCTCTTGTGAGTTTGGTCATTGTTACAACACAAGACAAGGAATTCCTCAAAGGTTGGGGCATCTCTTGCATTTATGAAATGAATTCAATGAATTAGTATCATGCCAAGCAACTTTTTTGTTGGCATACATTTTTACAATCTTCTCCATTATTGGGATTCGAGAATCTTGTTGAAGAATTTGTAAGTGCTAGTCATGGTTTACCTTTGTATTTAAAGGTATTTGTAGCTCAAATTTATGGTTTCTCTAATAAGGATCTATTACATTAAATTTCAAGAATATTTCCCCAATATATTATAAATAGGTTTACAATAAGCTGTGATGCTTTTGTCTAGAAATAATGAGTGCCATTGCAGTATGGGAAGCATCAAGTTGGAGTGGTTTGTGGGGTTGGTAGAGGCTTGAAAATAGGCATCTTCTTGATATTTTTGATGAAAATGAGATAAGAATGCATGACCACCTAAGAGATTTAGGAAGGGAAATTGCAAGTACTTCTCCACCTTATTGTTTATGGTCTCCAGATAAGTTTACGGTTATTGACAATAAAGAGGAGGTAAGGTTAAATAAGGTTTTTTATTTTGCTACTAGAAAATTAGAAATCATGGCATTGAAACTTTTTTATATTTTACTTTTTTGGTCAATTCGTATGTTTACCTTGTTACTCTTTCTTTTTTCTATCCAGATAAGAGGAATGATATTGAATGCAAAAACTAATGGCATTCACAAGTTTCCTAGCTTCTTGTTGAAATCAAGATTTTTCCTTTATAGATTAAAAGTTATTGTGGTGGGAAAAAACTATGGGAGCTATTTAGACATTTCCAAATCATCAAGAGAGTTGACATGGATTAGCTACACCAAAATTGAGCATAGAAATTTTCCATCATGGATGACATTGAAAAATTTAATATTTTTAGAACTTTATGACTACCTTGAGATAGTAGGCTTGTGGAAGGATGGAGTGGAAGTAAGATTTTCCTCTACAATTATCTACAATATTTATTAAATATTCTTTCTAATATTTATATGCCCCTTGATTAAATTCAAAATTGGTTGTAGGCTCCAGTGCAGTTAATATTGTTGATTATTTCTTCATGCTATCAATTTTAAGGGTATCTAAAGTCCATAGGATATCTTCAGAATTTGAAAAAGATATCCTTGTCTTACTATAAATTGAAGAGTATTCTAGATTAATTTTATCATCTTCAATCACTAGAGCACCTACAGTTGTGATGGTGTAACATGCTATCATCACTGCCCAAATTTTTCAGCCATTTGATAGGCCTACTCCATCTAGATTTGATTCATTGTGATGCATTGAGGATGTTGTAAAATTATTGTAAGAAGCTCACACTCCTGCAACATCTTCATTTAAATAATTGTATGGATCTCACCTTATATCCAGTCATCCTGGAAAACAAGACCAAGCTCAAGTATTTGAATCTTGATTGTTGCAGATGATTGGAGTTGCCTCATCACTATTGGTAGGTAGAAGTGCAACCACATAGAGTCGCTGTTGTGACATGATGGACAAAAGACACAAAAAAAGTAGAAAACACACAAAGAGAACACAACAAAAAAAAATGACAAACATAAATTAACTTTTCATATGTTCCTCATTTTCTTTCAAAATAAAAAAAACTACAGAGTATATTCTCTTTTTTAGACAACAAAATAAAACTTAAATTTTTTGGAGAGATGTCCAATACGATGGTGCTACACTCACACCTCAACAATTGTAACTAGCTACAATCCTATAGCTGACATTATCACTACCATACATCTGATCAACATTCTCTTTGTGTTGTTGTTTCCTTGTCTTCTCCTAAAACATTTTTCTATTGTTGGAGGTTCAACACTCCAATACAAAAAACTGACTAAAAATATTCTCATGAATACATTCTTTTTGTTTGTATTAGCAAGCTAAAAAATGAGTGTTACATTTCTAAATTCAAATTTACCTAACTTCATTTATTGCTATAGGCTGCAAGTTTACATTGGTTGTTGCATGTCTAATACAGTTGTAAGAAGATTGTGTGGGGCAAGAGAGAAAGTATGCTATTGTAGATCCTCTAACAAGGATTAATAAATATTTCCAACACTCCCCCTTAATCCAAAATTGGATTTCATTTTGAAATTTCCTTTTGGATTTGATCTCCAAAGCTATCCACCATGCCACACCTATCTCTTAGGTATTCAAAACTACCTTTCGGTGAGCCTTGGTGAAGATATCAGTGAACTGCTGCTTGGATTTGTAATATCGTCTTCTTGCTATTGTTGTAAATCTACAAGGATCCTCCTCAACCAAATAGCCTAACATGTTTTTGCACTTGCTACTATGTGTTCAACTTCTATTGTGCTGAGAGAGACAATGGGTAGCATCTTGGATGCCCATGAGATTGCACCTAATCCCATGTTGAAGACATGCACTAATGTGCTCTTTCTATCATCAACATTTCCTTCCCAATCAATATTTATGAAACTATCCAACTTGAATTCATTATATGCACCATACATGATGCCATAACCTGTTGTTCCATTGACATACCTCAAAATCCTCTTTCTTGCTTGCCAATGTGCATCCTTAGGTTTCTCCATGAACGTCGAAATTAGACTAACTGCATACATTAAATCAGGCCTAGTTGATATCAAATACATCAAACTTCCAACCATGCTCTTGTAGAGGGTTGGTTTCACATCATTGTCATTTTCATTCTTGCACAGTTTTAGACCTGTTGTTGTTGGTGTGGGGGAAGGTTTGTTGTTACGAATTTTAAACCTTCTTAAAATTTGTTGGCATAGTTAGTTTGTGAAATATAAATTCTATGCACTATTTGTTGAACTTCAATACCAAGAAAATACTTCAACAAACCCAAATCCATCATCTCAAATTCATTTTTCATCACCATTTTAAAATCAGCAATTATGTTGTCACTATTACCAATAAAAATCAAATCATCTACATACAAAACAACAATTAAGATTGTAGACACCTAAATTTGGTCTAAACCTGCGACATCAATATTCTTCATAATTCGTATTCTTCATGGTCATGATTAAATAATGTCGATTATTTAATTATTTTCTATAGTCTTCATTTCTTTTATTAATTAAATAATCTTAATTATTTAATTAATTCTTATTTTCTTTATTCTATCTGATTAATTAAATAAATGCTTTTTATTTAATTATGTTACTAATTAACCTTATCCATCTTGTCAATTAAATAAATGCTTATTTAATTCCCCCCTTTATCATACTTCAACTATAATTAAATAAATTCTTTATTTATTTAATTATTCATTTAAATCCCTTCATCACTTAATTAAATAAATCTTATTTATTTAATTATTCTTCAAATATCAAATCTTGAATTAAATGAATTATTTAATTCATAAATCCTATTTTAATGCATTCCTCTATATTTAGATAATTGTGCAAATTATCTAAGTATTCACTCTTGCTTGACTCAAGATCTATTTAAATTGCTTAGTTAACTCTTGATTTAATGTTTGAGTCGCTGTCTCGAGTAATCTCTTCGTCAAATCATTCAATCGTCTAGTGCTAACTCAATTGCATGTACATGCATATTAATTAAATATTCTCATTTAATTAATTAAACCTTGTGCGTGCATTCGAATAGAGAGTTGCTTTAATCAATCTTTATCTTTGTCATGCAAAGATAATTCTTTTGTTTTTGAATACAAAATTTGAAGATTAAATCATTTATTTAATCTTTAATTCTATTTCCAATTTATATCACTCCTGTCATTACTAACTGTTATCAGAATGCATGACTAATCAGTCAATCTCAACTGATCATTGATCTTTCGATCCTGGCCTGTCATTCAAATGATCAATTTTCTATAAATTGATCTGGTCTTCATCATTCCAATCTCTCTCAAAATCTTATGAATTTTGGAGCAGCTATCTTGAATCTTTGATGTTTTTCTAAATCACTATCATAGGCTATACTTGCACGAACTCTTGAAAATCCGAGGGAAATTATACTACAACAGCAAAATGGAGAAGGGCAATCAAGATGAATCATGGAAATACGTACAAATTTGGTGAGATTGTTTAAGTTTTATTTATGTTTTTACTTTCCTTTGTTCTTTGTTGATTAGCATTAGATTGCATTTAGATTTGCATTGCATGCTTGCTTTTAATCTTTTCTTTTTGTGCATTCTAGACGTTATATTTGGTGAACCCGGCGTGAAGACACCATTTTCGCGTATCTGTAGACTTTTATTTTGATTTTTGTGGGTTTTCTGTATTGAACGACACATCAGCTTGACAAAATACCGCAATTGAAATTCAAAGACTCATCAGTTTGACGAAGTGATGCAATTGACTTTCTAAACCGCATCTGACACTAGAAATGATGCATCTGAAAAATTATGATGCATCTGCAAATTCCTAAACTGCAATTGACTGGTAAAATACCGAGAACGCAATTGCAGAGAACATTGATGCATATGACTAGTAAAACAATGACGTAATTGACTGGTATGTTCCTTTTGTTTCTGTTTTTGGAAATATGAAATTCTCAATTGATTTGTGTGTTACTAATATCGGATTTACAGCGTGTCGGCTTTTTGTTTTTTGGAGTTAATGGGTTTCTGTAGGATGATTGACGAAGAAAATACTAAAATTAGTAATTAATCTTTCTGTAGATCGTATGTCGAAGACCCTAGCTAATTATTTGAAACAGATTGTTTGGTAGTGTACAAAATATTTCGTTTGGTTTAAAATTAACAAGTGTTTGTTGTGTTTGGTGCGAAAGCACAACTGTGTAACTACCCTCATGATTTGGTACATTGAAGTATCCTCTCCCCTTGCGCATTCATGCGGTCCTGGGTGTAAGAGAAATGGTTACCAACTCTAGAAATTTGGCTTGTTTTGTGGGAAAAAGTATTCACCCCAGGATGACTCAGACCAGTAGCACCTTGAACCTGAGGGACTTCTAGCCGGTATATAAAAGTGGATTCTTGGGGAAAACCCAGGAATCACACATATGGTTCTAATGAGATGGATCTGAAAGGGGACTCTCACCACATGGATCATGCCCTACAAATAGAATGCCCGTATTAAATACCTTTTGTTTTAGAGACGAACCATTTTTGGCCGTTGCTTGGTATAGTGCAGGGTACAGTATCATGCCCGAAGACACTCACTACTGATCCCCTTGAGTAGAGATAGCAGTTCTTGGGAGGTCATTTCCCAAAGAATTCAAAATTGGTGTGCTTGAATGATGTTAATGAGCTATGGAGGGGAGCCATTGCCACCAAATTTCTAAGTTATCCGCTCTCAAGAAGGAAAGGTGTTTATCACCAATCTGGGGTATTTAGGTGGGCTATACCAAGTATACAAACCCGTGGCCTATTGGCCTATTAGGATGTGCTTGTTTGTTGTCACATTACACGTTCTTTAAGTCTAAATCAAACTAAAAATACTTTGTCTTATGATTGTCCTTGTTTGCTAGAATTTGATCACAAAAAATAGAGTCAGTTTTAAATCTCAAATCACTAAAAATACACAGAGAGTTGCAACTGTTCACCAGAAGGTTGCATGTGATTTTTAGAGCCGCATTTGTTTAACTTCAAGTCACATATGTCATTTTTGGTCACATTTGTTTAACTTCGAGTCGCATCTATCATTTTTAGTCGCATATGTTTAGCATAGAGTCGCATCTACCAAATTAGCTCGCACTTGCTTTGTGAAAAACTGCATATGTTATATTCTGAGTCACAACTGTCCTTACGGGTCACATCTGTTAGAAGGTTAAACGCATCTGTCAGAGTCAGACATTAAAATTTATCAGGACACACAATTGATCATTAGAAAACTACAATTGTGAAATTTAACCACAACTGTGAAATTTAACCACAACTGGTAAACTTAACCACATATGTGAAATCCTGTGAAGCATTTTCCTGATTAGAAAAATAGAATTCACGATCACTATCCAGTCAACACGGTTATGCTAGTCTTTTAGTTGGCTTTCCACAGGTAGACTTTGAACAGAATCGGGAAACGATTTTGCTCAATTTTGCATCCTTTAGGTTTCTTTAGTCATTACCATAGTTGTCCTAATTTAGAGTTTGGTATCATCTTAGAATACATATTACCTTTAGATTTAAACTTCTAGGAAAGTCATTTTTACAAACTTTGGGATAGGTCCACCATCTACACTCTAGAAAAATCATAGCGTCAACGGAATCTATCATTGAACCTAGTCTGATCATTTTATCCTTTGTCCTACAAAGAGTCCTCCTAGCTCATCAGTCTAGTTAGGAAACTCAACTTGTCTTTGATCCTTGTCCTACATTGGTTCCTTGAATTAACTAAATTGACACGATGGTTAGACTTTAGGTAGTTGGTCCCTCCGTCTTAGGTTTATAGAATTGATTACTTTAGAGCCTGGCTTAGACTTTGCATCTTTAGATTTTAGACTAGTGTCATCCTAGAACATTCCTTTTTTGCATCCAGAAAATCCCAAAAACATAGACTAGATTCATACTATCCATAGACATAGTTTTGCATTCCTCACATATTGAGCTAATCTTACATGGTTGAAACTAGGTCTAAGAGAAGAGAGAGAGAGAGAGAAAGGATGTCGAACCCAAATGAATTCATCAATCCATTTTTCGCAAGACCTCACAAGAATCTATTAGACAAATTCACCACTAGAAACACTCAAGGTCACATTACAACAGAAGACATAGAGGTTGCCGCACAAGACCCTGAGTTTTCCTCTTTCGTAGATGAGTACCTAGAAAATGATCATCAATGATACTTAGCTAAATTTCTAGCTGAAGGCACTACCTTACCTACAGGATTTGACATCATCACCTTACAAACTCAACCTACACAAGGTAAAAATACAACAACTGCTAGTACTACTATACCTTAGGTTAGCACAACTATGACATCTGGTACACCTACACAGAGTATGACAGTCCATACATCTCCATTTGGTACATTTGGCATGACATCAGGATTTAATTTCACTATAGGAGGATCATCATCCACTCCCTTTGGTCCTCTTGTTGGGAGTAAAAGACCTAAAATGTCAGCCTCTACACCATATGTCAGTGTCACAAGTAAAACATCCCAATCAACGACCATACCTAATGCTAGTGTCACAAGCACCATACCACAATCAATGGCTATACCTAGTGCTCAAGTCACTAGTACTATACCAGGGATTACACAAACAGGAGGCATTCCCTCATTCCAATATGGCAATCAGAACCAATCTTCCCAGATTGGTAGTCAGAATATATTCACACAGATTCCAAATCAAAATCCATTCTCCTAGACTGGCAACCAGAATCCATTTACTCAGATTCTTAATCAGAATTCCTTTTCCCAGACTAGCAATCATAATCCATTTACATAGATTCTGAATTAGAATCCTTTCTCCTAGATTGGTAGTCAGAATCCATTCACACAGATCCCGAGGAAAAACCATTTTATGTAGATTCTAGACCAGAACACATTTACCAACATTCCAAATCCAAACCCACCTCAAATACCAATGTTCAATCAAAACCCATCACAAGACTTTGGATTTTAGAATACTTACACGGATCTGCATAATCTACCTAGCACATCCTTGACCCAAGTTGATGTCTCACAAACACAAATGTATGCACTAAAATTGCAAATGGATAACATGTCGGTATCAACTAAGAAATCCTTTTCAACAAAGGACATATGCCCATTTCCCTTTGATAGATCATTTTATATGACCCCTTTCCCTCACGGATATGTCATATCAAATCTCCCTAAGTACAATGGAAAACGAAATCCAATAGAATATATAAGGGAATTTTCTACCATATGCATAGATGTCGCATATGACCCCACATATCTTATGAGACTATTTCCAAGAAGTCTTGTAGGAATTGCACTAGAGTGGTTTTCTGGTCTTGACTTTGGCATCAGATCTTGGGGTGAACTGGTTGAGAAATTTGTGGAGCAATTCTCCTTCAACATAGACCACGAGATAAATATAGCAACCTTGTGTCACACAACACAAGAAGAAGGTGAAAAATTTATTGCTTTCTTCCAGAGGTGGAGGACTATAGCTAGCTGGTGCCCTGTTGAGATACCTAAAAAACAAAAAGTTACTATGTTCCAGGAAAACCTTCATGCAAAACTAAGGAGTGACTTAAGGGTACATTGTTGTATATCTTTTTCAGAACTAGTGGAAAAAGGGGTTATAATAGAAAAGGATCTCATTGAAAAAGGAAAACTTAAGACATTAATATCCAATAGAAATCCAATTGTGAAAAACACCCCCACTGACAGAAACATATTTTGGTCTTGCAACAAAAATGTCACCAATGATGGGGTAGTTGATGCTAAAACACTACAAGCAGGACCACTTATCACATTACAAGGACCTTACACTTTTTCCAACATGCTTAATGTTGTCAATCAACCTCCTAACATGGTTCAAAATACTCAACATCCACAACAACAAAGGAGGTTTCAAAAACGTGAGTTCACTCCCTTAGGGGAACCCATTGAGTCTATATTCAAACAACTATTACAACATAATCTTATACAGCTACAGGAACCAAGACAATACGATCCAGGACAATTTAAACTAGTTTGGTGGGATGATAATTCCTTTTGTGATTATCATAGAACTAAGGGACATAACCTACAAAACTGTCGACAACTAAAGAATATCATACAGGATCTTGTCGAAAGGAGAATAATTGAAGTTAGTGGACAGAAAAAAAAGTCATCAAACACTGATCATCAAGGCTTTTCTAATCCACTACATGACCATGGGAAAGGAACTGTTCCTAGTTTGAGTACTAAGACCAATATGTCAGCCAACTATGCGAGTATCAAGAATGATTATAATGGTTGTAAAATCATTCATCACCTTCGCGCTACTGATGAGAATATCAATACCATTACTATCAATACAAATACCAAGTGCACGGTCAATACTCATCGTACTAAGATCACTATCCAAGGCCCTCCATCGCAGCAAACACCACAACCTTCCAAGTTACAATATAACCTACTTGACCAATTGGGGAAGACCCTAGCCCAAATCTCAATCTTGGAACTGTTGCGTATTTCCCCTGAGCATCGATCTATTCTCAATAAGGCTTTACAGAACACCACAGTCTCTAATGAACTTGATTTCAATCATTTCCAGGAAATGGTGGGCTACTTGACCAATAATCACTATGCCACATTTTCTGAACAAGACTATGCAACTTAAAAGACAAACCATAATGACTCTTTACATCTAGAAGTCCTTGTTGATGACACCAAAGTTATACGAGTTTTGGTAGACAGAGGAGCAGGGTTAAATCTATGCACTTTAAAACTAATTAAGGCATTAGGTTTCTCAGAAGCATGCGTGGACACAACCAAAAGTATTGTCATTAAAGGTTATGATGATGAGGAATGAAAATCAAAGGGGGTGATAACACTTCGCATCAGAATTGGTCTTGTAGTAATGGAGACAAAGTTCTAGGTCTTGGATCTCACCCTTCTTTATAACCTTCTACTACGTAGACCATGGATTCATGCCATGAAGGCAGTCCCTTCCACGTATCATTAGTGTCTTCAATTCACTTACAATGGCACATAAATAACTATAGATGGTGACCCAGATCCATTCCAATATTGCACCAATCTAAAAGAGATCCCCCAACACCAAGTGCTAGTAAACCAAGAGGCTACATCATCTAATCCATCTTCCTATGTTGATCCATCCACACTCACTCGAACATCTATTTCACCCTCAATTCCTACAACTCCTAGGGTTGAGATCCAAGACAAGGGTTGTGGAGAGTATTACATGATGACATCTTATTGTGTTAGCCATTTGATTCCTCCTAAGTCATACGATTTATCTACATCCGATAGGGGATAGTCTATGGTCACTATACATGATCCTCCTACAACAACTTTCATTAAATGGGGAGAATTAAGCAAGGAGGCCGTAAATACAGAAGATGTGATTTCCTGGCTGTAGAGGGAAGATGATGAAGAACTTATCTCACTTGCTCACATTCCTACAGATCTATATGGAAAGGGTTTCACAATCATGCAGAGCAAGGGATATGATGGACATAGTGGTTTATGCTTAAACCAAGATGGGAGGATTGAACCAATATTTGTTTCTCAGTAGCCAAAAGGCATGGGGCTAGGGTTTCAACCAATCCAGATTGGCGTTCCTAGTACCCCATCACCCTTACTTGAGGAAGTAAGTGCTTCAGAAGATATTAAGACATCTCACGAACCATTGGACCAATATCACTATGACTCCCCCGACTCTAATGATTATGAGTGGGATTCCCTATCCTTTACCTCTTCCATGGACCTTGACAAGTTATTTGGAGAACTTGACTTAATGTTAAGTTCCTCCCAAAATCCATTGAATTCCTATCCACCAAAGAAAATGACAAAGGAGGAGTGGTTTAAACACTACTATTGGGAATCACTTGATCCTACATCTTGGCAACCTGATACATCTGTTTCAAATAATCAAACCTTGGCAATAAGGCCACCTATCAATCTACCTAGACCTAAACCTAAGAGAAAACAAGACTTATTACAAGACTTTTGTGACCATATGAATAAATCAATCCTTACCTTAACCCCATTAAACTTTGATAGCTCCGACGGTGAGATGCCCTTAGTCTATCCCCAACTCATTGATTGGGAGCAACAAGACACACCCGTCTTAGAAATTTTTGAGAAAAATGAAGCAATTGCTAAGTTCCTAGGATTACGAGAAGGCATACCTAATGGTGATCACAAGGCTAGTTTTACCATTGACTTGGAAAACAAAGCATATTTTGGGGAATCTATTCAACCATCCAGTCGCAAAAATGAGAAAAAGAATAAACAAGATAAAAAGGATGAGTCTCTAGGTGAAAACCGAAAGGCACCTTTAGACAATGAAAAAGTAAAAAGAAAGGATGCATCCAAAGGTGAAAACCTCTTTGAGGCACCTAAGGATGGAGGTTTGAACATTCTCCCTATTGCACAAGAAAAGTCACCCATGCTCGTTGAAGAATCGGTAGAAGTCAACATAGGCACAAAAGAGAATCCTCGGCTGGTTTATTTTGTAGCGTCATTGACAACATAAGAGCAGCCAGAGTTCCACAATTTCTTTGCACAGAGACAAATAAATTTTTCTTGGTCATATGAAGACATGCCTAGTTTAGATCCTGAACTTGTTCTGCATCACTTGCCCTTACAACCAAGTGCCAAACCAGTGAAATAGAAATGGAGAAAAATGCACCCATAGATTGCTTTATTAGTTAAGGCAGAACTCAAGAAACTCTTAGATGTTGGTTTCATTAGATCTATTGACTATGCAGATTGGATTTCCAATCTTTTCCAGTCACTAAACCAACTAGGGGCATCTGCATCTGCACTGATTTTATAGATATCAACAAGGCTTGTCCTAAGGATGACTTCCCTTTACCTAACATAGACATAATAGTTGACATGACAGCGAGATATGAGATGTTGTCTCTTATGGATGGCTTTTCAGGATATAATCAGATTAGAATTGCAACTGAAGACCAACCTAAGATAGCTTTCACTTGTCCTTGGGGTATGTATTGCTGGAATGTTATGCCCTTTGGAATAAAAAATGCTGGAGCAACTTATCAACGTGCCATGACCACTATCTTTCATGATCTAGTACACACTCTTATGGAGGATTATGTCAATGAACTTATTGTTAAATCCAATACAAGGGTAGAACATTTATAGGTTTTAGACAAGATGTTTCAAAGGCTGGAGAAGTATAAGGTGAGACTTAATCCCAAGAAGTGTGTGTTTGGAGTGAAGTTAGGAAAGCTGTTAGGCTATATCATTTCCAAATGAGGCATTGAAGTGGATCAAGCCAAGGTAAAAGAAATCATAGACATGCCTCCACCCACTAATATTAGTCAACATCTACTAAAGAAAGGGGTACCATTTGCATGGATAGCTAGATGTGGGGAGGATTTTCAACTAATTAAGGAATATTTACTCACACCACCGGTCTTAATGCCACCTGTTGAAGGAAGATCATTGATTCTTTATATTACAACAACCCATTCATCACTCGGAGGATTGCTTGCACAAAATGATGATGAAGGTCATGAAAGGGCGGTCTATTATATCAGTTGGACTTTGGTAGGTTATGAACTCAACTATAGTACCATTGAACATGCCTATCTTGCAGTATTATTTGCTACCCAAAAACTAAGGAACTGTATGCTAAACCATCAAACAATGTTGATTGCTAAAATAGATCCTCTGAAATATCTTCTCAGCAAGGCAGCATTAACAGGGCGATTGGCCAAATGGGTTATGATACTTAGTGAGTATGATATCCAGTATGTAGAAAGAAAGGCTATTAAAGGACAAGTCATTGCTCATCAGTTAGTTGATGCACCAATACAGGCAGATCACCCATTAGTTGTATACTTTCCTAATGAGTTTATATTTACAATTGACACAAACATAACATGGAAACTGTACTTTGATGGCTCACATACAAATCATGGCTTAGGGGCTGGTATACTGTTTATCACACCATAGGGTGATTGCACCCCTAAGTCATTCAGGATTGCATTTCCATGTACTATCAACATAGCAGAGTATGAAGCTCTAGTGATAGGGTTACGCATGGCAGTCAAGTGGAAAATAAAGAATCTACAGGTATATGGCGATTCTCAACTAGTAATCAGACAGGTAAATGATGATTATGAGACTAAGGATGAGAAGATTGCTCCCTACAAATGCATGGCTGATAGCTTTAAAGATTACTTTGACAAAGTCGAATTTCATCAGATACCTCGTGTTTTAAACAGGGCAGCAGACGTTATGGCTACAATTGCATCACTTCTCAACATTCCTAACAATGTGCCTAAGTTTGAGTTCTTGGTAGAACAACTTTTGGTCTCAGCCTACGATATCCTAGATTCTAAAATGGTGTGTGACATTGTTGTTCCTGATTCCCCATGGTACAAAGAAATCTATGACTACCTTCATGCCGAAGTCATACCCACTGGCCTATCAAATAACCAACGTAGGAAATTCCTCTGCAAGTCAACCAAATACACCATCGTCAGAGACACCCTATATAGACGTGTGTTAGATAATACCCTACTGAGATGTCTTGTTTCTACTGAAGCACAAGCAACCTTGCATGGGGTGCATGAGGGTATATGTGGTTCCCATTCTAGTGGTCCTACCTTAGCCAAAAATATTATGAGACTGGGTTATTACTGGCCTACTATGGAAAAAGACTCATATGTCTTTGTAACAAAATTATACCAATGCCAAGTTCATGGAGACTTGATACATGCGCTAGAATAGGAGCTCCATCCTATAATGTCACCATGGCCCTTTGCCCAATGGGGACTAGACCTCATAAGTAAGATCCACCCCGCATCATCTAATGGACACAAGTTCATTATCACTGCCACTGAGTATTTTATGAAGTTGATTGAAGCCATTCCTATGACATACATTACCGACACACAGATTTCTAAATTTATCTTGAATTATATCATATGTCGGTATGGTGTCCCTTAGTCCATAATTACCGATAATGTCCACCCCTTTAAGAATCAAGAAGTCTGCCATCTATGTGATGAATTTCATATTCAACATCACTTCTCCACTCCATACTACCCACAAGGTAATGACCAAGTAGAGGCATCTAACAAAACCATCATTAAAATCCTCAAGAAGACTGTCAATGATGTTGGTTGTGACTGGCATTTACAACTTAACCCTACCTTATGGGCTTATCGCACAAGTATCTGTACTCCTACTAGTGCCACTCCATATTCACTAGTATTTGGTTCTAAAGCTATTCTTCCTATTGAGGTTGAGATTCCTTCCCTAAGGGTATCCTTGAAAGGCCACATTGATGATGAAGAGTACCAAGTATTGAGACTCCATGAGTTAGAATTCCTAGATGAGTGAAAACAGAAGGCACTAGACCATCTCCAAGCATATCAAAATCACCTTCATCATAGCTATAACAAGAAGGTCTTGAACATAAAATTTGACATTGGTGACCTAGTTTTAATGGAGAACCCAAAGAATCAAGCAGAAAGAGACAAACCAGGAAAGTTCAAACCAAACTGGTTAGGACCTTATATTGTTACAGAAGCTTTTGGATTAGAAGCGTACCAACTCTCTACTCCTAAAGAGGAACCATTTTCCTCACCAATCAATAGTCTGCATCTGAAGAAGTTCTACGCATAGCTTCTGAGAGCCTTTGTCTTAATTAGCAAAAATACAAAAAAAATCAAAAAATCAAAAAATCGTTACCAAGGTGAAAACTTGGCAAACAAGCGTCTTGGTAACACCAAAAAAATAGATAATCTAGAAAATAGTAAAGACAAATAATTCATCCAATAGTGAAAACCACTTTGGTGGTGCTTTGGATAGGTACCATGGTGAAAACTTGGCAAATAGGTGCCATGTGTACTTGACTCTACTCCTTTGTCCACTATTATTCTAATCTAGCACATCCCTGTACATAGTCCTTATCCCTATACATACTACCTATCCCTGTACATAGTCCACTACCTTGTACATAGTCCTTATCCCTATATATACTACCTATCCCTGTACATATCCCTTATCTTTTGTATCCATCGCTTGTATATACCATTCATAATAAGTGGTAGTCTTTCCCATAACCTAGAATGATTGACATCGAGTGCATTTCATATCCCCCATTTTACCCTATTCATAATCAATTGGTCTTATATTCGATTGGGGGAAAACACTTGATGTGTGTCATATTGATTCTTCCATTGGCTGTGTTGAAGATGTAATACCATAGGAAAAAAAAAATCACAAAATGACCTGAGAAAACACAAAAACATTAGAAAACTTCAAAAAGATAAAAATCAAAACATTTCAAAAATCCAAAAAATAGAGTTAGAGTCAATCACACTTGTCAATCTTTGTCATTTTTCAAACTACGTTGCCCCTATGACTAGACGTAGGCAAGGCCATCTACCAATGTGCCCCGAGGCATTAGGTTAGTCCGTTTAGGTTAGTCTGTATAAAATCATGCTTCCACTCATATGTCTATATGACAAGGTCATTGGTCGTGTCAAACTACGAGGTCTCTATGTGTATAATGTAGGCAAGGGAATCAATCGATGAGCCCTTGAGGCCACACTAGGTTAGCCCGTTAGGGTTTGTCACATTCACTTTCACACACGTCTTCTATTTGTAGTTAGTCTTCTCAGTCAAAGTCAAGTCAAACTACGAGGTCTCTGCGTGTATAACGTAGGCAAGGCCATCAATTGATGAGCCCCCGAGGTCGCACTAGGTCAGTCCTTTAGGGTTTTTCATCACACACAGTCAATTGTTGGCACATCATATCAAATCATGCATCAATCTGGTGAACAAGTTAGCAATGTCTCTAAGTCAAATCAAACAACTTGCCAGACGAAACATTCAGAAAAAATATCAACTAATGTCTGCTACAGGATGTGTCCTTCTTGGAAACAAACATCATCAAAACAATCAACCTATGTCTTATTTAGGATGAGTTCTTCTTGAATACTAATATCGACAAAGCAATCTATGTCTTATACAGGATGAGTCCTTCGTGCATAATCGACATTGTCAAACAATCAAACATAGCCTTACACAGGTTATCACATCAACGACATCTGACTCAATGTCTTATACGATACATGTCTTTCTGAAACCAAGCTTTTTCATGCCTTATACAGATAGTCATAACATTGAAACTAGACTCACAGTCTTATCCAGTATCTGTATCTCCTGACATCAGGCTCTATCAATCAAAACGAATCAAACATACAAATTAAGTTTTGGAAAATATTTTATTGGATTTTTGACTTTATGGCTTATTTATCTTATCATTTTATTTGACTTGATGATGGGAATTATGTTACTAGCTTTCTCAAGGATATCCCAAGAAGGATTTAGAGAAGCTATGATGTATCAGAATTTTGTTTTCTTTGGTTGTTGTTTGTCAACTATCTTTTAACTTTGATTTTTGAGTCATGTTACTAGTTTCCTCAAGGATGTCCCATGAAGGATTTAGAGGAGCTATGACATCTCATGACTCATCTTTTATTTATTTTTTTGTCTGTGGTTTGTCTTGAAAAAAAGACTGGGGCAACTTGTGCCCTTAGTATGAGTTAACGACAATCCTTGTCTGCGACTGTCTATTGTTAGCAAGTGGATGACCTTGCACACCTTGATCTATCCCATATCATGGTGTTTTTCTCCATTTGTATTAGTCCTGCCCAATGATGATAAAGTGCAATGCCTTTGGTGATACAAGGAAACATTGAAGATTGCTAATACTAACATCCATGTCTTTTATTATTCATCTTTCTTTTCACACTAACATTTCTTCTTTTCTACGTCTTCACCACCCTTATCTATTTTCCTCTATCCTTTTTTCTTTCATCTTCTACTTCTCTCATCGATTTTGAGAGCACACTCATGTTCTTTGAACCCACCTGTCCTCTCGAGGGGGCATACCTTCACCTATTTTACACTGGGGCATGACTGAGGCATATTTCTTATTGATTTTCTTTGAAACAACGCCGAAATGACATTGTATCAAAGAGGGGCAAATGTAGACACCGAAATTTGGTCTAAGCTTGTGACATCAATATTCTTCATAATTCGTATTCTTCATGGTCATGATTAAATAATGTCAATTATTTAATTATTTTCTATAGTCTTCATTTCTTCTATTAATTCAATAATCTTAATTATTTAATTAATTCTTATTTTCTTTATTCTATCTGATTAATTAAATAAATGCTTTTTATTTAATTATGTTACTAATTAACCTTATCCATCTTGTCAATTAAATAAATGTTTATTTAATTCCCCCTTTATCATACTTCAACTATATTAATTAAATAAATTCTTTATTTATTTAACTATTCATTTAAATCCCTTCATCACTTAATTAAATAAATCTTATTTATTTAATTATTCTTCAAATCTCAAATCTTGAATTAAATGAATTATTTAATTCATAAATCCTATTTTAACGCATTCCTCTATATTTAGATAATTGTGCAAATTATCTAAGCATTCACTCTTGCTTGACTCAAGATCTATTTAAATCGCTGAGTTAACTCTTGATTTAATGTATGAGTCGCTTTCTCAAGTAATCTCTTCGTCAAATCATTCAATCATCCAGTGCTAACTCAATTGCATGTAAATGCATATTAATTAATTAAACCTTGTGCGTGCATTCAAACAGAGAGTTGCTTTAATCAATCTTTATCTTTGTCATGCAAAGATAATTCTTTTGTTTTTGAATACCAAACTCAAAGATTAAATCATTTATTTAATCTTTAATTCTATTTCTAATTTATATCACTCATTTCATTACTAACTGTTATCAGAATGCATGACTAATTGGTCAATCTCAACTGACCGTTGATCTTTCAATCCTAGCCTGTCATTCGAATGATCAATTTTCTATAAATTGATTTGGTCTTCATCATTCCAATCTCTCTCAAAATCTTATGACTTTTGGAGCAGCTATCTTGAATCTTTGATGTTTTTCTAAATCACTATCATAGGCTATACTTGCATGAACTCTTGAAAATATGAGGGCAATTATACTACAACATCAAAATGGAGAAGGGCAATCGAGATGAATCATGGAAATACGTACAAATTTGGTGATATTTTTCAAGTTTTATTTATGTTTTTACTTTTCTTTGTTCTTTGTTGCTTAGCATTAGATTTCAATTAGATTTGCATTGCATGCTTGCTTTTAATCTTTTCTTTCTGTGCATTCTAGATGTTACAAAGATATCACATTGAGCTACTTTGATGTAGAGTGTGGGCTTATTGCTACTCTTGTTAAATCCATTGCTCAATAGATAAGATTCTATTCCATTGTACCATGCCCGAGGTGCTTGTTTCAACCCATAAAGAGTTTTATGGAGCCTATACACCTTGTCCTCTTGCCCTAGGACTTCATAGCCATGTGGCTGCTCCACATACGCTTCCTCCTTCAACACTCCATTTAAGAACCTACTGACTTTACATCCATCTGAAACAATTTCCATTGATGTTGTGCTATAATTTTTAATATTGTTCACATTGTTTCTAGCCTTGCAACTGGTGCATAAGTCTCATCATAGTTTATTCCAAGTTTTTGTTTGTATCCTTTGACAACTAGCCTTGCTTTATGTCTTTCAATTTTTCCTTCAGCTGTACACTTGGTCTTATAGACCCACTTCACTCCAATCACTTGTTTACCCTTGGGTAAATTGGTTAGCTCCCATGTTTTGTTCCTCTCTATAGCCTCCAATTCTTCATCCATGGCCTTACACCACTTCTCTTCTTTCACCACTTCCTCAAAGTGTGTTGGATCACTATAGGAGAATAGTGCAAAATCCAAATTTTCATCAAAATCAACATGCCTTGTGTTGTCATAAATCTCCCTCACTCTTTGTCTTATGTGGCATCAATGATGTGAGTGTAGGGTCAAAAATATCTTTCAAGCTGCCACTACTTTGACCTCTGGAGTTACTATACTGCTAACTATCGAAGCTACTGCTCAGTTGTATTGTGGAGCTACTACTCTACTGCCTTTGTTCAGAGTTGTTATTCTATTGAACACTGTTAGAGTTATTGTTCTGCTGTACATTACTGAAGCTATTGTTTTCTAATGCTATATGGTAGTTTCTTCCTGAGCTACTACTCTCTTGAGCTCCCCCTATGTTGCTATCATCCAAAGCTTCTTCATCATCAAAGGGTATTGTGACTGAACTACCTATGGTGTCAACCACTATTCCATCCCATGCTTCATTTTAAATAAACAAAACATCTCTACTAATCACTACCTTCTTGGTGATTGGATTGTACAATTTATAGGATTTTTACTCTTCACTATCCTATGAAGATGCATTCTTCCCCTTTATCATCAATTTTTTTCCTCTTTTCTTTTGGTATGAATGCATATGCCACACACCCAAATATCCTTAAGTGCTCAACAATCCATTTATTATTTTTCCAAGTCTCTTGTGGAATTCTATCACAGACAACTTTTCTAGGGAACCTATTCAATATAGAGATTGTTGTTGCTATAGCTTCACCCCAAAATATGTGTGACAACCCTTTTTCTTTCACCATACTTGTCATGTCTTGAATGGTCCTATTTTTCCTCTCAACCACTCTATTTTTTTGTGGAGTATACCTAGTTATGAACTGTTTATGAATGCCTCATTCCTACAAAAACTCAAAAAATTATTTGAAGATGTACTCTCCCCCTCTATCTATTCTAAGGGCTTTGATATAGTGACCACTCTCCTTTTCAACTATTTCCTTAAACCGCTTTAACTTTTCAAAGGCTTTCAATTTGTTTTTCAAAAAATAGACCCATATTTTTCTACTATAATCATCTATGAATGTCATGAACTATGTGTTTCCAGCTAAAGTGGGGGTTTTCATTGGTCTACACAAATTTGAGTGCACTCATTCAAGAGGTGCTCTTGCTCTCCTAGAATACCCAGATTGAAATGGCTGCCTATGTTTTTTTCCTAAGATGCAAGCCTCACACTTTCCATCAAGTTCTACAATAGATGGTAAACCCCTAACCATTCCTTTCCTAGATAATAAACTCAAACTAGAAAAGTTTAAGTTCCCATACCTTAAATGCCAAAGTTTGGATGGGTCTTTGATGACTGTTCTGAATACAGACTGTTGTATTGTCAATGAACATTGTTGTTGTTGTCCTTCTATTGTGTCTATCACAAATACTATGTGCATCCTAAGATGAAACAATCTATTTCTTGGCATCTACATGACTACCATCACTCTCTTTCTACCTCCTCTATCAAATATCTTGCACACTCCATTCTCCATCAATATTTTGTAATCATTTTGAACCATTTGTCTAATGCTAAAAAGATTATGCTTTATGTCAAGGGCATAATAGACATCTTGGATTTGCTGCCTCTCACCATTCTTTGTTTGGATGTTGACTACACCTTTTCCAATGACGAGAACCTTCTCATCATTTCCCATTTTGATTTCATTTTTTATATTTCTATCAATGGGGGCAAAAAAATTATTGTTACCACTCATGTGGTTGTTGCATCCACTGTCCAAGTACCATATTGTATAGTCGCAAAATTTCACCCCTTGCAATTTTGCATACATTCTTGCATCCGCTTTAGTGTCCACTCCCTTAGCATTTGTGTAGGCTCATTTTAAGCCCCTACATCAGCCACTTTTCCCTTCTTGGGGTGCTCCAACACCCCTTTTCAGTTCACATCATTTTGTAGTGTGACGTGTCTAGACACTAGTGTGTCACGCAGACGTCTGTACACCACGCTAGAATCTTGTGATGTTTCAATGCTCAAACGACCACCTCCATGCATGTTTTCCTCTTGTCAACGAGTTTTGTTGGTGGTAATAGTTGGGAGCACCCAAAAATGGCTCAAGAAGCTTCTTCTCTCTTCTTAAAAGCAATCTTTTCACTCCATTTGCATCTTCTAACTGTTCTAACTTCTTCTAGGTCCATCTTCCAACTTCTAGCTTCACTCCTAACTTCTCTTCTTCTCACATCTCTCTCTTGCTTGCATAGCTCCATTGCTTGCTACAATAGCATTCTCCAAATATTTCACAACTCCTTTTGCAACACACTCTTTCCTCTTGCAGCTATCTTGCTTTCCCTTTTTGTAACTCCTTTGGCTCATCCAACTTCATCTCCCTTGCTTCATGCTTGTGAACATCTTGGGATTTCATATCTCCTCTCTCTTGCATTGTTACTTTGTGATATGGGTTCTCCTCCTTGAGCAGGGTTTGTTTTTATCACACGCTTACTTGGTGGTGTAGGTTCTACTCCTGAGCGGGTTTTGCTTTCACCACACACTTTTTCCATTTTGGTTCATCTCTCTCTCTTTCTCTTTGGCTGTTTGTGGAGGTGGGAACACCAAAATAGGGGGTTTGACTAAGGCAAACCCATATACATCCCCAACATCCTCTCTAGATATCACACATGGATGTTTTGAAGACATTCATCTTGCTGGAGGCTTCAATGCTTGCATGGTTGTGAGCACTTTCCTTCTCCTCTTTATCTTTATCATTTACTTTGATTTAGCTTCATTTCTATCACTTTCCATTACTTTATCATGTACTGTAAATTCTAAATAATTAGAGTAGTCATGTAGGCATTCTCTATGATATTCTCACTTTCTGGTTCGTACGAGACACTAGCGCACCTTTGAGATGCTAGCACGTTGTGTTGTCATATGTATTCCACATTGTCATCCTTTGGTCGAGAGCTTGTCAATTTTTCTAGACAATCTTTGTGACCTATTCTTTCCGATTCTAAAACTTTTGTTGTTGTTCCTAAGGTAGATAAGGGTAGTTTTCCCCATGAAGCTCTTAGAATGAAGAGAACTCGTGAGTACCGAATCCCCTTATTCTACATTTTGCTGAACCTAATGTGAAGAGAAAATCTTCTGAAAAACTAGGAATTTATTTACCCCTACTTAGCAGGGTCATAACTTTTGACTTGGTGCTTAGAATTCAGAAATGTTTGCATCATTGGAAAGGTTTCCTAGAGAACTAGTTTAATCCCTAAAATATGAGTTCCTTTTTCAATCAAATTTTAGGGACTGACGCAAGTTCTGACCTCAAATTACGCTCTAAAGACCTTTGAAAATGTGAATTACTATAACGTAGAAAATACCAAAAAAATTGCAATGAATTTAATATCTGATTTTATTAGCTCAGTATGTAGTTTTGTTCAAAATGTTAATGATATTCCATTTCATGCATGTGATAATGAATTGGATTTTCCCATGTCACTTGGTGTCTTTGATCCTTCTCATGAGATTCCTTCTATTTTAGAGGATATCTTGTTACAAGAAGATGAAATCATTGATACCTTTCTCAATGGTACTCTACCTTCTATTCATTCCAATGCACTCTCTTCTAGGGATGATGCATCTGTGAATGATGAACCTCCTTACCCATCTAATTCTCCTTCGATCAATGTTGAGAATGTTTCTTCAAATAACTATTTCACATTTGATCCTATTTGGATTAATGTTGAGAATATGTATTCGAATAATTGTTCTACTAGCTGTGATGATTCTATAAATGTAATATATGTCTCTATTGCCCCTCAAAGGCCTAAGAGATTTGTTATTTATATGACTCCAGCTAGTCCTTCTTCTAAAAGTATTTTTTCAATTGATGGTGTTCCATTTGATGGTGGTTCTCTTGATCTTTGTAAGGCTCCCTCTTATAGGGTGGTAGACCATACTTAGGGGAATAAAATGAGTAAACAACCAAACTTTCCCCAAGCACCTAAACCTATGAATAAAGTGTTGGAAAGAGAAACTGCACAAGTTATCTAGTGTTGTCATTAATGGAAACCCTAGTCAGTAATCCCATCCACACTTTAGTATTTTCTCATACTGGACGACAGATTGAAGATATGTGTTAACTGTTTAAGCTAAAACAGGGCATCCGACAGAATTGTGTACATTGATTCATATGTAATTTTCTATTATCATTTTGTGTTTTGGATCTCAGGGAAGGTATTTTGATGTATGAAGTATGATATCTTTGAACCATAGGGCCTCGTATTGATTGGTGTGCAAGTTAGAAGATCCAGTTTGATGACTTTCAATCTAACAGTGCAGAAAGGTTGATAAGGTGAGTGTAGCCTGTTGTAGATATTCGAGGCGTAATTGTTTTAAGATGTTTCATGTTTGAGACATGTTGATTGGGTCCTCACTATTTTTTGGCCAACATTGGTTAGTTTGCATCAATAATTGTTTATGGATTGAGCCAATAGTTTGTACATGTTTATATTTTGTTTAAGTTGACATATGGTTGATGTAATCTCTTGATGTAGATATATATAATTGATTATTCATTTTATTTTGATGTGTGTTGCGATATGATGCAAAAGTTAGAAGGAATATAGATCAATTGTGCATAGTTTCACTTGCACAGAACAAAGATTGGTGATTCAAATTAAAGCAGACAAAGTTTAAAAAGTAGTATTGTACAGAGTGCGAAGAATGTTGTTATGTGCTTAACCAGAACTATACTCAGGCATTAGTAGATGCTATCTCATAGTTCATCCACTCTAGTTGTCTATATTTGACTGTAAGATAGTGAGTCTTCTTTTGGGTAGTAAGCCTTTTCCTATTTGAGTAGTGAGCTCTAGGAAGTGCGCATGAATACATGTGCATTCCCATTTGTAAACATTTATTTTGAGTATACTCATATTGTGGACTAGCCTCCACTGTGGTTTTTCCCCTAACAAGGTTTCCACATAAAAATCCTTGTGTTATGGTGTTGTGGTTGATTGCCTTGTGTTGTATCTTTCTTTTGGTTCAATTCTATAGATGGTTTAAAGATCAAGTTAATAAAGTTAAATTTTTTTGAACATTGATTCACCCCCCCACTCAGTGTTCCTTGATTCCAACATAAAGCACCTAGTGGTTGCGATCTTGTCAAGCAACCTCGGGTTCCTCTAGATAATATCTCACTATGGGTCTTGCTTCAATCCACTCTAGTTTATCAAGGTATGCTTCAATAAGCCTTGCAAAAGATCCTCTTGCCCTCTTCTATTAGGCCGACGGATGCTAATGTGTTAATGGCATATATTTGTATGGATCCACCGAATATTACGTTCTATTTGTAGGAACTCCTGCCTCTAGAAGTACAAAAGAAAGTGGACCCTTTAATGATCATAGTCAACATTAATAAAATTGGTATTAGATGTACTCTCATTGATATTGGTTTAGAACTCAATGTATGTAGAATCGATCTATTGCCTAAGATTAATATTGACTCATCTTCTCTTAATTCTTCTTCTGTTGTTATTCATGGATTTGATAATGTTGGTCGACAAGCCCTAGGCACAATAGTCTTGCCTTTGAGGTTGAGACACATTACCATACCTACCCTTGTATATGTTATGTTAGAAAAGCTACCATATAACCTTCTTGGTAGACCATGGATTCATGTTATGGGTGTAGTCTTGTCTACCTTGCATAAATCTCTTAAGTTCATTTGTAATAATCGAGTAGTCACAATCAAATTTTACCTTGAGGCTATGCACTTATGTAAGATTGCAGTTGCTGATCAGGCATCAGTTGTTTCTACTCTTATTCCTTCAATACCTTCTAGTGTGTTGATGTTTACTCTAGCAACACTTGCTATAAAGGATACTCTTGAGTTAAATGTCCCTAAGGAAGACCATTTTGAAGCAAGAAATTCTAAGACTGCTCCTTCTCAAAAGAGTGCATGTCTTGGTGATGATTAGGGTTCTCTAGAATTTACAAATTCCTTCATTTAGGAATATAAATTTGACCCGATCCAATTAGAACCTCCAGTAACATCATCCAAACCCGTTATCGAAGATGGTCATTCTTTTGTATTGTGGGGTAAGGTGAATGCAAATTGTAATGTTCTTGGTGTTGATCCTCCTTCTGATGAAGATGATCACACTTCCATTAAGGAGGTTGATGTTGGTATTCCTATCAAGGAGGATGATGGTGATCTCATAAAGGAGTATGATCTCCTTTTCCGGAATAATACTCTCCATGTAGATCCTCCATTATCTGCTACCTTTGTATCTTCTTCTAACCAGTCAAACTTTTCTCCACAAGAGAAAGGATTGTTACCTACTCCTCACCCTTTATCCAAGCAAGAGAATATTTTTTTTGTGGCTTCTTAAGGTCCACTTAAGCACTCTTCCTTCTCCTACATGCAAGAAATCTCATTAAAATGATTAAGCAAAACATTATTTTTGTGTATACCATTGAGTCCCTAGCCATTCCACTAGCAAATGTAAGGCCTTGAAGAATAAAATACAACAAATTCATGAATCAAGTGCCCTCAAACCCCCATATGATTGGTACACCTACCTTTTCTTCACATGACAAGTGATATTGAGGTTAACCTCTATCCTATTCTAAGTATTTTGCATGGTTCTCCTCCCCTATATGTTGGGGGCAGTGATAACTCATTTTCGAGATGTGTGTCCTTCTTAAAGGACCCCCTTTCTTCTCTCTATCTTTCAATTGAAGCATCCCTTGAATGGACTCCATTTTTCTTTTCAAGGTTCCCCGAGGGACCTCCTTTGAAAGATTTTTCTATGGTGTCTAGCTTGGGGGCAGCCTAACTAGACCTATTTCATATCTTCACATCTAGCTTGGGGGAAGCTTGACTAGACCTATCTTTTCTGTTACTGTCCTACAATGTAACTTGTAGTAGCCACAGGATTCTCTGGTTTGTCTTCCTCTGTAGGACCGAGAATTTGTAGAGCTCCTTTACACCTACATTTGGTGATATAGGTTTTCCTCCTCGAGCGCGGATTGCTTTTATCACCTATATTTTGGTGATACAGGTTTTCCTCCTTCAGCAGGGATTACTTTTATCACCTCTATTTGGTGATACAAGTTTTCCTCCTCGAGCGGGGATTGCTTTTATCACCTCTATTTGGTGATACAGGTTTTCCTCCTTGAGCGGGGATTTCTTTTATCACCTCTATTTGGTCATACAGGTTTTCCTTCTCAAGTGGGGATTGCTTTTATCACCTATATTTTGTGATATGGGTTTTCCTCCTCGAGCAGGGATTTCTCTTATCACTCTTGTATTCATCTCATTTTTATCTCTCTCTTCTCAACTTGTGTATACTAGATAGGATTATATGCCCTTCCTCTCTTCATTTTAGAGTTCTTCTATGTTATTGTTTGGGGATGATGCATAGTACTGAGACAACCTTTTACATTGTGGTCTCTTTAGTTTGCTGACTCAAATCCTTTAGATTGTTATGTTCTAACGTTGTTGTCTAGTGCAGGTCTTTCTTGTCTAATGCATCTATTTTGCAGGTCTTTAGCCTAGGGCATGCTTTTGTGGTTCAAAGAGTTGTTTGCTTCCTCTACAGTAGCCTTTTGACATATGATGTTATTTTTGTTGAAAATGAGGTGTTTTCTTAGCTTAATACTCTGTAAAACTTTAATATTACTGATCTAAGTAAGCTATTTCTTTGTTACATATATTATTTGTGGGTGATTATCTTGATTAATTCATTTTACTATTGTAGAATGAAGAGAGAAGTTGATAGAAGAACTAGACATGATATTAGAAAGATCACACAAGATATAAGGTGGAGAAACCCTTTTGGGAAAAAAATCCACCAAGAATTGTTCTATTATTCAATCTTTGAATTACAATAGCTCCAATTCTTGCTTGAGAATGCTTCTTCTGTCTTCATCAATATTCTTCACAACCTGCAAATAAAAACTCTCTCAACTCTATTCAACTTGCTTGAGATATATAGGCTTTAATCAGTTTTGTAAACTCAACATGAGTTACAATTACAATACACAAGCCCTATCCCTAAAAGATACACCATATCTCATGCAAATATAGTTATATTGTGAATAAAAATGCTAAAACATGTGCTTCATCCATTTAGGTGTCCCAAACTGAAGCTACAACTCATCCTTCACTTTGGTGATAAATCCAAAGCTCTTCCTCAAAGTTGGTGCCCTTAAGTAATCCTACTTAACTGAGCCTTCAAAAATATCTTATCATGCATAACAGGTAAATCCAATAAAGCATCTTGGGTTCCCAAGTTGGCTCCAAGTGATTTATAGTTAACTGAAACATTTACTCAACACCATTCATGCAAGTATGGTCATCTCCTGTTAACTGGAGGTAGTCTCTGTTATCTGTCATACAATTCAATGTTATTAGCCATGCATTCCAAGTAAACTGAAGCTAACTACATGCAACTCAAAATAACCAACATGCATGCAACATGAACTTGCATGCAACATGCACTTGCATGCAACTGAAGATAACTGAACCATAACTGAACTGAACTAAACTGAACTAAACTAAACTGATTCTGAACTGAACTGAATTAAACTGAACTAAATTGAACTTCAAACATGCAAACATCAAATCCTAACTCCTAGGATCTTTACATGCATTCAGAATTGTTAACTGTTACTTCATATAGTTAACTGAACACAAGGCGAGTTTCACCTTACCATGTGTGCACCCACATGCTCCTATTATTTAGGAATAATTACAAATGTCAATTTCATGATTTATTTCATCCAAATAATTAATCTCATCCTAATCTTAGTGTTGTTGAACACATTCCAAGAATCTAGGAGATACATGAAATAATTAATGTTTAGGATTTGCAATTAAATGGCATCATGTTTCCAACATTCTCCCACTTGGTATTATACATTGCAATTATTCTAAACAAGGAATAATAAAACAAGTACAAGACTCAAGGCCAATGGCCTTCTTGCACCTGCTAATCAAACCATGCTAACTTCAAATGCAACCTGCATAATCATGAAGCTTCCAAGAAAATGATTAAAACCAAGAGAAATTATCTATATTGTTTCATAAGATAATCTATAACATTAATTAAAGAGTTAACTTTCTCAATTAATAATTTCCCATTATCAACCAAACCAATACCTTTCCCAAGTCTCTATATCCAAACCGCCTCTTTAGAGGCATGCTAAACCATTGAGTGTATTGAATTCACATTCAACCAAGGTGTAGGCTCCTCGGTCTTTTATGTTGAATTTTTTTTTCTTACAAATAACCATTCCAACAAATGTCTCTTACCATAAGAGAACTCTAGCCTCACTTATTTCTCCAAGTATCCATGAGGACCTGTAACCAACCAATCCATGCCAAACTCCAAATGCAACACAACAAATTCATGAAGTAATCAAGAAAATGATTAATGTACCCAAAACTTAAGAGAACTACACAAGATCATTGTCAAAGCTCCAATCATGAATTAGGAACATAAACATGACATCCATGATCTAACCAAAACATCTCCTCTTAGGAGATCTCATGCACCATAACATACTTATACATCCTAGTCACAAGAGAACCATGTAATATGCCAAACTCTAAAAGCATATCAAGAGTAAACCATGACATCGATAACAAATATAATCTAAACCAATAAATCATATCTCTAATCACATGGAGATAACCTTACCAATGATGCATCCAAGTCACTGCCAACAACTCCCACTGAATCGTGATGTCGAGTCACACATGGCATCATGACTACCATCCTCTCTACGAAGATTACTCTACCTTACCAAAGCTCCCATTGAACCGTGATACTGAGCTATACATGGCAACAAGATAAACATCAAACCATTACTGTCAAAAACATATGGAATTTCAGACATTTCCTCATGATAATAATTATCATAATATGTATTATGCCACAACTCTAAACTGCTAATCAAGAGTATACCATGACATAATAACAAAACCATCCTACAACCAAGAATCCACTTCATTGCCAAATCCTCCCATTGACCCGTGATACTAAGCAATCCCATGGCATCATGATGCACATAATCAAAACCCCATTTCTGTCATAAGCTCACATGAAACCTGTGAATCCAAGCTCTCAATGACCTTTGTAATAAGCTTATTTTTTTTCAAAATCAGCAATAGAAAAAATAATAAAAGCTCCCACTAAGCCAATAAATCCTTCAAACTTTAAGAGAATGGCGTCCCAATACTCTACCCAACCTTAGCTCTGATATCAAATGTTGAAAAATGAGGTGTTGTCTTAGCTTAATACTCTATAAAACTTTAATATCGCTGATCTAAGTAAGCTCTTTCTTTGTTACATATATTCTTTGTGGGTGATTATATTGATTAATTCATTTTACTGTTGTAGAATGAAGAGAGAAGTTGATAGAAGAACTAGACAAGATATTAGAAAGATAAGACAAGATATAATGTGGAGAGACCCTTTCAGGAAAAAACTCCACCAATAATTGTTCTATTATTCAATCTTTGAATTACAATAGCTCCAATTCTTGCTTGAGAATGCTTCTTCTGTCTTCACCAATCTTCTTCACAACCTGCAAATAAAAAATCTCTCAACTCTATTCAACTTGCTTGAGATATATAGACTTTAATCAACTTTGTAAACTCAACATGAGTTACAATTACAATACACAAGCCCTATCCCTAAAAGATATGCCATATCTCATGCAAATAGAGTTATATTGTGAATAACAATGCTAAAACATGTGCTTCATCCATTTGGACGTCCCAAACTGAAGCTACAACTCATCCTTCACTTTGGTGATAAATCCAAAGCTCTTCCTCAAAGTTGGCACCCTTAAGTAATTCTACTTAACTGAGCCTTCAGAAATATCTTATCATGCATGAGAGGTAAATCCAATAAGGAATATTGGGTTCCCAAGTTGGCTCCAAGTGATTTATAGTTAACTGAAACATTTGCTCAACACCATTCATGCAAGAATGGTCATCCCTTGTTGTCTGTCATACAACTCAATGTTATTAGCCATGCATTCCAAGTTAACTGAAGCTAACCACATGCAACTCAAAATAACCAACATGCATGCAATTGAAGATAACTGAACCATAACTGAACTAGACTGAACTGAACTGAACTAAACTAAACTAATTCTAAACTGAACTAAACTAAACTGAACTTCAAACATGCAAACATCAAATCCTAACTCCTAGGATCTTTACATGCATTTAGAAGTGTTAACAGTTACTCCGTATAGTTAATTGAACACAAGGTGAGTTTCATCTTACCATGTGTGCTCCCACATGCTCCTATTATTTAGAAATAACTGCAAATGCCAATTTCATGATTTATTTCATCCAGATAATTAATCTCATCCTAATCTTAGTGTTGTTGAACACATTCCAAGAATCTAGGAGATACATGAAATAATTAATTTTTAGGATTTGCAATTAAATGGCATCCTATTTCCAACAATTTTTGTATAGTAGATTTTCTTTAGCTTGCATATTAATGTAGATTCATATGCTTGCTAAAGAGGGGGAAAAATGTATAGTCACAAAATTGTGCCTCTTGCAATTTTGGATACATTCTTGCATCCTCTTTAGTGTCCACTCCCTTAGAATTTGTGTAGGCTCATTTTAAGACCTTGCATCAACCTCTTTTCTATTCTCAGGATGCTCCAACACCCTTTTCAGTAGCTACCCTTCGTGGATTAGCTTTACATCAAACTTTGTCACTTTCCTGTTTGTGTTGTTTTGTAGCGTGACATGTCTGGACACTAGCACGCCACGCGGATCTCCACATGTCGTGCTAGCATCCTACAATGTTTCAATGTTCAAACGACTGCCTCCATGCATGTTTTCCACTTGTCAACAAATTTTGTCGGTGGTAATGGTTGGGAGCGCCCAAAAATGGCTCAAGAATCTTCTTCTCTCTTCTTAAAAGTTGTCTTTTCACTCCATTTGCATCTTCTAACTTTTCTAACTTCTCCTAGCTCCATTATTCCAAATTCTAGCATCACTCCTAACTTCTCTTCTTCTCCCATCTTTCTCTTGCTTTCAAAACTCCATTTCTTTCTACAACAACATTCTCCAAAGCTTTCACAACTCCTTTTGCAACACACTCTCGGCTCTTGCAGCTATCTTGCTTTCCCTCTTTGTTACTCCTTTGGATCTTGCAACTTCATCTCCTTTGCTTCATGCTTATGAGCATCTCGGGATTTCATATCTCCTCTCTCTTGCATTCTTACTTTGTGATATGGGTTCTCCTCCCTGAGGAGGGTTTGATTTTATCACACGCTTACTTGGTGGCACTGGTTTTACTCGTGAGTGGGTTTTTCTTTCACCATATGCTTTTTCCATTTTAGTTCATCTCTCTCTCTTTCTCTTTGGACGTCCATCAAGGTGGGAAGACCAAAATGGGAGTTTAATTGAGGCAAATGCCTATACATCCCCAACATCATCTCCAGATATCGTGCATGTAGGTTTCAAAGAAATTCATCTTGCTAGAGGCTTCATCACTTGCATGGTTGTGAGCTCTTTTTTTCTCCTCTTTATCCTTATCAGTTACTTTGCTTTATCTTCATTTCTATCACTTACTATTACTTTGTTGCATTATGTAACAATAATCATAGGAGAAGTCATTTAAGCATTCTCTATGATATCCTCACTTTCTGGTCCGTACAAGATACCAGCGCACCTCTGAGACACCAGCGCACCACACTGTCCTCCCTATTCTGCGCTGTCGTCCTTTGGATGAGAGCTTGTCAGTTTTTCCAAAAAATCTTTGTGACCTACTCTTTCAGATTCTAAATTTTCCACTGTTGTTCCTCAAATAGATTAGGGAAATTCACCCCATGAGGCTCTCTGAATGAAGAAAACTTGTGAGTAGCGAATTCCCCTATTCTTCACATACTTCATCATGGTTGCACTCAACAAGGTTACAAACTATGAATACAATGGATTGTTTGTCATTTTCAGCCTTGTTCTCATTTGCTACATTTGCATTTTGGCCACCATAGTCACGTTGTTTCTTCCTACACTCACTAGCATATTGTCCATACCTGTAGCAATAATAAAATTGGACATTGCTCTTTTCATACTTATAATTTGAACTACTATTCTTCTACTGGTTTTGGTTTGCTGATTGTGAATTGCTCAGCTCCTCTTTGTTGTTAGAACCTCCTCTTCTAGAATTGTTTATACCTCTACCTCGTTGACCCGTACCTCTGATGTTTGCACAGAGACAAGAGAAAACTAGACAGAAGAGACAAAACACACACAAGAGAAAACTAGACAGAAGAGACAAAATAAACAAAAAATGCACAGAGACAACACCAAAAAAAAAATATGATAGACAAAAATTAACTTTTGATATATTCCTCATTTTCTTTCAAAATATGAAAACTACAGAGTATATTCTTTGTTTTACGCAAAAAAATAAAACATAAACTATTTGGATAGATGTCCAATACAAGGGTGATGCACTCATACCTCAACATCTATAATTGGCTACAATCCTATAGCTGACACTGTCACTGTGCTGCATCTAATAAACATTATTTATGTGTTGTTGTCTCCTTATCTTCTGCTAAAACATTCTTCTCTTGTTGTAGGTTCAACACTCCAATACAAAAAAAATGACTAACACTATTCTCACGAATACATTCTTTTTGTTTGTATTAGCAAGCTCAAAAATGAGCGCTACATTTCAACATTCAAATTTACCTAACTTCATTTATTGTTGCAGGCTGCAGATTTACATTGGTTGTTGCAAGTCAAATACAGTTGTAGGAAGATTACATGGGGTAGGGGAGAAATTCTGTTGTTGTAGATCTTGTGACAAGAATTAATAATATTTCCAACAGTCACATCACAAATCAAGCTTTCTTGAGTGAGCTCTATTTAAGAAATACTAGGTTAAAGGAGCTCCCAATTAACATCGGTCAACTCAACAAGTTGGGAGTGATGGAGATAGGTCCACATGAAGGGTATTTCAAAATGTAGTCTATACCAGACTGTAGGGGAGTCTCAGTCTTTTGGAGCAATCGACGTTAAGAAATTTAGAAGTACAATCTTTACCAAAATCATTGAAGCAACTAGTTAATCTTCAGTCTCTGGAAATTTCAAATATACCATTAAGTGGGCCATTTAATTTTTTCTAGAGCAATCTCAAAGAACTAAGTCTCTACATGACAAGAGTGTCAAAGATTTCAATTTCCAACAAATGTTGCTCAGGACTTAAAAAAATTGCACTTCGTAGAAATGACCATTCAATGAAGGTCGAAACTCTACCTACAACAATGGAGGAAATCTTGGTAATCAGTTGTCCAAAGTTGGAGACGCTTCCAAGTTTTGAAAAATTAGCTTCGCTGAAAGTATTTTCACTAGGGAGTGGCAACAAAGTTGAGACGATACCAGGCTTACAATACTGCACATCATTGGAGAGGCTTCAGATGGAAGAGGGTAAGTGGACATTGATAGGTATCTTCACCCAATATTCCACATTCGTCACTACACGAGAGTCCCAGATATCCGACAGCATGTCGAATATACAAATGAACGAAGTGGAGAAAGGAATGGTTGTGAGGGGCGAAAAAGAGAACACGGTGGAGAGTTTCCATCGCTTATTCATGCTTCTAGCAAGTTGATATCATATAATCCATTATATTTGCCCTTGTTAAATTGAATAATTTAATACCAATTGTTAGATGGCTAATTTATTAATATTTAGTATTAAGTTTTGTATGCAAAATATTTTTATTTATTTTTAAAATGAAAACTTAAACACATTTTTTTCTTAAATAATTTATAAATTATAGATGAATGCATATAATTTATATTAGTTTTAATTATAAAAAATATTTATATTATATAAAATTATATAATTATTAAAATATAGATATTTTTAATTTAAAATTTATTTATTTATTAAATTATTAGATTGTATATTATTTTTAATTTGAAAAATAAAATAAATAAATAAAAGATTTTAGTAATATCACAAGATTTTATAGAGTTTATTAGTAGAATTATTGGTATGTAAAATATTTGGAATGACGAAATTTAGATACCTATGTTATTATTCATTTGGTTTTGTGTTCATTTAAGGAAATGTCTTAATACATGAATATGGTGACAAATGATGTTATCTTGTGTAAAGTTGGGTTCACTTACCTAGTCTTTATCTTATTATATATAAACATTTCTACACTTAGTACTTACCTTATCCATATGTCCACACATCCCTATATATTAACCATACCTATTTGATTATCACACTCATGCACACACTTTTATGAATACATAATTGTTTTACATTCTAATTTGACCTATCATTTGCTCCAAGATATGTTTGTAATCACAAGGATGTCCTTGCATTTGTGAACTCGTCCCTCTCTAAACCAAATTCAAAATTTCAAAATTTTATTTATAAATACATTCTACCCTTCCTTATTAACTTGACTGAGCACATATTTGTGTGATTTCATTTCATGTGTTGATGGTTAAAGAAATTTATTGTATTTAATTTAATAACCAAAGATTCCCACACATTCAAGTGTTATCTCTAGAACATTTAAAGATCAATTAATAGTGAAAAACTTAGGTTTTATGCACTAAAAAGAGTAAAAAAAATTACATCTTAGGCATTTGATTATTGTCTATGATCTTTGTAAACTTTTGAATGGGTTTATCTAGGTGAATGCTCTTTTTTTACCTCAAAGAAACCTATCAAATGCATTTGAAAACAACAACAATCCCAAAGTTGATAAGAAGAATAGGACAAAGTAATATCAATAGAGTGGACAATAGAGCCACTTGTAACATTGGGAAGTATTGCACATTTCCCTTTTGTACATGGGAGATATGCATGTTTCCCTTTATCACATTGACAAATCTCACAGACCTTTTACCTTTATTATATTTGGAAAAATGATATGTTTGTATTTTTATTTCATTGGGGAGGTTATCAAGTCTTCCATTTGGAACTAGTGCTTGTTCATGTCTTACATTTTAGGAGCTCTTCCTCCCTCCTCAAGGCTACATCAAAATTTCTTGGAAATTTTTTTCCTAAGGGGAAAGGATCTAGGCACAGTAGGTTACAATGAGAGGGAGAGAATTTTTTCTAAAAGGAAAGGTCTAGGTGCTAGTAAGTTCCAATAAGAGAGAGGGGGGGGAGATATAGAGGAAGGGAGGGGGAGAGAGGGATACAAAGAGATAGAGGTAGAGAAAGGGAGAGGGAGAAGAAGAGGGGGGAATAGGAATATATATGTAAAGAGAGAGGGGGGAGATATAGAGAGATAGATAGGGATATAGAGATAAAGATATAGAGGTAGAAATAGATATGAATAGAAAGAGATAAAGAGTGAAGGAGAAATTGGGAGATATAGATAAATAGAGAGATAGACATGTAGAACATGAGAGATGGAATAATAAGAGAGAGAGAGAAGTAGATATAATGAGATATACATAGAGAGAGAAAAGGAGAGATATGGAGATAGTGATGGAGGAAGCAAGAGTGAGATAGAAAGGTGGTAGATATAAGTAATAGAGAGAGGTTTAGAGAGAGAGAGGTAAATAGAGAGAGGGGAGATATAGAGAGCTAGAGAAAGAGGTAGGGAAGGAGAAACATGGAGTGTGTATGAGTGAGATATTAAGATAGAGATAGAGAAATATATAGAGAGAGAGGGGGGAGAGATAGGAATACAAAGAGGGAGGGATAAATATATAAATGTAACTTGAGAAAGATAAAGGGGTAAGAGAGATATGGAGATGAGAGGTAGAGGGAGATGTAAAGATAGAGAGAGAGAGGAGAGAGGGATATAAAGAGATAAATATAGAGAGAGGAAGAGAGGGAGATATGAAAGGAGAGAGGAAGAAGGAGAAATAGAAATAGAAAGGACAAAAAAAGAGAGAGGAAGATAATTGGAGAGGGAGAGATATAGTAGAGATATGGAGAAATAAAGAGATAGAGATAAGGAGAGGGAGAGATAGAAAGATATTTATAGAGATAAAAATGTAGGAGGACAAAGATGGAGGGGTAAATAGAGATATAGATATAGATGTTTAGGAAGAGGGAGTAGGAGAGATAAAGAGGGAGAGAGAAGGATGGGTAGAGAGAGAGGGATCTACATATAGAGATGAATATAGGAATGTAGAGGTAGAAATGAAAGGTAGAAGGAGAGAGAGATAAATAGATGGAGAGATAACTTGAGAGGTAGAGGGAGAGATAAAGATAGAGGGAGATAGAGAGGGAAAGATAAAGAGGAAGAGAGACAGTGTGTTGGTAATGGAGCATCTCCATATTCCTAATTTAGAGGGCTTGTTTCATCTGTGTTTGCATCCTATTTCCTAACAGAGAGTGTGGGGTGGCTTTCCCCCCACTTTTTTTGCCAACAAGTCTAGGGGTAGCAATAGATTCAAGATTCCCCCTAGTGGGGTTTGAGGGCAACAAACACAAAGATAAAAAAAAATCCTTGTAAAATAGTATAACAACTATGTATCATGAGATTTGGTTGTAATTGAGTGAAGAGATAGAGAGATAGAGGTAGATAAAGGGAGAGAGAGATAGGTAGAGGAGGAAGAGAGGGAGAGGGAGACTCTACTATTTTTCTTATGATACGTATAATACAAGTGCATTATAATGTACTCACATTATAACACACTTGCCTTATAGCATGCTCACATTATAACACGCTCATGTTATGATGTGCCTATGTTTGTAACATCCTTGAGTATTTGCAACCCTTAGGATTGGATTTAACAAGTCTTTCCTTCTTCCCAACCCCAAATATTTTATTTAACACTTCCCCCCACCCAAAGAAATGGACATTTTCTATTGGTTAATGGGCTAAGGAGTGTCATGGATTTCATAAAGAAATATATAGAGATTGTATAGAAGGGTCTTGACCATGGAACTTATCAAGTTAAATGTTATTCCTTGAACCATCCATCAATGGTCCAATAGGAGGAGTTAACATGGACATACACTAACTAATTCACCTTTAAGGAAGGTTCTCATTTTATTACTTCTCCAACCCTTATGACCTTTGTACCATTCATTAATTTCCTTTTCTAAACTAGACTCAAATTGTTATAGTAGAAATTCATATATAGATAGATTATAGAGAGTGGCATGAATATGATCTAAAATTTGAGAAAACTTGATGAATTTAATGTATGAATAGGAATAATTTTTAGTTTCTTTGTGGACAACTAATCTATTTAATGATTTTCTTTGAGATAATAACATGTAGGTTGAATAATATTTTTTTATACACAGGTCTACTTTAATATTTAAAGGAAAAGAATAATATAATGAATTGAAAAAGTGTGTTTAATAAAGTCAACAACTTCGAGGAATATGTGGGGACTTATAAATCCATTAGAAATAAAGACATTTATTTGATTATTGCTTGTATGAAGATGTAGACAAAAATATAAGTTTTTTATAGGCATGGGGCGGAGTGTGCCACCAAATTACTTAGGAAGGGATGATTATTCCCATATGGGTGTAACCCTACAACCAAGGGGAAATGGGTTTTGAAAATTAGGTAAACTATAGGAGTTGGGAAGAATTGATGCCTAGGGATTGACAAATCTATTATGATTATCTTTAAGACAAAAAAATGTATTTTCAAAAATAGAGTCTGTTTTTTAAGATGTATTTTTTACCTTCAATGTTCTTTGTAATTAAATCATGTACATAAAATTATTTTCATTTCATGCCATTTTTTATTGTAAGAAGTTGTATGAGTACAAAAGTAAATTTTAAACCTACAATTTAATCACAATTCCCAAAATAGTTGTAGTTTAGAAGAATAGTGCACAGTGGGATTCAAGTGATTTAGGAGTATGAAAGAACTATGTGATGCATGTAAATCCCTATAAAGTTTAAATATCTAATAATAGTTAAAGAAATATTGAAGAGGAGAGGTTTTCTCATTGGAGGCTTAGAAAAGTGACAATATAGAAGAGGAGAATTATGAAGGCCCTAGCTAGTCTATCCTCCAACAAAGGGAAGGAAAAATAGTTTGAAGTAATAATACCTTTCTTAATGACAAAGAAAATAAAATACTAGATGAATTTTCAAATTAATCATCTTCTAGTTGAGGAAGATAAAGGAAAACAAGTAGAAGAATATTATTTTATGAACCTTTTATTGAATATTGTTGGGATCCTTTGTGGTTGCACAATAATGGTAGTGATGATAGTAGCTTAGAAGGAAAGATGGGTCCAATATATTCTTGTACAAGTTATTACATATTGAGAAGCACATATATTGCTTTATTGTGGACTTGATAGTGCATTTAAATTTAAAACACTATTCTTGTGTTTTAAGGGTATAATGAAATCCAAACACAACTCTAGATATAGATGACTATAGATGATTACAAAAGCTAGATGCAAACATACAAATTTAATGCATGATACAAAATATCAACTAAAATTCAATATAAATAATATGAAGAGATTAATATTAAATTAGCTATAATATATATCCTCAATATTTCAAATCCTATCAAGATTACAAAGAGAAAAGAACTATTTGATATCTTCTTATAATCCTCATAATAAAATAAATAATATTATAATTTATCTAATAGTACATTGTAATTAATGTAGTTGTTGTCTTTTTTATACTATAGGGGTGTCCCCACAACCTAGTCCAGTGGCCCATCAATGTAATTGTTGTTACATAAACCCACACAAATATAAAGACAATTTTATACACCATTCAAGATGGCCCTTCACCAGCCTGGTGGTGAAAGCCATTCGTTGCCTTGCCTTTCTCTCTCCACTCCATACTATCCAATAAATTTTGGTTATTGTTCTATCATTTCATTAAAACCATCCCACTTTTTTGTAGAAAGTCACATGTATATCCCAATAGTAATGTTGTACCAATGGCTTCCTCTTCCTCATCTCACCAAGAAATTGTAGAAAACCAACAAGAAAGGGAGAGATCAACTGCAATGTTAAAAAACTATTATGTTGGGTTAAATTTATATTTGTTTATAAAGCTATTTTTTTAATTATAAGGGTAATTATTAAATATTCATCAATTATAAAAAAAATGTTTAAAATATAAATTACTAATCATAAAAAATTAAATTAATATGATATTAGTCAATAACTATTTATGCTTCATAAAAATTGTTCATACATTTAATCTGAAAAGTTCTATAAATTAATATCTTTATGGACTGTAGAAATTTTATGTATTTAACCTCCCTTAATTTAAGGGAGGCTAAAAATTGATCCAAAGCTTCCATCAATTTAGCTCTTTTGACCATTTTATAAACTTGATTACCTATGGCTTGGTACTAATCAACCAATCTCAAAACCTGTACATATCCTCCAAATGTCCAACCCTTTGCTTCACATTTATTTGTGAAAAACACATGTTAGTCCTATACATCTAATGTCTTATGCCACTACCTACCATAACCTAAAGATATATGGCCACTTCTTGACAATACTTCAAATAATCATGCCGAAATTTCTCCAAGGATGTACAACATCGAATATAAGCAACATTAAAAGTGTTCCTTCATTTTCTTGGTTGCCAAAGATCCAAAACTAAATTACTCATCCACTATCTTGACTACTAAAATTTCTCATTGTCTTCGCTGCCAAATGCCCAAATACAATAACAACTATCCTGATGATTCCTTGAAGTGTATATTTAATCAATGAACAACTACATGACCACATATCAACTATTTATACTTTGCCTCTACTTCTTTGACATAGGCAACACATATTATAAGTATAAGATCGTATGTTGACTAATTAGGAAAACTTACTTTCTTCCCTATCAATCAAGGGGCAAAAATATAACATATCAAACTTCAAAAAAAAAAAAAAAACTAAAAAAAACATATCAAACTAAAAGGATGTGAGGTCCCACCTATTGTTGAGCATTCCAACATTGCTTTTATATTTATATATACGTTAAAGGTCTTTTAGTGGAATTTTAAGAATAGCATATTTGATTTAGTTATAGATATATTCTTCGGTTATGAAAGCATTAGTCCTATGTTAAATGATATGCTCAATTGACTTTGCAATTACCAAAATTGTTTTCTTTTAAAGAAAAATAAAATAATTTAATGATGGATTATTTACAATGAAGATTAAGTTTATAAAATTAAATTAACTTCATTTGTGTATAGTTCAATAAACTTTCACAATATATGGTTGTTCAGGGATTGGAGAATGAAAAAAAAATGCTTTTGTTAGGGAAGAGATGAAAGCTCTCCACAAGGAGCACAAGAGACAAGTAAAAGCAGAGAACAAAGAAAAATGAATGGAAAGAAATTGGTGAAAAGTCCAAATGGGGATCACAGTTGAGCAGAAAATAGTGGCAAGAACTCTTTCCATTTGAAGGAGATTGAAAACGCAGATGAAAATTTGAGTATTGGTGACATAGAAAAAGTTAAGGAAAAAAGAGACCACGTGAGTGCATCTTAAGGAGTGTACATGAAAGAACAATTCCTTGGATATAATTTTAAATTGACAACCAAGTCTCTAAGTGATTGGGTACAACATTTCTCTCAGCATGCTTTCCAAAAGGATAGCATAATTCCATATTTGGGAACTTGAGAGGCATGTTATGGAACCAGTGTGTAAGGAAAGCTAAGGTGCGGAAACAACTCTCCTAACGTCAAAAACTTAGGGAAGAATGCAGAGACTCTTTAAAATTTTACAATTACAGTCCAATTAAGATGCACTTGAAATAGATAACAGAAACAAATAAATATACACACGCATGTGAACACTAGATTTATGTGGGAAAACCCTTACGGGAGAAAAACCCACCACACCAAGAGAAATCACTTTGTATTATAGTAATTGAGATTACATACAAATATTGGACTTATCTTTCTCATGTAATTTTACAACAGGATTCACCATGAACAAACTTGTACAGGAACCTTCAAGTTACAATCTTTACAGAATATAAATCACACTAATACAATTCGAACTATTCACCCAACTATTCTTCGAACCAACCGAACCTCTACAAAATTACAGAATGTATTCATGTCATTCCTGTTTGTCGAGCTTCCTCTCAGAACTACCACAATGAACTATCTTCCAACGATCCCCATTTGGCTTCTCTGATTGGCCCAACACAAGCCACGTAGATGGTCATCACTTGGTCAAAAGAATTCAAACTTTGTTGGCATATCGGTGAGATACTAACAGTGTCTCCCCAATGCCACAAAGTCTTCACTATCGATATCACCAAGAGTCATCCTTATCGCCAAGACGTTTTACTGAGCTCACAAGTTTCATCAAAGAGTCATGCTGTCGGAAAAACCTTTCACTCTCACCAAGACCTCATATCACTATTCACAAGTCACACCGATCTCAACATTGCTATCGACAAGAATTACCACTCACCAAGAGGTTACACCGAGATTCCTTATGTTACACCGAAGCATCCAACAGTTGATGAGACTTATCGCTATCACTGAGACATCCCACCGAGGGTTCAAAGTTACTTTGAAGTGCACATCTATCACCAAGACATATCGCTATCATTGAGACATCCCACTGGAGGTTCAAAGTTACTCTGAAGTGATCAGCAGTCGGCAAGACTCTACCGCTATCGTTGAGACATTACTCTGAAACCTCCAGTCATATTGAGTGCCAAATAATAGTTGGAAAGACCTATTACTTTCACCAAGAGTTCTTATCGAAGTCACATGTGTTACACCGATGATATTTACTCTCAGCAGGACTCTGTTCAATTCATACCGAAACATTGACTTTTCCATCAGTGAGACCTTCCACTCTCACTGGGACATCTTCCCAAAGCCCTTTGAGTTACCCCGAGTGAAAACAGTCGGTGAGACATTCACACATCGACAGGACTTCTCAACGAAGAATATAAGATACGTCAAAGACCACAAACGCAACATACTATCATCGAGACAAAAATATCTTGATAAAACTTCTCACCGAGCCACCATAGGTTATCCCGAAGACTCCAATGTATAACCGTTCAGCAAGACTTCTGCAAGGTCACAACGACCTATACAAAACATAAGGCTACAAATCTGTTCGTTGGCCAGACATAAAATATGTCACACTGACTTGGCTCCAATAGAGGTTTTAGCCTATGATGATTTAGGCATATATTTCCAACACAGTGTGTGTTGAATTTAATGATGGTAGAATAAATGAAAGAAAAGATGCAAAAAATAAAATGAACAAACGAAACACACACAAACAAGAACATAAGATTTTTATAGCGTTTCATCACATTTCATTTAGGTATTGGATCAAACAGTCTGTGCGCATCCTCAGTTCTCCCATTCCTCACATACCCTGAGATCATCGCATTCTAGGAAACAACATTTTGTTGAGACATTATGTCAAACAGATGACACACGTCATTCAACTTACCATTCTAAGCATATACACCAGAGCCCCCAGTTGCACTGGAATTGTATGAGCCCCTACAAGACCCCACACATGGTTTCATTGAAACCATTACGCTCTACTCAAATGTCATTTTCTCATCTTCAAAATTGCTTTCCAAAAATTGGGCATCATCATCATTGGAAGATGATCTCGTTATCCTCCACAGCTCACCAGGGCAGAGAGTGCTACGACATTGCAGGTGGTTTTGTTAATCAATATTTTTCTCCATGGTGGTTTTGAATTGTATGGAACCATTGGGAGCATGAGGGTTCTTCTCCTACACCTCAAACTACTTCTCCTCACCTTTAAACTGCACTTTGGGGATGTGAGCTGAACCCCCAACTAGCAAAACCTCATTTTGTAGTGGTAAATCTTTCTCTTCATCAGGCTCATCGTGTTCCTCTGCCTTAGAAACATCAATAACCTCCTCCATCTAGGAAGTATTAGCAACCCCCTCACCTGACTTTATACCATTCACGTGGGACTTGAATAATGGATTATCAAAACCATTTCTACCTCGGACTTGAATAATGGATTATCATAAACCATTTTTGCCTCTCGATTTTTGGCCTCTTCTTTAGGTTCATCTTCACTCTCTTATTCTTTTTGAGATCCAATTTCTTAAAATCCTTATTGTCAACCTTTTCAAAGTCTTATTGCATGTCAAAATCTTCACCTCCCAAATTCTACGGGGCCTTTTCCCACACATACCTCACCCTAGTAGTGCTCGGGGAATCAGGATCAGCATCACTCATAAGAACTTCAATGGCGAGATCAATAGCCAAATAGACAGGAGATTCATCTACTTTCTTTGGCAAATCAAATATAACCTTTTTCCCTATAGACAGAGTACTATAACCATTCCTTGAACACATTGTGTTTGAATTGACAACATCCTGCTGCAACTCTTCTTCTTCTTCAGACTAAGCCACAACATTTTTTATTTCTTTCATCTACTCCATGTCACTCCTAGATTCTATCATGCCAAGAAACTCCTCAATAATAGAATCAACTTCATCATTTAATTCATCCAAAAACATATGATGAATAGCTCCCACTTCATCATGAGTCTCTTCATGGCCATTGGACATAGACATGAGAGCTTGAACCTAGTCATCCTAGTTGGGACTCTCTTCCATATCTATGTCATCCATATCTTCGAAATCAAACACCCAATCATTTTCCATCTCTGCTTAATACTTTTGCATGGCTTTCAAAATTCTTCACTGATTTGTAGCACCGAACTTCTCCACTAGACTCTAATACCAATTGTTGAATTTAAAGATAGTAGAATAAATGAAAGAAAAGATGCAAAAAATTAAATGAACAAACAAGAACACACACAAATAAGAACACGGGATTTTTATAGTGGTTCATCTTATAGACTACATCCACTTTCAATAGGGGAATCTCTTTTATTAATTCTCAATACAATCTCAATACAATGCAATATTTAAGTAGCATCAACTTTTATAAATCAGTCTCATCGCCAAATAGAAAAAAACCACCAAAATAGTCAATTCTAAATTGGCGAATAGATGCAAAAAATACATTTGTTTAGAGTGTGAGAGAAACTACCATTATAATTATAATATTTGGGCTTCACCAAACCCAACAGTGTGGATAGAGGAGTGTATGTGTTGGAAGGCCGTTGTCTATGTAGCCATTAGATTACACGTTTGATTGTGTTTTTTAATTTTTTAAAAATAAGAATTCAATGCATTTTGTATTTTCAATTAATTAATATATACAGTCAAATGTGCAATTTGATGGCTAGATGGATGTTGCTCATTGAAAGGAGGAGTGTTGAAGAGAGAATTTGTGTGAAACCTGGAGGTGTGTTGGCAATAGGACACAATTTGTGCAAGATCTTGAGGTAAGTTTATGGCCATCATCTCAGTGATATCTTTCATTGTTCTGGAACCATATGTGGCTAGATCATTCTAGTTGTGTTTTATTTCATTATAAAGTAAATTTGTAGTTATTTGCTTAAGGAAAGCGTTGGTTTTGTGGTTTCATGAATGGTTATTTTTTACTCAATGCTTATTTGCATAAGCAAACAAAATCCTTCCTATTTTATACATTTGGAAAAAATATGCATACCATTGCATTAAACGTTTCAAGCACTTGTACATTAAAATTAAAATTTTAAAATTATGTTGGACAGATCATGCATCAATTGGAAGGTAGAAATTGTCAATTTGTACAACAAAAGACAAATAGAAATGGCCAAGTCGTATAGTAGCTCTAGTGAGTAGTAGTTCTGTATTGCATGGGAAGGTATACCATGGAGAATATTTTGAACAAGTTGTATGGAGGATACACCTTGCCAGATTGGTCATACAAGAGAAGCCTAATTGTATAGCAAGACAAAATGTAACCATTTTTTGTATAATGAAGGCCTGTGTAGTCAGGAAAAAATAACAAATAGAATGGATGTTGTGTACATTGTATGGCAAAAGAAAGACCATAAGGAGATTGTATTGTTGAATGAAAAGAAAAATAAGTGGGACCATATAGTAGCGTCTAAGCTAACCATTGTATGGTTATAAACTAGTGTTTCACAGGGATGTATCCTCCCCAAAAAATTCACATTTCCTAGACGGGGACATCCTGGAGACTTGGGGACTTGGGGGACATCCCCACCATCCCACCATGAATGCCACCATCCCACCACTAGTGTCATCATCTCCAAGACACCACTAGGACTTTAAGGACACTGGGATGTCATCAAGATTTCTAGGGGACTCTTAGTTGTCTCCAAGATGTATAATTCTTATACTGATACATCTTTTTATAACTATATTTTCAAGTACTATATATATTTCAGCACCCTACCACACCCCCCACCTCCTGCCACCATCCCCCCACCATCCTCCCACCACCCCCATACTTAGACCCCCCATCCCCACGTCCCCAAAACATGTCCCCTTGTCCTTGTCCCCCAAACCCCATGGAACACTATTATAAACTTCAATTTAATTGTTTTTTCACTGCCATATGGTTATATGGTGAGGAACAGGAAACTATATTCATAAAATGTTTAATATTCTTCTACCAATAATGGCCTGTAACATCTAACAATAATGGCCTTTCTTTATCTTCTGATAGATGTCCATACCTTATTCCAAAGCTTCCATTTTGTCCCAAGAAAGGAGGATACTTTCAATCATAATGGACTTTGGCTCTACACCTGTCAATCACATTTGCTTAAAAGTTTCTAAAACCCTTTTAGAAAATTCAATTTGGGCATATCCAGCTATCATAAAATCCACGAGATACCATTTCTTAGAGGTATTCTGTGAAACAGTTTGCAAGGATTTTCTTGCCCCTATGTGTTGCTAGCCTATCAGAATTTCACTCATTTATTTCTTACAATCATTGCATTCCATGAAACCTCATTTCTTAAGAGCAATTTTAAAATAGTTCACTCACCTTGTCTATGCCACCATGTGTCAGTATTTATAGTAAGATGGCGTAGAAATATGAATAAATATGATATTCAATAATCCTACTATAATGATAATATTAATGCTAAAAATTGAATTAGAGTTGGTCGGGGCTTGGGGTTTGCATTCCTCAAGGTTACACACTCAACTCCACTTCGTAGTGGGAAAAGGCAAGGTTCGGTTATCTTTTGTTCCTACTCTACTAATCTAGGGTATAGGAATGTACTTTTCTCCTAACCTCCTTTAGGTTAGATTAATTTTAAGTCTACACGGGTAACAGAGTTGGCTTGGGCAGTGGGTTTGCTCCCCATTGGTCTCAAGTTCAACTCCATTCCTAGGTTTAAGAGGTCAGACTTCTTGTGGGTGGTGGATCTCACCCACAGGGGACTAGTCTCACCCCAGGTACCATAGTCTCACCCCAGGTACCCTAGTCTCACCCTAGGTACCCAATATACGAGTTGTTGGACCGTTGGGCTGGGCCATGGGGACATCCTTGTTGTAAAAAATAAAATGAATTAATATTAATAGTTTGCATGTTCGAGGGTAGGTGATGAGATATAATGTTACTTCCATGTAGAGAATATTAATATTTAAATTCAGGAAAATTAGATAATATTATTATTTTTATTATATGAATTAAATATTACTAATATATTTACCAAGGATTGGTTCTTGAGTATTGCTAACAATATTGGTTTAAATGACAAATTCATATTCGAACATACATATTATTGCATATTGCATGTTATAATTGGAATGTTATTAGTATTGTGGCTTAATAGATATTTATAATCCACATATTAGTTTTACTCATTAAATTTCATGGCTAGATCATTCTACATAGTTTTTTGTGGTTATCAGCTGGATCAATTATTTTTAACATAATTTAAAGTTATGTATCAATAATTTTTTGTTATATGGTTGATTATCTTTCTACTGTCATCATTAAATATTAATAGATATTAATAATTCATGCCTTAGTTGTCTATTATAAGCCCTTACAATGTTATTATTGATTAAGTATTCATAATAGTGCATAGTTATCAAATTGTTATCCATTATCTTGGATGTTATATTTTGTGATTGGTCTTAATTAAATCTAAACCTAGTAGTACAAAGTTTTAGAGATACAAGAATAATATCATATTTAGATAGAATTGTAATAATTAAGTAAATTTTAGAATTATTAATTCTTAGGGTTGAGTAACTCAATATGATCAATTTTATGTTAGTTATTTTAATTGAAAGTAGAGGCTTTTTCATCAATAGTTATACATAAAAGGTTATATTCATTATGTTTTTTTGTTAGTATTTAAAAAAGAATTTAATGATAAATTAGGAACAATTGTTCTCTAGACAAGTACATATCGATAAAATCTTATCTTTGAGTTATTATCAAAACCTTATCATTATTGATTATGTCAATACTAATAAGATAAAATAGATTATTGTCTTGATTATGATTATGAATGGTTAGATAACATATAATTCAAGGCTCTAGAAAAATTCATCGCTAGCAATACATCAATAGAAAATTCATTCATTGTCAGAAAATTCACCACTATGACAAATTCACCAAGTAAAATTCACCGCTTGCAATTCATTGTGGCGAAAAATTAACCGCATTAACATTTTATTATCATAAATATATATTAAAAAAAATTAATGTGTTTAATTTGCTACCTATGTGAATTGCTAGTGGTGAATTTTACTTGACAGTGAATTTGTCATGGTGGTGAATTTTCCCATGGTGAATTTTATGTCGGTGAATTGCTGGCAGTGAATTTTTTGTATGTCATAATTCAAATACCATTATCATATTATTGATTCTCACTTCAAATGAACCTTGAAATACCTTCATACATTAATAATCAAATTAGTAATAAATAATTTAATATCATTGAATGGTTAAGTTTTAGGCATTAGTTTACTTGAGTATTATTTGATTATCAACAAGGATTTGATATCTATTGGTAGTTTACTTGTATTAATGGTCTAATTGTTAACCAAAGTACATGATAAGAAACCATTATATTCTCTTACAGTTGATAGCAGTATTAAATATAAGTACATGTATTATCATGAGTTATCTGACAACAAAGAGATACTATAAGTAACTCATCTTGTCTTGTGAATACCTATTAGAGTCACCTTAATTTTGTTACGAATCTTGCTATGGATTGTGGTATTGTTTGTGCAAGCATGAGTATTTATTTAGATGTTTCATATTTCAGTAGTATATTCTTAACTAGTTCTCTGATCCCCGACTTCACCTAAGTGGGTGGCAGCCGACTGTGAAACTGTCTAGGGTAATAGACCCTAGAAATGGTTGTGTACCCTCTTATAGTATATAATGTGTATGGGACACATGATGCTTTTGATTAGAGGGTTGATTTTAGTGTATATGAGTATTATGGTGTTCTGATTGTGATTGAGGTAGAGTCATCTTTTGAAACCTAGTGGATATACCCTGTGTGGGTGAGTCAAATGAGTTGGAGAAAACTCAAGTTATTGAACTATGAAGCCTCTGTGTTGCATGTACATAGGTAAGGCCATCAAGTGATGAGCCCCTGAGGCATAGGTCATGTCTTCCTATGGTTTATTTTGGATTTACCATTCTCCTAGTGATATGCATACTTTATCTTTCCTTACAAATCTAGTTGTAAACTAATATCTGATTTATTATCTAATTATATTAATGATATGGATGATCTCTAAAACCATGTATCTAATCCATTGATCTCGAGGCTATGCATATATTCATGCATATACTTGTAGGTACATGTATTGGAATCGAGGGAAACATGATGCGATGGAATGCAAGAGATATTGAGTAGGTAAAAGGTATGTTATGTTAATGTAAAAGAAGCAAACATTATCAGTAAAAAATATTGACACATTGCCATATTTTCTCCTAACTAAATGACATCATCGAGTATTTCCTTAAGTAGTGGATTGAGTTATTGTTGCTTTTTAAAAATATATTTGAAAATTTGTAAAGTTAATGTAAATTACTTATATTGTTACATTGTGTTCTTTAAGCATCAAAAAGTAGGCGTGACAAAAGAAATTTCAAATGCAAACGAAATACAACTATTTCTAACAAAATATCTCTCAAGCAATGTGCCTAATCTTCAAGTGAAGAGCCAACTAGAAATGAAACTATTCCTCCATCCTCCTTAGGATCCTCCAACCTCCATTTTGACCAGCCTTAAGCTTTAGCAACCAAATGTAACATGAGAATCTCCAAAAATTCCATTATTAGACTCAACTTTATCATATATGTTTGTAAAACTCATCGAAAAGAATAATTTCAGGTTTAACCAAGAATGCATTATCTACAATGACACCTTATAACTCCTATTACAATGCAACATTTTAAAATCATATGCTTATGTAAAATATTATATTCATAGAGGACATGCGCAAGCAAGATAACATGATTAAAAGATTAAATTTATGGATTTATAACTTGCAACCTCTGAATTCAAAGTATTTCCTTTTAGCAACTATGGTATGCACTTACCTTAACCACTTAGACTAAAATTTCATCTTTGAAACAATATTTCAAAACTTGCTTAGTAGTGAGATTAAACCATAAGTTTTTCACCAATTAAAATTTGAATAGAGGATAAAAATAATTGACGTGGACACATTTATGTTTCAAATACATTCACAACCACAAAAAATTATATATCCTTATTCTTTTCATTGCTTATAAATTATATCAAACACATAGATAGCTATATCCTTGTTTCATTCATGGGTGGAAGGGCGAGCATCCCTTCATGGTGGCGGAGGGAGGTGGCATGGGTTGCCATGGTGGCAGGTTGTTGGGGTCCTTTGCGCCAAGTTGGTAGGCACATTTGTAGGGTGTATTTGACCTATCTTTTTGGCAAGTTGGGTGTATGGTGTCAGATAGCTATGGCACTAGTATCAACATTTAGTGATGAGCACTACTAATGGAAATGTGATCTCCCTTCTTTGTAAAGATATCTTGTATGCTGGAGGGGGTACGATTTGTGGAGGTTGGTGGTGCTTTCGTGGTCTGGGTTTTATTTATTACAAGCTTGGCTCTTCTTTTGCATTAAGCTTTCTCTGTAGGTGTATGGCGACTATGGGTTTTTCTCTTTCTCTCTTGTCAGGTGCAATCTATGTGGGGTGGTGAATGGTGAAGAGCTCTAAATTTATCATTGAAGTTGCAGTGGTTAGCCTTGCTCAAGGTTTGCGACTGACACTCCTATCTCATTGCGGTCATCGACCAGACATGCCTCTTTCAGGGAGGTTACTAACCAGAGATTAAAATGGATTCTAGTGAACCATGACCCTTTGGTTCTTGTGGCCGTGAAAATGGTTTTGGACTTTAGTCATTTGGAGTACAAGGAGTATGTGAGAGAAAATTTGCATGTCTTCCCATTTCCTTGCTTCTCTTCTAGAAAATTTGGAGCTGAAGGCTAAAGAAAAAATATTGTTGGTTAAATTATTTAGATTGGACTTGGTTGAAGGTGTGGATGAGGTTCTCTAGGTGGTGATCGAAGGCAGGGGATGTCTAAGGCCTTGCGATGTGGAAAGGGTGAGCTCAGAGGAGATGGTGAAGATATTTCCTTTCCTCTTGGATTTGCAGGGATTGAGTTTGATGCGGCATCAATCGATCGTGGTGGTTGTTGTTGTTTTTCTTAAGAATTTATTTGGGCTAATGGCGGTTGATAATGTGGAGTGGAAAACAGAATTCGAAGATTTTGCAAAATTGAACAAATTTATGTAAGTTGGGTGGTGGTTATTTTTTTGGTTTGTAGGTGCTAGTTCTGGTATGTATGGGTTTTTGGTAGCCATGGTTGTGTTAATTCCATTAATATGGCTTTGTTTTGATAATTCTAGTTGGGTTCTCGGTGGTTGGTTTCTAAAGATGTTTTTGGGGGTTGGTTGTTTAGTGTGTTTATAGAAACTCCTTTTTACCTGCATGGTAGATGTTTGTATTCATGTTTATATTATTAATAATATACTAATCTTATGTATCAAAAAAAATCCTCATGTCATTCTATCACACTTGCAGACATTGAAAAATGTCTTAGTCTGCGAGCGTCATTTTCCTATTGCCTAGTCTTCTTCCTTGCATAATTAACTAATTTTAATTATCTAATTAATTCATTTGTTGATTTGTATTCTCCTCTGATCAATTAAATAAATTAAGTATTTATTTAATTGTGTTGCTAACACTCTTTCCTTCTATAATTAAATAAATTATCATTTATTAAATTATTTGTGCTCCATTATTCGTCTATTGCTAAATAATTATTCTTAATTATTTATCTATTCATTAATCTTTTCATCTTTATTTGGTTAAATAATTATTAAAATAATTTGACTCCCTCTCACCACTTTTCCTTTATTAAATAATTAATCGAACTTAATTATTTAATCTCTTTTTCTATTTTCCACTATACTTAATTTAAATGATTGCATAATCATTTTAAATTAAATATTCATTTCCCTCTCTCCATAAAAAAATAGTCTAAAATTATTTATTCCTCTACATCTTTTACCAAATTAAATAATATGGTCAAAGATTTCTTCCATGAATTAAATAATTTTATTTAATTCCTCCACTGCCTTCCCTCCACTTTCTCTTTTTCAATCTAGTTCATTGATTGCCTCTGGTCTTCAAATAATCTTGACTAGCCATTCATAGTCATCCCTAGACCACACCTTTATGGTGAATGAATCCCACCATTGATCTTGGCATCTTTCTAGAAGATCGATCTCGTCCATCCATTCAAAAATCTTTTCTATAAAAGGTATTTTCCTCCATTCTAGCTTTACAACCACATTCTCCAACATTCATGCTACCATATCACTGTCACTTGCAGGTGTTCAAATACTTCAAAATTGAGGGTAAGCTTACAAAAGCATATTTGAGGAGAAGCAAGGGAGATAATCAACCATGATAGGGAGTTTTCTTTTATGCTTTCGTTCTTTTTTTCTCTCTTTAATCATTTGTACTCTTTTGATTATATTTTGGATTTGGACTTAGCTCTTAGGCAGAGTGGTTGCTACTAGGTCTTAGCCATTTTGTATTTCAAATCTCCCTATCTTACAAGACCTATTTTTTTCTAATAGAAAACTTTACAAATATTACTTTATATCTTTTTAATTTAACCAAATGAGATCCTCTATATTAAACCTCAACTTTCAAGAAATACTTGAAAAAGAAATAAAAACTATCTTTAAGTAAACATTAATTTTATTTCTTTTCTATTACCAAATATCACTTTTAAAAACATTACCAAAATATGTACAAATCTCCTTCTCAAATTCATACAATCTTAATTTTGTGTGGAATGAATTATTTTTCCTTTAAAGAATTAACTATGTGTCTACATGGAAAAAAATATCCCACTTCAAGTGGCACTCCATACCATGTGTGATTTGTATTATGACACACTAAGAGAATGCAAAAGAGAGTTAAAAAGTGGAATATGTTTAAATTGACCAACTTATGACACATAGTGATGACAAATCATAAAGCATATTTATAATGGAGAAATAAGTTAAAGGTGGAGTGTCCAATTTTTATGGGAGTTACTTTTTATTTTTGGCATGTTCAAGCATTGGAATTTGTGTCATTCATTTTAGGCATCATGTTTTTCCATGATTATTGTCCATGGTTTCAAAAAACCATTTGTGATTTATTAGTTGGACTTTCTTTAGAAATTGGATGCTTGGGATGGATATTGTAGTACTTATATTCATAGTATATTTTATTCTACTGAAATCTATCTAGGCATAGTTGGTGCTTGTATAAAGGTTTGGATACTCTAGAGATTGTATTAGGAACATGTTTTATATTAGATAAGTAGGGGAAGGGCCCTAATCCCATGGTACAAAGCAAGGACAAACAGAGAAAAAAACTAGAAAAAACAACACCTGCCACTCCCAACAAACAACAGTAGACAAACCAAACCAAAGGAACATAGGCCCAGTAACCAAAATTGCAACCACAAAATCATCGACAACATAATAAAAAAAAACATCCCAAAAACAGTCCATGAAATGGAACGCATACCATTTATGAGGTCAACCAAGGACCAACAGGTACTAATCCATAACAAAGCTATCAAGAAATAGCTATCAAAGACAATGAAAATGAGCACTGAATGATTTAGTGCAAGGATAATATCAAAGCAAAAAACTCCATAGCCAAATTGGGATGTAAACACCCTCCCAGCGGGTTGTCTTCAGTGTTCAAACCAGTCCTTATAGCTAATGAAACAAGCCAGCAGGCCATCCTCCAAGTAGAAAAACCATGATAATTGAATAACACATTAAGGATCCCTTGTTGCTAATATTTTCCTTAAAGGATTTTCCCACATTATATATACTTTGTTATTGTGTTGCATGTCTTTGCATACATTATGTGTATTTGAGCTTGTTTTGTCTTTATCATTTAACATTACTCTCCTTAAAGGGCCAAGGATTCAAGGGTTGCACAAATGCTTAAAGAACTGCTTTAAGGGTCATTTGGCTTGTCTTCCTTTTTTTTTTGGCTGATGATACTTCAGATGGTTGGTTGATGGTATTCTAATCAACTAGTGTTTTTTGTGGTTTATTTTGGGTGGGTGCAATCAATTGTCTTATCTTTACTGCCAGTTCCTTTTTTGTTCAAGGTTTCTGGTCCCTTCAAAACTTTTTTTTCTTTAATCAAAAACATTAACTCTCCTTAAATATTAAGTAGGAATTTTCATTTCATAACAAAACCTAGCCAACACATGAGATGTTAGGTTAGGGAAATACTTTTTTTATTATTAGTCTTAGTTTGAGTGGAAATTGTGCATAGGAGAGGTCTTGGTCCAATGAAACCTAACAAAAACTTCATAATTAGAGATTGATAGATGTACAATGGCATACATTTTGAGTTGTGGAAGCTTAAAATGAAGGGTTTGTTCATATATAAAAATCTATGGATTAAATAGTCTCTATAAATAAACCTATATCTATGGAGGATAAAGACTAGGAGGTGACCTAGATTGAAATTTCAAAAGCCTAGTTAGGTTGTGTTTGGAATATCCAATTTTAATAAATTTATTGAGAGAAACCACCATGGAAAGCCTTTGGAAGAAGTTGGGTAGCCTATACTAGGCTAAATCCTTAGTAAATAAGTTTTTATATAAAATAATTTGTATTATTTAATCATGGGTGATGAGAACTTAGTTGTAGATAACTTAAATGCATTCATCATCATTGTGAGCTATCTATAATTCATAGGCATGAAAATAGATGACGATGACTAATGCATTTTTTTTGTCTTTTTCCAAACTCTTGAGACAAATTTATGGTGGTTATAAGTATGAATTCCACAATGCTTATGCTCAAAAAAGGTGTCGGTACTCCGACATAAAAAAGCTTAAGATTCCATAAAGAATGCATTAATGACTTAAGGAGGGTTAAGGGAGAAAGGTAAGGGGAGGAATAAGAAGAAATAATATCAAACTCTAAGGGGATATCTAATTCTTTTGGTAAATCCAAGTTAAAGAATTTAAACTATGGTAATATAAAATAAACACAAGGAATGTAAGGAGAAGAAGGAGAATAATGAATTAGATGATGATTATGATCTAAGGGGTTCAATAGGATAAATATAGAGAATTATATATTGTATCCATGACTAAAAATATAGATGAGGACAAATGGATGATTGAATCTAGGGCTTATATTCACATGAATCCCTACAAGGAGTGTAATTCAAATTATAAGAAGTTTAGTAATGGAAAAGTCTACATTGGTTACAATACATGCTTTGATATTGTTAGATGAAATAGATTCAAGATCATATTTAATGATTGGAGGATCAAAGGCCTCTTAATAGTGTTGTATATGCCAAGCTTTGTATGGAAATTTCATCTATTAATAAGATGAATGATACAAGTGTGTGTGTAATATTTAACAAATAAGGGTGCAAGATGGTTCATGAAACTACGGTTCTTACAAAGGTATTTTAAATTGGAACTATTTTCCACATTGGTGTGAGAACATAAATTTTAGTGTTATAGTTCAAATACAACTACAAGTAAGAGATCTACATTATCCACACTTTTGGCATCAAAACCTATAGGAAAGAGATATATAATATCCAATCTTGGATCACATGGATGTCCATGTGGGTTCCTATGCTTGGTTTTACCCTAAATATCAATAACCTAAAGATTGAGAAGACTATATTTTAGTATATAGGCCACATTGGTGAGAAAGGCCTTAGATCCTTAAAAAATAAAATATTTTAGAGTATTTAATTATTTAATTTCTAAAAATTTTACTTTTATAAATATTGCACTTTCATGGAAAGTAAAATTATGTCCAATTTTTCAATATTTTCTATATTTGTAGATGTTTTAGATGTAATCCATAATGGTGCTTTGGTCCAATTGACATATCTTCATTTGTAAAATTATTTTAATATATTTTTTATTAATTATTTCTCAAAGAAAAATGGGTCTATTTCTAAGGTATAAATTTAAGATCTTCAAACAATTCAAAGAATTTAAGGCTCTTATAGAGAACCAAGCAATGAAGAAGTTCAAGGTACTTGAATATATAGTGATGGATAATATTACTTGATATATTTTTATAGGTTATCTAAGGAGAATGGTATTATGTAGCATAAGAGAACTCCTTGCGCCCCTCAGCATAATAGAGTTGGTGAGGACTCTTAGTGGAGTCAATTCAAGTTTAAAGGTATGTGTAGAAATAATCACTCGGTAGAATTTTATCTGTTTAATAGGTCTCCTACATTAGCTCTTATTGAAAAAACCCTGTAGCAGGTTTGGATGGAAAAAATCCCACACTTAAGAATATATTATTATTTGGTTATGAGATATATTCATGTGCCAAAGTTGAATAGATCTAAGTTGGACATCAAAGTTGTTAAATGTATCTTCATTGGCTACAATAATATTTTAAGGGATATAGTGTTTGAATCCTATTGTTAGCAAGATAATATATAGTCAAAATGTGGTCTTCATGGAGATAAGGTATATTCCTATAACCAAGCAACTAAAGGAGAATGTAAATTTAGTTGTGTTGATATAGCCAAAGAAGATGAGGTTCCACTTGAGATTGATCTATAGGTTTAGGATAGACTAAGTGTGGAGGATTCAAAGAGTTTTAAGGGTTTAGAGGAATAACCTCCTCCTTAATTATTGAGGAGGTCCACTCTATTGAAAAGGAAACTAGAGAGGTATATCCCACCTTATTTAATATGTATATTTGTTTTCTTTACTAATATTGATAAGCCTAAAACTATGAAGGAAGAAATCGTTCTCCTTTTAACCTTAAGGTTGAAAGGCTAGTTGTTGACATATATTTCTTAGTAGATGTAATATATTTTTAAGAGATTGTTCTCTAGTTGTAAATTTTTTATCCATTACACATATTTATTCGATTACTTCTCCTTTTAACCTTAAGGTTGAGAAAATGGATGTGAAGACATTTTGTTTCCATGGTGACATAGAGGAATATATCTACATGTCATAGATAAAGTTGGTTAAGTACAAAAATATGTGGGAACGAATGGAAGCACAACATAATGTGAATGAATTATAATATGAGCACGTTATAACACACTTTCCTTTTTTTTTAAATAAAAGAATTAAGAGGTCGAGCTCATTTGAACTTGGCCTCTTAACAAAACCTTGTTTGCATCCTTTTAGAGCATGCTCACATTGTATAATAGCTCTTTCATCACCAATTTTTCATTGCCAAAATTTCACCATAATGTGACCAAGGTCGAAGAGGTAAGTTTTTTGTGTTTTAGTGTAAAAATTTAATTAAATAGATAGATTGAAATTTTTTTGAGTGGTTTTTCTTTAATTTATAGGAATTGAGAATGCACCATGAATTGATGAAAACTCACATTCACCAATTGATGAAAACCTTTCTAAAGAGCAACCACAACAAGCCCCTCCCACATTTCTTCAAAATCCTCCTAGGATACAAGAAAATATATTAGGGAAAATAGAAAACAATAAAAAATAACTTGAGATAATAATTGAAAGGTTAAGAGATCCATTAGGAATAAACTCCCATAAGTGTACACTTACTAGTTCACTAGAATCGATCTTCTCTCGCATAGTATCCATGAGTGGCCAAATAAATACTTGGTTGAACAAGAGGGAAGAAAAATGATAATTTTATGTGGAAAAATTATCTTACGATCAAATCAAAAAAAAAGAAATAAATATGAATTGTGTGTGTTTTTCATCGACCCATAAACTAATGCACAAATACATAGTGCTTGCAAGAGGTTTCCTATCCATTGGTGCCACTACCAAGGGATAAGGAATAATATTTGAGATAGGTGGTGGATGTTTTTTGACCATCCTTCATGTAATAACAATGATTTCTTGCAATACTATTTTATGAACTCTATTGTGAGTTTTTCCTCAATGAGATGAATTATTTTTATATTTGGGGTTTCTAGGGTAGAGGTGGGGGCACAACATAGGACAAAGAGGGGGAACAATGTGCTAGATACCCCTTTATAGACTAGAGTTTGAGAATGTTACTATCCCTTCCATTGTGAAAGAGGGTTTTGAGGTCGAGACCCTATATTCCATTAGCTCACTCAATTAGACCCTTTCATAGCATTCTAGGCCTCTAGCATAGGGTGATGTGGGTGAGTCTTCTAGGTCTTGACCTTCACCTAACTTATGTCAAAATTGTGGGTCTCTTTGTACTTATGGGTTTGAGAATGATCGCGATGTACACGACCAACAATAGGACATATCTATATTGGATCATATTGTCATGATAAATGAGCTGTTGGATTAAAGATTTGGTATGATAGACAGATAAATTTGAATAAGGACAAATTCAGTTTAGCATATTTTATTTTGAAATGTATGCTTAATTAAATTACTAAAATGATTCTTATATAATTTCAAGGTCAAAGTGTTCACCCTACGTCTAGCAGCCCTCCACCTATCACTTACATAATGATGTCGAGTCCATAGGTATATTACTAGTAAATAAATAATAAATATAAAATGTGTGAAAATTTTAACATTATATAACTGATAATCTTAAAAAATGACATTGGATGTTGAAGCAATTAATGTTGGGCCTTTGACATTATCACATGTTAGTTGAAGTGGCCATACATCTTATATTGAGGTAAGATTGAGTATTTTAATCATTAAATGTTTATAAAATAACGTTAGGTATATTTTTATAATTTAATAACATTTTTTCATTTTCAAATGATCATATCAGTTGATACTCCTCTTGATATTCATATGACAATAGAGCATGGTGTTGCCATAGTAGTATCGTCTTCAATGTCTTTGATAGAGGTATAAGACAAATTAGTAAATTTCATATTATATTTGGTTTTTTATATGTCTATAAATTGGAAATTTTGAATGATATTCATTTGTATTTTATTTTGTATCTTGATGCTTGCCATAACCTGCTTCACAACTCTAGTTCGTGAACACACCCCTATTAATAATGAAGAGGGAAAAAATTGGTTCAAAGTAATTATGAGTATGTGAAAAGTGGTTATTCTATTAAATGTCATTTTGTAATTAAATTTTTATATTAATGTATATAATTTTTATCATATTAGGTTTAGGTCTATAATATTTTAGAGAGGAGGTTGAGTCAATGGGTTTGAAAGAAACCATCATTTCATGCCTCTCCATCCAATTGATATTTAGGTGGTTCATGATCTCTTCCCTTCACTAGAGGGAAGTGATTACATTAGGGTCCTTTGTTGTATTCCTATATGGAAATTTTATACATATACTTTTGTATTATAGATATGTGACTATATGCCTATATGGATTTCTTGAATAAATATTGTTCTTTTAGAAACATATAACATTGTAAGCTTATACATATTTTTGGGTAATACAAATTTGTTTTACCATTATGGTTGTATGAAAAAGCTCATTTATATACTCATTTCAATATTTTAAAGTTTAACTTTTGGGTTACTTTGGTTGATAAAAGTTAAGAGTTTCATAATTTTTGAGTTTTTAGTATTTGATGAGGATCTCATTGATGCTCCATCACCTAGGATTCCTAATATTGATATATTTTTACTATTTTTCATGCCTTTTTAGATGAAAAATGAAAGAAAACAAACATATCTCTTCAACTTTTGTTCAAGGGTTTGGCAACTTCAAGGTTTTAAAGGATTTATTTTTATTCCTTGTTGATATATGCTTGATATAGTATGCTTTTTATAAAGATTTAATAATTTCTTTGTTGGTTACAAGGTCATAATAGTTTAGCAAAAGCATATATTTTGGATAGTCCCATAATTTTTAAGGGATAGTCATATCTTCTTGATTGTTCATCAATATAATTCCTTAGTTTGGAAGGAATGCCTAGAGTTTCAAGATGATCTTGTGGGTTGTTATGATGATAAATTCTTACTAGGAACAATTAGGACATTTAACATAAATTCAAAATTATGCTAGCATGCACACACATTAGATATAACTACAACAATATTATTTCCACCTTTATCCTTAATCATCCTATATAGGATTAGATGCCTCTCAAATCAAGACTAAAATCATTATAAATTGGAGACAGAAAATAAGTAAGATCATTTTTAGAAATATATGATTCTCATCTTTATTTAGTTTTGTATCTAAGTCAGATCCATTGTCATTATATTGTTTTTAATCAAATTGGGTGTTTCTATTGAAAAACCCACCCAATTTTATCATTTTATCTCATTTCCATGTTTCAAAGCCTCATAAAAACTCATCTTGTATCTTATCATTTTTTATAATATTCCTTGTATCCATCCATATTAAATTCCTACAAAACTCCCCTTATATGATAAACCACCAAGTAACAAAATTTCAATATTTTTATATCAATAGTGCTTAAAAAATTGTGGGTGGATTCATCTTACATAAGTTCTTTTCATAAGAATCCTTGAAATAATAAGTTCTCACTTTGATCTAAATCTCTTTTTATGACTAAATCATCTTCAAACTTCATGAAACCTCTTGGTTTCTTCTCAAAGCATCTTACTCATTATCAACCCTTTCACTATCTCCATAACCTATTTATGTGTATCAATAGCATTATCCCATTCATTTTCTAAAAGATCTTCTAATTTGATCACTAGTATGTTGTGCTTCTTTCTACTTAAACCTTGTCACAATGTAATCTCATGTGAATTTAGTACCCTAATAACTATTAGATAGTCATTTATCTAATATTATAGGCTTATAGTTTATGAGATTATCCTTTGGTGATAGTATTGTTTTTTTTTGTGGCTTGATAGTTTCAAATGACTATCTTAAATAGTACATGATAGTATTGATGCCATTTATGAATATATTTAGTTGTGGAAACTATCCCTTTTTTATGTAATTGAGTTTGAATGATATAATTTCCCTCTTGTTATTTGTATGATAGTCTTGGTAACATGTTTACTATTTCTTATTTTTAGATGTCCCAACAAATGGATAAAGCTGACCACCTGCCCCCTCAAGAAATCGGGTGGAAATTTCAAATTTTGGGTTGATTTCTCAATAAAGGTTAAAAGCTACCCCAAGGGTTCAACAAGGTTTCGGGATGCAAGAATAGTGCCAAAAACATAAAAAAAAAAGATACAAAATTAGGTCCAAATTGGAAAAATTGGTGAAAAGGAGAATAAACCCCATCATTAAGGTTAAATTAGGGAAAAAATTCATAATTTTCTAGCTTAAATAGGCCAAGAGGGGTCATTTTCAATTCATTTGTGCATTCACATTTAAGGAATTCTCGCAATTTGAGCTCTAACCCTTCGATGAAATGGTGTGTCGTGAGCTTCCTCGACACATTTTTGATCGAGTTTGAGAGTTCCAATGGCTTCTAGGAACAGGACCATCGATATGTGATTCAAAACTTGATTTGAAATTTGAAATTTTGATGCATTTATTAGGCATTAGAATTTGAATTCTAGCGGTCTCACTATATAGTGATGCTAAAACTTAAATCAGCGATGCCCAAATGATTTATGGCAACACACATGTATATGGAAACCCATTTCTTGATTTAGATTAGGGTTTCAAATTTTAAATGGCGACATGGGCTTATTTGGTGATGCACTTTCTGATTTAAAAGTTAGGGTTAGATCATTCCAAAAGCCAAATCGTGACACCACCTTATATGATAACACATTTTCCAATTTGAAAGTTTAAATGCATCAAGAGGCATTGTTTGAATTTTGAATATAGCGACACTATTGTGATTTTAGAGCTAGAAACTCCAAATAACATCAAATTTTAACAATTTCCTAACATTGTGTGCTTCATGAGTATAGGAGGTCTTCCCACCATTGATGTTGA